>CAFUXE010000423.1:109335-152369 GCA_903364295.1 Serranus cabrilla | reverse complement strand
AACCTCATCGTCTAACTACGAGGACCTGCTGGTGGAGTACTTGGAGGTGTATGTCCCTGAGGAGCGGGAGCTGATGCTGGAGGAGAGCAAGGATCTGCACGATGGCTGCCTCAAATCAGAGAGTTCTACATCTGACAGCGACTCCGGCCGCGGCAGCTGTGACAGCCACACGCTGCTGATGGATAAGTGTGGGGAGGCGAAAGAAGAAGAAGAAGATGAAGAAGAAGAAAGGCAAACAGATCGGGAAAGCAGTCGAACGGAGGCACAGAGGCGCCAGAAGGGCTGGGAGGAGCACGGAGACATGGTTAGCCCTGACATGTCCAGTGGGAGGGTGAAGACTTGGCCCTCTGTGTTTTCTCCTCTGCCGCAGTACAGCTCAGGCCCCCAGGACAAACAGAGGTCACTTGAGATGGCCAAACAGCATTCCCTCTCCACGTCCTCCTACCTCATCCAGCCGGGCCACGGCACCAGAGAGGTTCTGGGACCGAGCTACTGGGACAAGCAGCCTCATCTGCTCCACCCTCAGATGCAGGTCCGACAGGCCCACAGCGACGTCAACATCTCCAACATCGCCCGCAAACAGTCCTCCCCTGGTCCGAGGTCTCCCGCTCTCCGGGCCACGGAGTACGTTGAGGTCCAGAGGGTCAACGAGGAGGACATGGTGCTACTCCAGCCCGTCGTGTCAGGCTGCGGCAGCATCGAAGGCTGCCCCCAGATCCCTCAAGGGGAGGACTACAGCAAGGTGAAGGGGGTGGACAGTGGCAACGTGCTGCTGCTCCAGAGGGAGGTGATGGAAGAAGGCAGGTGGCCGTGTGTGGGCCGGGAGACGCATGCAGGGACAGGGCACCGCTACACGTCGTCCCCAGTTAGATCTTCTCAGAAGCTCAGTCACGCAGCCATGCCAGTACAGGAAGAAACAGGCCTAGCAGTGACGGGTTATATTGACACTGCCACCATGAGCACTCTGCCCACTTGCTAGGTGCCTCATAAGCCCAAATGGCAGGTCTGGGACATTGCAAGACCTGCTTTAGGTCAGAACTGATCCAAAAAAACACTCAGACAATGTTTTGCTGTTTCCTTTATTTATTCATTTCCATCTCATCAAGAGATGTGTTTTCTCTGATTACACTGAAGTGACACATTTAAAAAAAAAATTCCATAATAATTAAATTTTACAGAACTTGAAGATTGATTGTATAAATGATGTGTTACCATATGCTGTCATTATAACTAATATTTATTCATATGTCATCAACTCTTTCCTCTTCACAGGGAAATTTAATTGACTTTTCAAATTTGTGGGTATCGGTTGAGGCTATTTGTGTAAAATCAAAATTGCAGAAAGCATAAAATGTTTACTTTGTTTTGCTTTATTTCTATTTTTGTATGCGCGTATTTTCTCGGCTCCCTGTAGAACCCTTCTTAAAGACATTAGGGGGTACTGCAGCGTCCTCTGCTGGTCGGAGTGAAACACATCGGAAATATCATGTCACCTATAAACAAGATACTTATATTTTACATTTTCTGTTCAAGTACATGTTGAAGCATTATTCTGTTGTGGTTCAAGTATGAATAAATGATAAATTTTAAGGATAAACATAGAGTGAGAGAGAGAGAGACCACAGGCCTTCTCCTAAAATTTATGGCACAAAACATCAAAGATGTTTAGTTTTGAATGTGAAAATAGGCCATTTACAACAATATGTTTGTTGTTTAACTAATACATTTATGTATTTGGTATTTACCCTTTTCGTCCTATTTTGCATGTATGTGTACTTAGCTTTATAAACAGAAAGCTGCCATTATGTAAAATGCAACTTGACACAGCAATCAAATATTTTTGGAAAGCTTGTTGTAAAAATCATGCTTCTAATAAAATCAAAATATACAGTAATGGATGTAGATTTTTTTCGTGTGTTCCATGACGGCTGTTACTGCATGCATGTAATTATAAAACATTTTTTTAATAATGAGGCAAAGATATGATGACTGATCGATTTCTGTTCCTGTATTATTTCCTGTACATTTTAAAAAAAAAAAAAAACGGAAATGGTTTAAAAAAACATAAGGAAAAACATTTGCAAACAACATATATCATAAATTACATCACTGCAAAGACACAGAAAGTAAATTGAGCATTAAGTATGCCTAATAAAGGGAATATTTATGAAGACATGGCTTGAGAGACATTAAATCCGCAGCTTTTATTTTAGTATTTTTTTGTTCAAATTATTGTTTTATACAGTTAATATATGTATATAAAGTTGAATTATTTTTTATAAAGAGAAAATGGTAAAAAAAACAAAAAAAAAAAACATTTGTAAAGATATATTTTATAAATGAAATCAAAAAGTAAACTGAAAATTGAATCTATCAACATAATAAAATAATAACTAAGAAATTTAAACATTTTATATTTCTTTTTCTAAAAATAAAATTGTCTCATTGTAAATAACAAACTGGGGAAATTTCATGGTGATATCTATAAATAAAAAACAACAACTTTAAGATATTTTGCTACTTTGTTTACAAGTGTACACTGTTTATATGCGCGCGCATCATGTGACGTTGCAGGGGGGCCATTCGGGTGAAATCGGGTCGTTGACTGGTCGCTGACCGCCCCCATCTCAGACCCTTGCTGAGGGCAGAAAAAGTTGAAAACAGTCTGCTGCAGAGTGTGAGACGGTGAAGACAGTGGGATAGCTGTGTGTCCTCTGTACCTGCTCAGCATGTATAAACTTGTTTCCTCTCTTAGTGGCCGTTGTGCAGTTTTAACAGGGCAGACCTGCACTCGGCCCGGTTCCGTCAAGTTTCACTCAGCTACTGGTGAGTTACTGCTTTGACTCATTTCTAACACTTGGCGAAACCCGACTTGCTTAACGCAATATCATGAAACAAGTTGCTCAGGTGTAGCCCACGTTGTCAAGCTAAGCGAACCTTAACTAAAGTTGGCGGCGGAACTGAAATTAATATCCCTCAGCTGCTCGTTCATCTGGTACACCAAGCTTAAACTAATGCAGCTAAACACAACAGTCCTGCAATCAGCATCTACAGTTCAGCTTGGTACATAAAAATAAAATATTTTTCATTCTTTTTTTTCATTGATCTTTCCTGTACATTTTTTAAAACAAAAATAGTTTAAAAATTAAAAAACTTAAGACAAAACATTTGTAAAAATATAAATTATATCACTGCAAAAATACAAAATACAGTTCAGCTTGGTACATGGTTAATTTCTTTTTTTTTCATTTTTCTTCCAATAACAACCTTACAGCAGCATAAAGAAAAACACTTTATGCACATCAGTTTCATCTGCTTGTTTATCTGGTACACCTAGCTAATACTAATAATAAGCTAATGCAGCTAAATACAGGTGTTACTATTATTTTGTCCATTCCCTTTATGTCAACAAGCATAGGCTAAATAACAAAAACATCTGTCAGTGTAATGCAATACAGTTGAACAGCAAGACCAAACTATAGTTAAAATGTATCCTTTCTAAAACAGTTTCTACAAAACCTGAACATCCTCATGAAGAAGGAACTCATTGCAGCACAAAACTGTCAGTCATGTGATGTTACCAGGGCTGATATTAATCATACTAATTAAATTGTTGCCACCCAGTGCTCCTCCTATCTCACATCTTACAGCCAAGAGTAAACAGGCAGTATTTTATCCTTTGTTGTACAATGTGAGGTGTATGTGACCTTAATGTGGTTAAAAAGTCACCCTGTTTTTATACTGATTAAATACTGAAAGTCTAAATGTTACAAAATCAATAAAAGCACCAACACAAATTAAAACTGTCCATCTGTTGGTCTTTAGATGATTAGATTAGGGGAAAGAAGAAAGTAAAGAGCTGAAAGACCTCTGGGTAAAATGTGGCCGGCTGTTTCACAAATTACTTCCAAATGTCACTCAAAATGTCACTGTGAAGCTTTGATCAGTAACACAATGAGCTCATGTAGTTCCTCAAAGATTAAACCCCTCTTTTACACGCTGTCTAAACTTAAGTTGCTGGTATTTCACAGGTGCATTATGTCAGAAATCGGCCTTCAAACACCCTCCTGCAGACATCCCGGACATGCCCCAGTGCAGCTTCAAGCCAGAGGAATACACGGTAAGAAAGAAAATTATCCTCCATGGAGAGAGTCAGTGCACAGTTGGGAGTTGTAGTCTTTAATCCCCTTAGTAATGATTGTAAAATGAAGATATAATCGTGCTTGTAATGACATTGACCAGAACTCCTGCTCTGTGTATTTGCCTCTCTGCAGGGCATGTCCAAAGAGCGGATGATGGAGATCCGCAAAACTTATTGCAACCCCATGACCATGAAGGTCACCTACTATAAGAAGCCCGTGTTCATCCACCAGGGACACATGCAGTGGCTGTGGGATGTGGATGGGAGGAGATATCTGGATCTGTTTGCTGGTGTGGCTACTGTCAGTGTGGGTCACTGCCACCCGTAAGTTCCTTTTTCTTTAGTGTTGCACCATCATAGCATGTTTTATCATATAAAAAGTTTCTTTTAAATTATTCTAACATTTGATTTCTGACATCTGTGGGTACAGGAAAGTAACAGCAGCTGCAGAGCAGCAGTTGAAGAGACTGTGGCACACTACGAACATCTACGTCTATCCTCCTCTCCATGAGTATTGTGAAAAACTAGCTTCCTACTTCCCAGATCCTCTTAAGGTACTGTGGGGGATTATTTTCCCGATCAGCTGAGGGCAGGAGCCTGGATAAACATGTAGGCTATAATTAAAATCTCTGCTGGTCTGTGTTTCCCCACTCAGGTGATATATCTGACCAACAGCGGCTCAGAAGCCAATGACCTGGCCATGTTGATGGCTCGGCTTCACACAGGCAATTTTGACATCATCACTTTCAGGTACAAGTCTTTTTATGAGAGAAACGGCCTTATGTGTTTAATAGTTATGCAGAAAGTACATAAAAAAAAGTAGAATATTTGTTTTTATTATCCATTTCCCTATTAATACAAGATTCAATTAGAACAAGAAATGCACAATTTGAATAAACTACAGAATACAAACTTAATGATTCTAGCTCCTAATCAGGCATATGAAAAAAGCTAACTAGCTAGCTAACTCTAGCCTGATATTTTAATTCTCTGTAATCTAAATGTCCAAAATGTTTTGGATTCTTCTCTTCCAGAGGGTCGTACCACGGCGGCAGCCCACAGACCATGGGTCTGACATCTAATGCAGCATATAAATACCCCATCGCCAATGGTTTAGGCTGCACAAATGTATGTATGCAATCATATATTACAGTGCTATCTCATTTTAACACCATTATGCCAGTGATACATTTATAATATAATGGCATAATAATATTCAGATATTGGCATATGAGAAATATGACAATTTCCCAAATAAATGAAATAAAACTGCCTAAACAAAACAATAGATGAAACAGACTCTCTGGCTCTGTTCACAAAAAATACACTTAAATGAATAGATATAGATAGAGAGAATACTTTATTACATTTTTGGTGTTAATTCAGCTTAGGGGCTGTACTGGGCTGCACCAAAATACTGAAATGGTAATATTTGACGTGGCCTTAATAATTGAAGCTGACCTTGATAAGGTGATAACGTACTCATTCTCACAGGTCTATGTTCAGGCTGCATGTGCCTGAAAAACAGCTGCCGTTTAACGTGCATTACATTTTTACGCTTGAAATACATTGGGGCTTATTAGTTGTTTTAATCATTTTGCATCAAACAGGTTCTCAGCTGATGCTAGATGCTATAGTGTCTGAAGTACAGGTGAATAATGCTGTGGAAGGATTTGAAGCTTCATGATGATTTCTTTGTGCTGACTTGGTTTCTGCCCAAACAAACAGACCATGTGTCCCGATGTGTTCAGAGGCCCATGGGGAGGAAGCCACTGCAGGGACTCTCCTGTGCAAACCATCAGAGAATGTGGCTGTGCCCAAGGTATTCAAACACATGCACAGTTCCACACATGGCTTCACACACTAACAATGCTCTCATAAACAGGAAAAAAAACACCACTATTGGCTGTGAGATTAGACATTACAACCCCTTTTGCAATATTCCTGCAAAACATTAACCTTACTGTCTTATGCACAGTGGTAAACAGTGCTGGAGTTTTTTTTTTCTTTTAATTTAATGAATTGACACGCTGTGAAACATTCACATAAAACTGCATGTCATGTTACAGTGAATGCTTGATGTGTTTTTCCAAGGTAAAACATTTTTTCTTCAAAAACAGGTCTTTGCCCGGTTTTATAATTCTGCACAGATCTTTATGACAGGTTAAAAAAATATTTATGTAATGTTGCAATGCAGAGATTGTATTTCTTACTATGAAATCTGCCAAAACCTCATGAGAGTAAAACAAGTCTGTTGAAAAAATGAGACAAAAAGAGTGGAATTGCCCGTGTAAAGTTCAAAGTCTCTCACTGTAGATCATTTACCTCTTTTAACCTTTTACCATTTTCAGGAATTTTAGCTTCCTGTGATTCGGCGAGAGAGCCTACTTGGAAATGCTTAGTATGTTAAATTAGATTGTTTGCAGAAAACAATAAAAAGATGTGTTGTTGCATCACATCAGTATAAGTCACTAATGGATTGGAGGTGGATAATTTGGACAAAACACGAACACTTTCATGCCCATAGAATTAGAACAATTAATTCAAAACAACATAGCAGAACAGTTTGCTATTTTACCGTTTCTGAGTGTAATCACTTCTACACCGCTGACCTGTGCACATGCATTTGTTATGATTACATTACTTATAATGAACTAGCGAACAGCTTTGCTAACTTTGCTTCCTCACGGCAAACAAGTGCAGCAACACAAGACATAGCCAGCTAAATACTCACGAGTCCAACAGAAAAAATACAACTCTTTCTGCAGCCTTTCATTTCGAGAAGCTCTCTAAAAGCCAGGCTGAGATTTAGTCTTGTCCGACGGCCTCTTGCTCAGTCACTCTCTCCCTTTTTCTCTTCGGATATTCTTCTGTAACTTCCTCTATGTCTTTGCTGTTATGTCCACTGAGGCTGCAGGACTTGGTTTTGTTGTCCGCTTACCTGGCTCCGGTTCAGGCATGATAACGACAACATTCTGCACCAGTATGCAGCCCGCCCTCACTTTTACCAGTGCCGTAACTCTATCAGCCAGTCACTCAGTGACAGACTTTCCCATTCATAGTGCTGGCACCAGCATTCACCTGCTTCATCTCAAAAAAACTAAATCAGCCCAACAAAACGTATGTTTCATATTAGTTCAGGTATTTAGGAGTATACACCTTGAGTAATTGCTCCTCTTAATGACTGTATTGGTTTGATATAAAAGACTAATCCTGGTTTGGTTCCACAGGTCATTGCATGGCAAATGAACAATACCTTGGACAGCTCAAAGAGACATTTGCTACAAGTGTCCCAAGTCGAATTGCGGCTTTCTTTGGAGAGCCGATTCAGGTACCAAGTTCTGTTAATGAGCATTCAATACAAGGAATTTAGTGTTGTAAATGTATTTTATCAACTGTGTTTATTTACAGTAATATCAGCCAGTAATGATAAGTTTACTGAGTCATTTCAGCTGATGAGAAAAGTGAAAGCAGTCCATTGTTATTATGGCATGCATGTTTATTGTTCAGTGTGATGAGTTCTTGTGCTGATTAAGATGGGATGTGAATGTGTTTGATTTGTACAGGGAGTCGGAGGAGCTGTTCAGTACCCGAAAAACTACCTCAAGGAGGCTTACAAACTTGTGAGAGAGAGAGGCGGAGTCTGCATTGCTGATGAGGTTAGAACACATTGGATATGCTATAAATGTTTTCGATTGATTTTCTGTTTAGAGTTTTGATTCCTATAAACATGATCATTGATTTGGAGATTTGTTTCCAGCCACCTGCTGAACTGATATCCAATAATATACTACCTAGAGCTCTGTTTTGCTCTCCTGAAGGAAATATCTGGCTCTTTAGTTGTTCTTGAGTTAGCTTTCCCTTTTTGCTGTTCGGTGCTGGGTTTGGTGGAGTTTTTAGAGCTGCTGGAAATGAGTTTACAGGTAAAATTGCAGGCCAATCAACTAAAACAATAAGCTTTCTGTCACGCTGAGTGTAGCTGTAGAGTCAGGTAACACTTCTCTGTGGGTTTGTCGCTACAACTCCTTTCACATCACTCATAGTCATTTGACCAATCGACTCATGGGAAAACAAGTCAGTAATTGTCTTAAGCCGGATTACTTATCTTCACAGAATGACTTATCTTGTGAGATAAGGGATTCTGCATGTGAGCTTACAGATACAACTGCCAACCACTTTGATTATCAATTAATTGTTTTTGTGTGTTTTTAGCAGAAAAAAGCCAAACATTTGCTGCTTTAATGCTTCTTAAAATGTAAGAAATAATTCAAGAATTTTCTTGTGTATTCATGCTGAACTGAATAGCTTTTAAAACACCATTCAGAGACGTCACCTATACTGGGAAATGACACTTTCGGACAAATTGTTAATTGAGAAGAAAATTGAAGATTAATGCATAAAGAAAATAATCATTAGTTGCTGCTCTGCCTTGAACACGAAACCCACAGAACTAAGAGACATCACATCTCTCAATAACATGATGAAAGTTAACATAACATGGGCTTATAAAGTTAAACTCTAATGGACTGCTATGGTGTCTGTTATATACCTGAAAGGTCCAGACTGGATTTGGGCGAACAGGAAACCATTTCTGGGGTTTCCAAGGCCATGATGTCATCCCTGATATGGTCACAATGGCGAAGGGCATCGGTAATGGATACCCAATGGGAGCGGTTGTTACAACACCAGGTGAGATAACATTGTAAAACATAAAAGCCTAGTCTGAAAGTCTGGTTATGCATTCGTATAAGATTAAATACAGTTATAAGAGAGTTGTTCTTCTTTATTATTCCTTCTGTTAAATTGTTAAAATGCATGGGATTAGATGTCCCTGATAGGAATGAATCATACAGATTTATTTAGTGAGCTGAGAGACTCATTACACAAGCTTAAAATAGTGTCATAATTTGAAGCAGCAGTGAGTGGAGGTGTGAGCTTGTTTATTCATGTGTTATACAGAAATTGCAGCCTCATTTGCCAAGGGGGTTCACTTCAACACCTTTGGAGGAAATCCTGTGGCGTGTGCAGTCGCTTCGTCAGTGCTCGATGTAAGATACAGATCTTTTTACCGTTTATTTCTTCACACTATTATTTGAAAACGACATCTTTATATAAATATTTAACAGGTTATCAAAGAGGACGGCGCGCAGCAGATCAGTCTCAATGTGGGCACCTATCTGATGACAGAGCTGGCAAAACTCAGAGACAAGTATGAGATTATCGGTGACGTCCGTGGAAAAGGCCTGCAGATCGGTGTGGAAATGGTCAAAGACAAGGTACCCTTACAGAAGAGACACTCACCGCTCCTCACATGCTCCAACAACGTGTGTATGTGCTGTGCCTCCCGGGGGCATGGTTCAGCAGTGCCCCAGTTAACCATTAGCCGGAGCAGCAGTGACCATCTGTAACTGTGAAGAGAGCAATCTCAGCTGCAGTAAATGTACTCCTGACTAATGTTCTCACATCTATTCATACGGGCAGATATTGTATTTGAAAAGAGCCGTGGGAAGAGCCAGTACAAGAACTGATCAAATAAGACAGTTGTGACTGTAGTAAACACAGATTAAGTGAAATATATAATGTTCCAAAGATTTGTTGACAGACCAGACAGACAGACAGACTTTATTGATCCCGAACAGGGAAATGATTGTGCTACAGCAGCAGAGGAAATTAATACACCAAGCACACCATACAAATATTGAAAAGTATATAGGAATATCAAAAGACAAACTATCCAAAGAACATATACATATACATATACATAAGTATAAATAATCATCAGTTAGTGCAGTTGTATGAGAGTCCACTGTCATCCGTCAGAGGAGAAGTGTTATACAGTTTGATTGCTTGTAGGAGGAAAAACTTCCTATGACTGTCCTTGTGTTAGTGCTTGAGTGTGTGGGGCTCCAAATGGTATAAAAAGGTAAAAATGGGACACACCATCTTGATATCATACGTTGCTCATAAACAACACATTGTCTTTATAAAACAAACAAAAAAACAATATTAAATATTATAGTCCTGGTCCACAGACTTCCGTGCTTGGCTTGTGTAAATCATGTGCGAGGAGGACAACCACATTTTATACCTCAACAATTTTGTTTCAGACTATGTGCAAGTCCTTTACAAAATCTGCAGAATTACAGAAAGGATGCATAATGGTGTTATGAAGCCCCTATGCATTTGCCTTTTACCATTCATTCCTAGGCCAGCAGAGACCCGCTGCCCGCTGAAGCAATGAATGAGATCTTTGAGGATGTAAAGGACATGGGAGTCCTGATTGGAAAAGGAGGAATCTACGGACAGGTAACAGCTCTCTCTGTTTTCTTCTTGCTGAGTCATGTGGTATAAATACAGCTGGCGCTGACATCACTAAGCTGCCTGTTTTGAATAGGGCTTTTTCACCCCGCATCAACAAACACTCATGTTGCTTTTGGCAGCAGCTCGACTCTGATAATACATTTCAGTGCAGATTAATATTATAAACATTATTGTTTCCGCTGCTTAACAAATGCTCAAGATGAGTCTGAAGTGCTGGCTCTGAATCCAGAATAAAGCACCTGACCCGGTTGCATGTTTTCCCGGTAATCCGCTGCTTCATAATCTCCTCTTTTATTTTCTGTTTATCTCAACACTTCAGACCTTCCGCATAAAACCCCCGATGTGCATCACGATGGAAGATGCAGATTTTTTCCTGGCTGTTTTTAACAAGTCCATCCACAACTACATGGAAAGAAGATGAGTCAGATAAAAGGTCAGGTGGATTGTTTAGTGCCAAGGACCAAACCTGGAAACCCTCTGAGCCAGTGGACTGCGTTTTGTATATCCTTTAAATGGAAAA
This sequence comes from Serranus cabrilla, assembly GCA_903364295.1. Classification (NCBI taxonomy): domain Eukaryota; kingdom Metazoa; phylum Chordata; class Actinopteri; order Perciformes; family Serranidae; genus Serranus; species Serranus cabrilla. Next base: position 141,387 of record CAFUXE010000423.1, on the reverse strand, counting down.
ACTACCTCTGTTAGCAATTCTGAAATGGTGAAACTATGTTAAACTAATTAGGAGACTTAATTCACTTAAAAACCTCATTAGATTATTGAGAAAAGAGTCTTGCACAGTGCCTTTTTAACAGAGCTCTAACTTAAAGTAAAAAGTAAATGTTCACCGTCCTAATCATAAAAAGGCTTTTACTACAATAGTGATACGTGGGATAAATAAATCACAAAGGAAATCTTTGTCCCTGTCTTTTTCACAGTACATTTTACCATTTAAGGTTAAGTATACAATCCCACCACTGCTTCGGGATGATATTACCTCCGCTAAGGAGGTTATGTTTTCCCCGGAGTTTGTTTGTCTGTCTGTCTGTCTGTCTGGTGAATCGTAGACGCTATCACTGGTTACAACCATAGGCGCCGATTGATTGCTCTCTGAGTGCTTTTCTAGTTGCAACTGCAACTGTGTGTGTGTGTGTCAGTGTGTGTTGTCTCACAATAGTACATTGACATATTTCTTTGTCTAGGTCTACAATAAACCATCCGTCCCAGGCCTTCCCAAAATGTATTTTCTACCGTCCATGTTATATTTTATTCTGTCCCTGGGACTGTGGGACTCCTTAAATTAGAGCCTTTCTTTCTAATAACTGACTTGACATTTATTTGACATTTCTTGTGTTAAATCTGCTGAATCGTGCTTGAATGTAATGTTGTATGATTTAATTTGTGAACACATGCTTTGTTGCTGATTATGAATGTGGTAATAATAAAGCTGTGAACTTGAGAAAAAAACCATGTGCTGTTGAACATTGGACACACTGCCCCCTGCAGGCATTTATTTTATAGGTGTTTTATTTCATGGGTCCTTTATAGGTTCTGTTTTCAGCACAGCAGGTTGAAATATACCAGCTTGTTAGCTCATCACGTTATTGGTGATGTTGGTGAAAAAGGCAAAAAAAATATTTTGTAACTAAAGTGCCACTCCTCAGAAGCTTCTACCTGCATGTCTGTGCTGTTCTTTTGTTTTTTGCTCGACTAACCCATCAAATCCATCATGTACAATAACTGTCACAAACAGCATAAAAAAAGGAACAGGTGCATGTTTTCTAAAAGCATAACCAGCGTACAGAAGTTTACTGTCTTGCAAATCATTCCACTGTTATGTAAATACCAACATGCCTTTATTTTCATGATGCAGTAATAGCATTACAAGCTCTTCATGACAAACAAAGAAACATTTCCATAACAGCAGATGGTCTGATAATAGGGAAAAAAGGTGGATTATATGTACATCCTGCATGGTTTTTCTCCACTGGTTTATCAGTTTAGTTACTGGGAAAGGTGTTGAAAAGGCTCAATCATTCCAATTCAGAAGACTCAAAACGGTAAAAGAGTCTCAATCACTCACACACACACAGATCTGTCTCACTGAACATTTTTGTGGAAATTAAAAAACAACTATCGATCTCAGTCAGTCCAACAAAAGTCCACTGCCGAGTCAAACTCTTTCAGGTTTATCCACCCAAATGAAGATGTGTTATCTGTTCTTCTTCTTGTCTTTTTTACTCTTGTTCACGGAGCTGTGAGGAGCGTTTGAGGAGACGGCGATGGCGTGGCCGCTCGTCTTCAGATGGTCAAACAGCTTGTTTCTCGTGGGGAACTCGTTGTTGCAGGTCACACAGCGGAGGCTTCCTTCCTTCTGGAGGTGGGAATGAGGATAAATGAATTAACATTGTAAGTATGAATGGATATTCACAGATGCTAATTACTGAGTTTAGCTGTACACACCTCTGTTTGACACGGCTCTGCTCCTGAGTTTGACTTGACGTTCTTTGGTTTGTCTTTTCCTCCTTTCTTTCCTTTCGTCTTCCCGGAGCTGCTGAGGCGACATTTAGATGACAGGTGAGTACAAACACATTCTCACCTGCAAGGTAGACACTGTACTGTTTAAAAAAAACTTGCAAATAACTCATGCTATCATGCCTAATTTATTAGAGAATTAAAGGTAAAGTCTGTGATTTTAATCCAATACACCTTTTGTCAAATTAGGGAAATATCTCCTCACAGTCACTGACACTTAATGAGTCGTAATAACTCAATATTTTACTGCTCCAGAGCATAAAACAGTTTTCAGCCATGACACACAAGGGGACTTTTGATGTTTGAAATCCAGAAAAAACTGTGACAGTAGCCCTGTTTCCATTAAAGTCGTTTTTTTCCATCAACTGGTTTATAGTGACTAAGCAAAACTGTGTAAACGTACTTTCATCAGAAGATGGCAGTGTAAGGTATTGCTGTAGGCTGATCTGTCATTAAACAAACAGTAGAAGAAGAAGAGCAACAACAACAACAAAAACTTTGGCCACCCACAAGAGAAAATGGAGCGAAATGTTCATGAATTGGATTCAATTGGGCAACTTATTATTGTTCTCTCATGTCAGAGTGGAAACAGCTGATCAGTCATGGGAGTTAAATGTTCACTAAGTCAGAACCTATTCAGAAAAAACGTGTTTCCATCTCAGGTTTAGTGCATTTACTATTTTTCAAAAGACAAAAACCACCTCAAGCAAGCTTAAAAACTTGTATGCACATTTTCAAAAGTTTGATCTGATTTTGTTTTTTTCCGTGAAGCTTTTCTCATGCAATCTTTGTCTGCTATCTTGAAGAACACCTCACAGATCTGCACTGACCTTTTCACTTCGGTGGGAGGAGGATCGTCCTGCTGCTCGGGCTCTGTAGTGTTCTCTGACTTCTCAGGGGCTTCTTCCTCACAGTTAGTCTGTGTTGGTTTCTCCTCCTTCACCTCCTCCTTCAACTCCTCCTTCACCTCCTCCTCCTCCTCCTGTGGTGCACTCTGCTATAGAGGACGGGAGCATGAACAGAAAGGTTCACTACACGCTAAACTAAACTGTAGACAGCTTCCGAAAAAAGGAAAAGTCAACACTCACCTGTACTACTTTCTGCTGTTTCTTTTTCCTCTTTTGTTTTTTGGAGAGCCTGTTTAGGGGAAAGTAAAAAGTCACGTATTATATAAAATGCTCATGTCATCAACATGTTCTAGCTGACCTGACAAATAGGTGACACACTTTTGCCTTGGTTTGTCTTCCTCCTCCTCTTCCTCCTCCTCTTCCTGCTCATTCTCCTCCTCTCCTCCGTCCTTCCCGTTCACACCAAGAGACTCATCTTCTTCCTGCAGCTGCTGCCGTAGCAAAGCCACCATCTCCCGGTGCTTTTTGGATTTTTCATGGTTTTTCATACTGAAGAGGGGACAGAAAAGACATCAGTAAGACATATTTGATTGCTGGCGAAGTGTATAAACATTGTTATGTTTTTTGTTAATGCTGTGTGTGAAGCATTGACGAGGCAGTAAGGAGGTGAATTAGCAGGCAGGTTACTCACGCTTTGTCTGATTTGAAGGATTTGTCACAGGCTGGGCAGTAAAGACCGTCATAATAATCATCTATTGTAAATTCTTCTCCGTCAGGCTGCTCGGCATCTGTTAAAGAATATTTATGCAATTAAAAAAAAAACATATTAAAAAGGCATAAAAAACTCACAAAAACAAGAAAACTTGTTGACGTCATTGGCCTTAATGATGATACAGAATATTACTTCAAGATTAATTCAAAATGATATTGTTACTTTATAGAGAGCATACAAAATTACTATTTTTAGGCTGCATCTGAGCTGTAGGAGCTGAAGCATGTTGCTGATTTAAGTAGAACTAAACCCTTAATGCAGAAGTTTAAAGCTTGAGTCTCAAACACAGTCTGACTGACCTCCTCCCTCTTCACTGTTCTTCTCCTGTGTGTCCACCTCCAGCTCCTCTTCCTCACTCTCTGACGCATCTCCGAACTCCTGTCCGTACTGCGCCTCGATCTGCTGCAGCTCCTTCTCCAGCTCAGACATGGCCGCCCAGCTCTGCTCCTTGTACTCCTCTGCCAGTCTTGGGTGAACATATAACAAGTAGTATTATTCGAAAGAAAGAGAGAATAATAAACTCCACATTTACCAAACTATCCTTTCGCTTCGTACTTGGCCTGGTTAAGCTTCTGCTTCCTCCTCTGCTCCTCCACCTTCTTGATCTTCTCGGCGTTCTGCTCCTCCACCAGCTTCCTGTGGGCCTGCACGCGGCGGTCGCGCTTGCGGACAAAAGCCACGAGTTGTCGCACGAGCTCGTTGCGCTCCTTTCTAGCCTTGTCTCTGGTCTTCTTGTTCTCCTTCTCCATGGCCCTTTTCTCCCAGCGGTTGGACGCCTGCCTCGTGTCGTACTCCTCCTTCCATGCAAAGTTTTTACGAGTGCAGAAGCTCTGCCAGTAGCCGTAAAACACGTGCACTACCTGTGAAATAGAAACAGAGACTGATGAAGTGCACCAGCAGACTAAAACTCTCTCTATTATTGATATGCAAGTCTTGTTTCTCTTTAGTTTTTTTTAGTGTGGTGCTGGCTTACGGTATCATAGTCACTCTGAGACTCTCCAAAGGGAGGAAAGTCCTCCTCCTCATCCTCATCTTCCACCTTGCCTTGCTCCATCTCCTCCTTAACTATGGACTCAAAGAGATTCCTGTAGACTGTGAAAAAGCCCTGAGGAGGAGAGACGGTGGATAAAAACAAGAGGGGATATAAAATGAGAAAATAAATAATTGCATAAAGAGTTTCTGTCCCCATCATCAACGACTCAAACAGCGGCTCCAAATGAGTAGTTTGACTACTCAGTTTATTCATCCCCGGCAAAATGAGACCGCAGGGATGTTTGAAAGAAGTTACTTTTACAGGAAGAGATCTTATTTTAATTGGTGTTTTCTTTGTTTGAATAGACCTGGCTGACCACAAACCTTCTCATCATCTCCGTAGCCAGAGTAGCAGGTGACCGTGAAGAACTGCAGCAGATCAATGCTGTCGTCTTCATAATCTCCACTGATTCCTCCTTTCAGAAGAGCGTCCCTGTGATTGTCATACCTGCCACGCAGAAGAAGACATAAGCCATTAAACTAAGGTACCTAGTACCTAAAATAAATGACTCTTATGATGATGTTGAAAAACGTTTTTACGCACCAAGCTCTCTCCTGTGGATCACTCAGGACATCATACGCTGCTTGAATCAGCTTGAAATGCTCCGCCGCCTCTTCAGCATTTTCCAGGTTTTTATCTGGAAAATTCAGACGGAAATCATAGTTGTTATTTGAACTAAAAACTTACAAGAGAGCTTGATAGACATTTATGTGGGGTTCAAGTAAACAGCATTACATGTTAATGCAAGAATGAAAAACTGTAATTAACAAAATATGAAGCATCTTTACAAATTTCTAGTAGTGGGATTTAACTAAGTACATTTACTTAAGTACAATTTGAGGGTACTTTACTTGAGCATTTCCACATTATGTAACTTTATACTTTTACTCCACTACATTTAGCTGCCAGCTTTAGTTTTACAGATGCAATACCACCACTATATTTCAGAGGTAAATATTGTACTTATACTGCATTATCGTTGCACGTAACCAACAGCTGTACCTGCTCGCTTAACGGTATTGGGTTTTATTATAAAATAAACTGCGTTTTGGGGCATTAAACTAGCCAATATAACATATTTCATATACTTTTATCAATATATTGTTGTGTAAATATCACTGAGATGGCAACTGTACCAATAATGACAATACTACAATTACAATTACATATTTAGTAGTAAAATCAGGACATTGAATGCACCTTCAAATTAAGTATATATTTTTACACATTTAAGTGTCTGCCACAACTTACCTGGATGCCATTTCAATGCTAATTTCCGATACGCTTTCTTCAAATCATCGTCTCCTGCGTCCCGTTTCACACCCAAGATTTCATAGTGACACTTCATTGTTAGCTAAATGTAAAGATAAACCTGACTCTAGGATAAATAATAACAAAAATGCTCTTCACGTTGTGCCGGGCTCAGCTTACTATAGCATGTGGCTATGCTAACTGCAGCATGCTAGCAACCGGGTAGCATCACTATTTTATCTCTTCAATAATCCAGATTTCTCAGGTGATCGCGACAATATTGTAATGTTTTGGCCTTACATATTCACAAACACATACGTTCCTCTGTCACTGACAAAAAGATAACATAAGTTACTTTACGACCGGTTGATGGGACCGTAAGTCATATCAATACTGTATGGTGCCGCTAAATCTCGCGAGAATTGCTCTTTTTTACTTTATAATTTCGGCAGATTTGAAGCTATAACCACATGTTGCTGCCCTCTGCTGTTTGAAATCAATTTATGCTGATGCCAGTGTTGAATTTTGTTGTTGTCCTCATGTATCAAGGATGGCGTACTCCCAAAAGGTATGAGGGAAGTAACAATAAATTAAATAAATAAGTAAATAAATAGATAAAAAAAAAAAAAAACATAATAAATGTAGAAAAAATAATGTATAATCAAAAATGCAAAAAAATTGCAAAAATACATGTATTTTCTATTGTTTTAAGTATTTCTATATTGAATGTATTTCCTACATTTTCATTCATTGATTTATTCATGTCCACATTTATATTTAAATTACCACATGTAGTGGTACAGTAGTGTAGTTATTTATCTACAAATGTTTGTATATATTTCCACAACTATTCATTATTGAATCTATTTATTTATTTCTACTGTGCTCAAGCCAGGTGCTGCCCACCTGTCCTTGGTAAATCAACATGAAATTGACTGCACATCCACGAGCCACTAACCACACCCTGGATCCTTCCGTTTGCAAATAACATGTAAATTGTCAACTATGGCAAATCAACCTACAACCAGAATGAAACAGGAAGTTAAGTGCGTTCGGGATGGAGGTGCTGATCTCAGAGGTGGAGGCCAGAGAAAAATTGTTGCTTTTTGGTGGCCTCAGCAAGTCTGCCATGGTGGCAAGATGTCACCATGGCTGTAAACCAGAGACCTGGACCACGGCAGAGGTCAAGAAAAAGAGATCTGACATTAAGGTGAGTTCAGAGAAGTTTTAATTTCATGTGATCTCTTAGAATATAGATAGATATAGATAGCAGTACTATATTTATCTCTAAAATATGAAATGAAAATGAATACATGTAACATGTTGTACCCGTTTTTTCAAATAATATTTTTGTCTCTGTACATGATATTGACATTATTCCATTACAGCATTTAAGACGAGAATAGTCGTCCTTATATAAAAGCATATATGAGCTTGGCTATGAAAGTTTGATAAGAAGTTTACAGACAGAAAAAAGATTAGCGTGGCGATTTAAGACTCTGCATGTCAAACTATGTAATTTTTACTTAACCATGAATGAACCCTGGACTTTCATGTTCACACTTCTTATCCTGTGCATTGTCCTCCATTGTTACATTACATTCACATATAAATCAACTTCTAAAGCCTTAATTACTAACCATACTATTTAAATATGATGTTGTAATAATTGTGTGATTGCAGATTGTAGATATCACAGATATCAGTTCACTGTCAGTATTTATCCTACCATGATGTTCTTTAGTGGCAAAAGAGTAAAAGAATATTTCTTTCTTTCTTTCTTTCTTTCTTTCTTTCTTTCTTTCTTTCTTATAATTTAATCTAACAAAACAACATATTACGGATTCAGTATACAAGAGATAGTAAGCTAATAGAAAAATAACAAAAGCGCCAGAGGTATGTAATGCTGGACAAAAATATAACAGTGCTGTCAGTCAAATTGGAAAGCAATTTCATATATTGCTCAAAATCCTACTTTATGAACTTTGTGATCTTTATCATCATTTTACTAATGTACAATGAAATTTTGCATGGCTTCTCTTGATATAGTATGACATATATATAACAAATACATCAATAAAGCACTACCAGAAAATATAAAAAACACACAGCTGCAATAGCAACGCATTGTTTATTTAAAAAACATTATTTTACTATTTTTAAAAAGGAATAAATAAAGGGCATTAAAGTCCGTATAAAGTAAAATTTGCAATTTGTATGAAAACACATTTTGCATGTTGCAAAAGAATATCTAAAAACATGGAAAAAGTCTTTAAACTATTGTAAGACTGCATTATGGATATAAATTTAGATATTTAGACATTTACAGAGGTAAAAGTACACATTGTCTATTATGCTTGTTTTTTTGTGTTTTTTTTAGAGAAACCAAACACCATAAGTTCCCATAATAATGGACAGTATTCATGTTTGCCCATGTGGTTTACGTTTAGTATGTTTATATTTACGAATGCGGAGCCACCGCCGCGCCGCGAGGGGCTCTCTCCCTCCGCTCTGTCCGCACGTGTGTTGTTTGAGCCGGATGTTTCGCGAGGTTCGTCTCGGCGTAGAAACATGTCGGCGTTCAAGAGAAAACGTGGAGGACAGGCTGCTTTTGATAAAAAGGCAAAGAAAGTAAAATTTGTTGCGGGTGACGGTGAAACAGCGGCCGAGTCCGAGCAGGAGAAGAAGAATGAAATCCTTATTCCGCCGCCGGTTTCTGCGGTAAGTGTTCAGGGTTGTTATTAGAAGAAGTGGATAGCTAGTGAGCTAACTTAAGTTTCCCATTACACCAAAGGGTGTCTCTTTAAGTTATTTAATGTTGTTATTATGCTAAAATGACTAACACTCTTGAGCGATAACAAACGCGTTGAACTATATATTTTGATAGCTAGCATGACAGAGAGAAAGTCGTTATATTACAGCATGCTCTGACTGCAAACTTTTCATTTGCTCAGTATTTTCTGGCTTTTAATTTTAAATTAAGTAGCCTTCTGGATGAACGGTAGAAATGTTTTTTTTACGCTCCATAAAACAGGCGTGATTCTGATTGTTTTCATATAATAAAATGCATTCTCTTGAACAGGGTAAATGGACCAACAAGGAGAGAGTCCTCATTTTCTCCTCGAGAGGAGTCAACTTCAGAACAAGACACCTGATGCAGGACCTGAGAACCATGATGCCCCACTCAAAAGCAGGTTAGTCCCGTGTGTCATACACACTGTATTATTTCACTTCACTATACATGCTGACTCCATGTTGCTTACCATTAACATTTGATTAGTATATTGCCACATTAACATGTTTTTTTGTCTACTAGATACAAAAATGGACAGAAAAGACAAGTTGTTTGTCATCAATGAGGTGAGTTTGTTATTCATTATTTGGACACACTGTTCATATAATCGGATATGTTACCGATTAACTAAAGATGTGCATTGTTTCCAGGTGTGTGAAATCAAAAACTGCAACAAATGCCTCTTTTTTGAGGCCAAGAAGAAGCAAGACCTCTATATGTGGTTAGTGTTTAATCTTTGTTACATTCAGTACACATTAAGAGCAGAAGGAGGCTGATTTTCCAAGAAAAACAAACAACACATTCACTGTGTTTCCATTGGAGTCTAATGAAATTTTGAAGTGACTTACGGACATTTCCATCAACAGGTTTAGAGCGAATAAACGAAGCTGCATATTTTAGTCAGCAGTTTTATGTATTGCTGTAGCCGAATCCGTCCGTAAACAGTAGTAGAAATATGCCAGAAAGAAAACCGTAGAAGAGATCGAGCAAATTGAACAATGGACAAATTCTACTCATTCTGCCATTTGTAGTTACTGTTATATAATCCATTTAAAGTGAATTCAATAATGTTTTTGCCTCACAGGATTTCAAACAGCCCTCATGGTCCTTCTGCAAAGTTTCTGGTTCAAAACAGTGAGTTACTGTCCTACAGTCCTGAAGAGCAGTAGACATCATCTGCCATGTTCCTCAGGAAAAACTGATTTAATGATCCTTTACTCCACAGTTCACACACTGGCTGAACTCAAGATGACCGGAAACTGCCTCAAAGGATCCAGGCCGCTGCTGTCGTTCGATCCTGTGAGTAAAACTGGCCAGAGGGACTCAGTTATTCTGTCAGTAATACATTTGATCAGGAGCATTTTTTAACTGATTTGCAGCTGTAAGCCACAAAGAGATGTAATTCCACCAATGATCTTTTTAGAATCTGAACAAGAGCTAAACCTTTTTTTGTGTCCTCTGCTATTTGTTTTCTCCCACAGAAATTTGACAAGGAGCCCCACTTTGCGTTACTGAAGGAGCTTTTCATCCAGGTGTGTTTATAAGATGCATAATCATGAATACACCCTTGGTAATAATCTAGCAAAATAGACCCTCTGTTCAACTGTTGCTGGAAGATGACATTGTGGAAATCTGAAAGGGAGCTGATCAGTCTTTTGAACATTTAGTTGCCAGTGTAAATTGAGATGGACTGTATTGGCTTAACCCTCTGAACCACACAACCAGCTGGAGAGTTTGAAAGGCTTGTTAGTATAAAATATGAACGAAATACACAATTGATCATAGCCAGAAACCGTAAGAACAAAAAACAATTATCCTTGTAAAATATCATGTGTGGCGAACCAGTCTGTCAGGAAGATCAACCAAATCCATGTTTGAAATGGTAATATTTCATCAAAATCACTTTATTCTATGTGACTCATTCAAAATGAACAGTTTGTAATAACCAGATCCTGTAAAAAACATTGAATTCTGCAGAGTATTCATTGCTTAGATGCAATTTTTTCTCTATGTGAAAGCTAATGTTTTTCTGTGTTTTTGTCGCAGACATTTTCTACTCCACGCTACCACCCGAAGAGCCAGCCTTTTGTGGACCACGTCTTCACATTCACCATCGCAGACAACAGGATATGGTTTAGAAACTACCAGGTAAAGTTTCATTGTTCTTCTGCTGTGGGTTCATTGTTTCCATATTAACTTATTCCCATTTGCAAGTTGATGAACAATCTTTTCTCCGTGTCACGTTCAGATCATCGAGGAGGATGCCTCTCTAGTGGAGATCGGCCCTCGCTTCGTTCTCAACCTCATCAAGATCTTTCAGGGGAGCTTTGGAGGGCCGACACTCTTTGAAAACCCAGACTTCAAGTCTCCTAACCTGGTAAAAATCCAGTGCATGATAGTTTTGATTCTACACATGTAATAAACCTAATGCGTTACCATGCTCCAGTTTATAATTCCCGCTTCGTAAGTCACTTTTCTCTTCACACACCCGCAGCACCGGCGAGAGATCAGGCTGGCGGCTGCAGCCAGAGTGCGTGAGAAGCAGATGGTGAAGGAGCTGCAGAAAATGAAGAGGACCGAAGCGAAGCAGGTCTTGGACACAGACGTTACAGCTGACGTCTTCGATACACCAGCTGACGAGAAGCCCGTTAACATCCAGACAGAAGCACCGGAGCCAAAACCAGTGAAGAAGAACAAACACAAAGCTTTCAAAAGACAAAGGATGGCACGCAGGTAACTGGAAGGACTCGATTACGCTGAGTGAATGTCTCGTCAAGTCTCTCAAGTCCCAACAGTATTCGCTTTTTGTGGGGTTACAAAAAAATAGTTCAGTTTGTTGTATGAGGTATTTATCCACAGGACAGATAAGGATGCTAAGCAATGCACAGGAACTACAGATTCTTTTTGCAGAGTGAAAAAAAACAACATAGGTTTAATGTTTCCCTATAATAATATTTTCACCACCTTACCTTGTAGTCAGATAGCCCTGTTTAACTGCACTGGCTATGGATAAGCACCTCATACACTCTGGCTTCAAGAAATATGAATTACCCCTTTAATGTGTAACATACAATTAAATTACCACATTCAATAGATCATGACTCATTGTGGTCAGAATCTCTTGCCATAGTTTGTGGAGTCACACAGTATGTTATGATGTGTTATGGTCTCTCAATCAGGAGGACTGAGCAGATTGTAGCTGGCCATAAAGCTCCCTTTTACAATACTGCAAACAGCATTTGCCCATTCTTTTTCATAAAAGTAAATATACCATCAGTGTAAAAAAAAAACGTGTTTATTGATTTTTGAGTGACTACAGTTGTTTTCTATGTCATGGAAATAAAACAATTTGAACTTTGAACACACTGTTGTTATTTACTCCAAACAAATGGCTGTTAAAGATGTCAGCACATGCATTCAACATGAGGATCGATTGTGGTGTTGTATGTGTGGAGCTGCAGAGAAACTGAAGGTCTGTGGAGAGCAGAGATACACACTACGCTACATGTCTTTAATATTTAATGCTTTGCTCCAACTCGATGCATATGCCCAAGGAAAGAAGGCAAAAGGAACTCCAGAAAGACGAGATTGTGCGCTGTAAACAACTGAACGACAAACAAAATATATAGTAACTGTGCATAAATTAATTCATCGGTCCATGAAATGATGTACTCGTTATGAGGGTCTACATACACACATGGACAAGACCAGGAACGTAATCTTTCCATAAATCCAGTGGAAATGCCTCACGCAAATGATGAACCAGGTGATTTTGCCAGAACAATGCATCCTGAAGTCCACTGTGCACCCGACTGGCTCTACTGTCTTTGCTTTCTCATTCAAATCGACTGGCCACAGCTGAAGTTCAGGTGCTTCTTTGAAAGAGAAATTTACGGACTAATCACTCCTCCTCCACCTCCTCGTCAGGACAACAATAATATTCCACAAAGCAGATCTGTCCGTCGTCGTTCCTGACCAGGTACTGCAGAGAGAGGAAGCCCCTGTTGTCTGTCCTTACAGAGACTTTGCAGGACAACGCCAGGGCTTTGGTGGACGGCTTAAGCAGGGACATCTTGTACCTGTCACAGTTTAACAGAAGGTGGAGCTTTATTAGAAGTAATTAAGGCACATAAAGAACCAAGAATATTCCCAAGTGTGAGGTGAAACAAAATAAAGCTGAAACAGCAGAATGAATCACCACATCATGAAGCAACATTAAGTGACTAAATTAAACTCAAAAATAATTCATGGTAAATAATGCCACATATTTTCTCTCAATTCATCCACTACTTTATCTTTGCCATTCTTGTGTTCATGTTACTGTCTCCAGATCCCCTTAATCCCCCTCAGTGTCAGTATAGTTTATGTCTAACCTGTTGGTTTGTGTCTTGGTGCACTGGAACAGCTCCATCATGTCAGAGTCTTTGGGATAATCATAATGGGCATTTCCAGAGTTCCCAAATGTGGACAACCTGGAGAGAAAAACAAAACAAAGAACACTGCAGCTGAAAAATAGTAATCAGTATTTGTGCAGGTGCAATCATTGAAAAACCACACTTTGTTGTAACTGAATGCCTGATGAAGGTCACAACTAAAACATTGCTATTCAATAAATCAGACCAAAGCACTGACTGTGGGTTCTGTTACTTAAATCAGTTTGATCAAACACAAAAGGTTTGGAGAGTTTGTATGGTTACTTCAAATTAAAAGATCAGTTGAAATAACACAACAGTTTAATTATTAGCCATTAGCCAAATTTACAGGAGACATTTCACTGCAGAACAAGTACTGATGCTTTAAAAAGGAGCTGTAGTTTTGACTACACACACCTAAAGTATGGCTGGCTGGGGGACATGGTGATCTGCAGCACCTCGCTGGTCATATCCAGCTCAGAGAAAGCTTCCTTCAGACTCTCTGATTGCAGAATCACCTTTGAAAGAGACAGAGGTAGTAATCATGAACTGTTTTTATACAACAGATACCGTCATATATATATTCCAAAAGAGGTTATAAAATGTGCGACATTGCAAGGAAACAGTCGAGAAGATTATCTCTTTCATTATATGAAATAGTGAATATCCACCTTGTTTGTGACATTGGTGCTGCAGAACTCAAAGTCAACTGGCTCTTCTGGTTCTTGTGTGTTGATCTTGCACACAGTGACCACCCCACCCTCCTCCAGGAACAGAGTCAGAGGGTAACCGTACCCCCTGTAGCACATCCGCAAGGCTGTTGATACTCCTGCATAAGGGAACATGTTGATTTATATCTGAGAGGGATATAATCTATGGATAAATATATGAAAAAAAGTCAGCAAACTGCCAAATGATACCTGGTTTATTACCCCCGCCATGTTTTCGGTTTGATTTGCTGGTTCGTTTTTTTTGGTCTCTCAGCAGAATTACAGAATAACTATTTGCCTGATTTAAACTTTAACTTTAACTTTCAATGGCGAGATGAGGCTTTGGTGAAAGCCTGCGCTCTTTGAGTGCCCTTCTAGTTTATTTAATGATCCCTTTATCTTTACCTGGTGCTGTGCTTCCTCCAAAGATATTTAGGCAGTCCAGCAGAACTGTGAGGTTTATCTGAAAACCCACTGAATCTTCCTTTATGGTGAACTCTTGGAAGATCTCAGCCTGTAATTGAAAAGAGTATCAGTTTCAAGTATCACCATTAGTATTTGGGAGAAATCAGGACTCTGTTGCTTCCAACTGTATGTAAAGTAAACACACCTGGATGAAAGCATTGGCTTGTAGACATTTGGAGTCCTCCACCGTGACTTTCAGGCCATTGGGTGTGGCGCTAAAGATTGCATGGTCTTTGAATGTGATTGCTTTCAGTATGTTTGACAGGTTGCGAGCGTTATCCAAACTGGCCACTAAAACGTATTGCTCATCATCGGCCTGCGACTGCGTTGACAGAGGCATTGTGGCACTGAAATGAAAACACAGAGAACTTTAAAAGAAACTTTAGGACATTTAATGTTTGCACGGGGTTGCACCTGCTGTGTTTAACATCCGTAAAAAGCTAGGGTGACACTAGAGGTAAAGTAACTACTAGATACTTTATAACTCAGCTTCTATAATTGGTTGCACTAATTGGGGCAAAAACACAGCACAAAACTTTTAAAAAAGCTGCAGATTAAGAAAGAAATGTCTTATTCATTACAACTTACACATTTCCAGCAAAGAAAAATATAAACTTACTGTACTATAAACGCACAAAACTGTCATTTAGATGTCTGTTATTGATTTTAAGCTAGGCTACTAACAGCGCTTCACATGTATTTAACAGTTGAAAACAACATAAACAGCAAACTGTCGTTTATTTATAGTAATATCTAGCATCCCCGGTATATGCTCTTTAAAAGAAATGTTAGTGCTAACCGTGATAATGTGTTGGACACTTACAAAGTTGAAATTTAGAAAGGCATCTGGTTGTGTTTTGAAGAAAGGCGCCCTGGTATGAAACTACTTCCGCTTCTCTCTTCTTCTACGTAACGGAAGTCGCTTTTGCGCATGTCAAGTATCATTCCAGAGAGTTCGCACTAGCGGCTGAGACCAAAACACCTGAGAAATATCCTCTAAACAGCAGCAGTACGCGACAACAGGGGTTCTTTGTAATCTCCAAAGGTGAGAATGATAACGCAGTTACATTTCTATGGCTAGGAAAGTGTTGCCATGCCTGCAGGTAAGGTGTAATGCTTCATATCTGTTACGTTCACCGAGCCATAGCAGGAAGCTAACTTTAGCATTAGCCAATAGTCACACTGGTGACGTTTGACTTAAGTGTTCGCCGATCAGTAACAAAACAAGTAAATAATGTACAAAATGTCTTTCGTGATCCCAAAAAGGACGCCAACAGATTGAAGATTAATGAAGTAGAGGAGAGCTGAAAACACAGCCTCTCTTGTGCTATTTTGACTCAACATTAGACTCTTAAATACAGTTCTACTGGCAGGTGGTAGTTGATAACTGTCAGAAATGGCGGAGGGAGGCAGGAATGTTGTCATTAAATAGAAACGGTCTCGAAGAATAAACTTTATAATATATAGTTTGCATTTGGACACATGCATTATACTTGTTACTCCCTCTTGTGAGGCTCTGGGGACACTGCAGTTGAGTTGAATGACATTCTCGACCACAGCCTTAACATACATCATAATTACAGCTGCTCACTTTTGGTAAAAATCATAATCATGATTAATATTGGTCAATACTGAGATCGCAATTATTTAACCTGATTACTAGTTGAATTTGAAACCACAGTGAAGTTATTGCATTATAAAACAGGTGTTTTTTAATTTTATCTTTATAATGGCTTTTCTCAAACCTTAATTCAACTTAATTATATTTATAGAGCCCAGAATAACAAATCACAAAATTTCCTCTAAGGGCTAGACTGAAAACGGTAGGAAACCCTCAGTCCTTTGACCTTCATGGTCGAAAAGAAAAAACAAAACACAACCTTGAACACAGGTGGAAGAAATAAAGAAAGCATAGAAAGAGCAAAAGAGGAAGGACCCACCTCCCAGGACAGAGGTGCAGTAGATGTTGTTTATAAAATGTGAGAGGGAGGAGAGAGGGGGAGAGAGACAGAGATATAGATGAGTGAGACGGAGAGGAACAAGATGGACAATAACATTCTAATCCAATTATAAAGTCTGTGTCTGATTATAGTATTTATGTTGCTGGTGAGTAGAATCAAATGAGAGCAGTAGAAACAGTTATAGAAGCAGTAATAAAGAATAGGACTAATACTGGCTTTTGAATATGATTACAATGAAAAAAACAAAGAAATAAAGTAATGCTATATAATCATTTGAAAAACTTCAAAATCAGCTGTGTTGTAATGTTTGTGCACCTTCACTATGAATTGTCATTTCTTCTGATTCAGGTTCCTTATTTGAGGTGGCCTAACTGAGTGACAGACATGGTGTGCATTCCCTGTATTGTGATTCCGGTCCTGTTGTGGGTCTACAAGAGGTTCCTGGAGCCGTTCATCTATCCTATCATTTCACCGTTTATTAATACATTCTGGACCAAAAAAGCGGTCCAGGAGAGTGGCACTACTGACCAAAAAGTTAGCGAAAAGAGTAATGGGACTTGCAAGGTAAGTTTATTTTAAAAGTAGTTATTCTGTTATGAAATTTGGACAATGAAACCATTTTTCTTTAATTTAACATTGTATATTTAATATTAGCAGAATAGTAGACACATTCTTTTTAACATTATGATATTAATTTCAGCCATATTATCCTGCTCTAGTGTAGGAATGAGATAAAATCAGTATTTTGAAAAGAAAAACACGTTTCCACAACTCACCTAACAGGAACCACTTAAACACTCTGAATTTATTTTTCTCATATTTAACATGATTTAATTCTGCAGGTTAAGTTAGGTTTCACTAAACCTTATTGCGGCTGATGTTGCTGTTAGTTTTACAGCCTTCTTCATAATCCTATGTTGTTGATAACAGTATTTAAAAATATTTTGTCTTTGTTGTGTTTCAGCCTGAAAGCAGCGGCGAGGTCACTGCCAATGGATCCACTATAGCAGCAGATAAGAAGACAGACTGACAGCTCTAAATGTTTATAATGAATCAAACACATTGTATATATGCTATTAATATAAGATAGAGAAACAGTAAATTAACTTATCATTCTTCCTTGATTGGAGTGTATTTTAATACACTTCCATGTTATGCGTACCTTGTTTTTAATTTGCTTCCATTTATATTA
Organism: Serranus cabrilla; assembly: GCA_903364295.1. Lineage (NCBI taxonomy): Eukaryota > Metazoa > Chordata > Actinopteri > Perciformes > Serranidae > Serranus > Serranus cabrilla. The sequence continues at coordinate 124,108 of CAFUXE010000423.1, read as the reverse complement.
AAGCTACTGTAAGAAATGAATTATTGTTGATATATTTTCCTCATGACTCACAAATTGAAATATGCATTTATTGTGTTGAGCATTCACTATCAATGGAATAGTTTTTCTAAGTCAAACTTGCAGTTTAATAAATGAATAAAAGAAAACCTTAAAAAAGAAAAATGCTCATTTATTGCTTGTGATTCCACTTCAACTAGCTTGCTTAACTACATTTTCCAAGGTCATTAAGGGATTGCTTTTGTTTTTGCTTTGTGATATTTTAAACTATGAATGTGACGTCGCTATCTAATATATCATCATTGTTATTGGTATTTAATGATAAATGTGAAAGAAAACAAGAATTTAACATTTTCATGACCATTTTTACATGAATTATGACACATAATCTTCTTGTTTTTTCAGATAAAACAAAGAATTCCACACATGCATATACACTATGTGTATGTATAATCTTTGTTTTCCTTGGTTATCATGGTTTGATACATAGAACAGGTATCTGTGTATAACAACAATTCTAAAAAAGTGAAACAAATAAAAATGCAATGGTTTGTCATGGTCAAACCCTAAAAATTTAATTTATTTTGTAGATATATACACATTCTGAATTTGATGCATTCTATTTTTATGTTTTACATAGTGTCACAACTTTTCTTAGAATCAGAGATGTTTGTATTTATAAATGGAGTAATTCCCATAAGTCAAACTTTAATAAGTCAGATGCCTCAATTTCAACTAGTTTGCTGAATTGTTTAAAAAATACATTGATCTTTGCATTCCGACTATCCGACATCATGCTTCTTGATTGTTCTTATTACACATAAAAGAATCTGAGCTGTGTTTTTGGTTTGTTTTTATTTTCTATTGTTTAGTCTTCTGTATTATATAGAAAATATGACTTATAAAACAAACATTTAAGTAGACAGAATATCTAGGTTCAGACTGAGCGCTTCTATTGGTCCTATTTCTATCTGCAACGTCACGGACGTACTCGACGCCTCCAGTGTCGTCATTACGCAAGGGGTGGCGACGTGGAAAACATGGAGGAAAGGAGTATGTAGAGTAAACTTAATTGTCTCAAATTACCTACAGTTTTAAGTATTTCCAAGGGAAATTACACTTGATAAAAACATTGGACAAAACTGACCATAACTGGATAAAACAGTATCATTTTTACGATCCTGGGAGCCGACTGAGCCGCGGAAACTGCGAGAAGCATTTATGACAGGTAAGCGGTCAGCTGATAGCAAACAAGCGGTGTACATTAGCTGCTTTCTGGACAGTGAGTTATTAACCGCCGGAGAACCGGACACGCTCATGAATCAGTAATTTCCCTAGCTGTGACTTCATGCTAATGTGTTACTGTCAGTACACCGTGTTTACAGTGGAAATTGCCGAGAGTATTGCTTACACTTGAAACAGGAGGAGCTAGCTAACGTCATTGCAAGTTGGTTAACTAAAGCAGCAGATGCAAGTGCAGTCAAATTATTCGCAAATATATTTAAAGATGCACGAGATAGCACTCTGAATCTTCAAACTATAATACTGCATAATTGTCTGTTAGCTTGTGAAAACAACATAATAAGAAAATAGTGTGTTTTGGTGGCAAGTGTTTCTCCTCATAGCTCAAATTTGTGCATTTCATGTATTAATATTAATATTAATAGGTATAAACTATCCTTCTCTGTGGTTTATCACCACTGTTTGCTGCAGTGTACTTGGGCAAATGTTGGCTCCGTGTCTCCTGTGTGCTGAAGGTGTGTCATTTCAATAAAACAAAACTCACGTCCTGGTTCATTATACATCCTGGAGGGAACCTGACCCTCCTTATGAATGAATGTATTGGACTGGGTGAGGACAGATGATTTTTTTTTCTTGCATATAATTACAAAAATGAAGAATTAGACTTGAAATGTAAAGATAGGGAGGTTAGAGTCCGTAATGTGCCTTCTTGTATTGATTATCAGCTCTGAAGGCACACATGGTAGCCCAGTAATGTGTTTTAAAAAAAAAAATATTTACAAAGATATGATATGATGAATGAAAATTCCCTGCCAGTTTTTGTCTTTTTACTGTATAATGATGTTTGTAATGGCTATTTTGTTGACCTAAAGTTCCTGTGGGTGCCTGGTAGATAGATAGATAGATAGATAGATAGATAGATAGATAGATAGACTTTATTGACAAACTGGGAAATTAAAAATGATCAATCAATTTTTGTATAAATGCCAGAATGCCAAATTGTCAGGTGTGCTGCAGTGTGTTGACTTAACAATGAATCTTCACCAGGACATTTTAAATTAAGGAAAGATAAGATAAAGTGTTGTGAGTTACTTTGTTGGTGGGGCGGGTTTATGCATTTATTTGGCAGTAGACAATACACACTAACAGGAAATGAGGCGAAAAGAAAGGTGTGGGAAGCCATACCACAAACAAAAGTCCCCAGGCCGAACTGGGGACACTGCAAATATACAGTCATCACCTTAAACCCTGGGGGCACTGCTAATTAGAGTGCAGAGAGATGAATATAATAACTCACAAATATCAATCGATATCTTTCAATATCTGCAACTATGGTGTCTCAATATTCGCTGATATGAAGCTCTTCTTCACTAGAATATTTCTAGGAAAAATGCCTTATCAAAATACTTCCTAATAAGATATACTTTTGACAACAAACAATTGGTCTACGGATTCTGAAAGTTGAAGATCTCGGATTTTTAACATTAATATCTTCATATGATTCTAAAACGTAACTTTTTCGTAAGTACACAATGCATAGTTGGATTTAGAGGTAAAACCTTTTTTTTTCAGGACATATAATGCATAAAACCATCCTTCAGATGAGTAGTCTATTTATTTTATTTGTATTTATTCTTTGTTAAATGGTCAGTAATTGACTCCTACTGAACCTACACTGGTGCTATTTGTTTAGCTCTTATTTTATTTTTAGAATTGGTTGATGATGCAATACATTTTATTCATAATGTATAAGAAATTATTTGTTTTAGATTACCTGAGTACCTTTGCATTTTCATATCAGTGCAAAATTGGTGCATAGTCCACATAAAAAAGGTCTATTTTATTTCCAGGCTAGGACTATATCAATGCATGTTGGTAATCAGTGAATTGTTCCCCTCTAAAATCGCTATAAGTTGCAAAATGACCGTATTGGTTTGGCTCTAAATAGCTCTGCGTCTAATCAAAGCAGCCCGCTGCATAATGAAGTCTTTATCCCTTTAAAGTACAACATTCTGTGAAGTTGCTTCAGACATGCATAGTTGTTTGTTATCTTTCACTGTCATCAAAATTGAAGAATTTCTTCTGCTGCAGGATTTGGCATATGCCTGGTGAAAAAGCAGTGAAGAGTGGTGAGTCTGGCTGAGAGCAGCCAGTAGACAGAGAGAGAGAGAGATGGGAGCCAACACCAGCCAGGTCAGCGACCTGTCCGACAACCCCAGCCTCAAGGCCCTGGTGGGCACCGAGTCCATATCGGAGAATGATCCTTTCTGGAACCAGCTCATCTCTTTCACCTTCATCAGTCCCACCAGCAGGTAAATACACACACATTCGGCAAGTATCCGATTATGTGCCAGAATATTGCAAGGCTCATGATTATCAGGAATTTATCACATTAAAATACCAAACATTCCTGGTGGCAGCTTCACGTTACACAGATGCCTTCTTATCTCTGTTTGTTGTCATTATGAAGTTAATATTTTATTCAACAAATAATTACTAACTCCCTTATCATTTCAAGAATAATTAAACTAGTTTTAAATAACTTAACATGAAAGAAATGAGATAAGTGTGAGTTGCAGCGCTAGATGAATTCTTTACATGCTGGACAGGAATAAAACAAGTAGCCGCCCAGGAGGGGAAACAAAATGAAGACAAAATTGATAGTGACAGTAGCAACATTTACTGAATTGTAGACCTAAGGGGTGTTGGCAGAAAATATGTCTCCTTGAAGTGTTTTTCATCAAGGTTTTATAGCTTTAAAAATTTAGAGGACAACAGACTATTAGAGATTCCTGGAATTGCTTCTTGAAAATGCCTGTGTTTGACAGATTTCCCACAGCGTCTCCTCAAGAGTTATAGGATGCTATACAAACAGACATTTGGCACACAACCTCTCCACTGACAAAGTCCTTTAAGATTCCTAACCAGGATTCAACATTAAACCGTAGACAGGATGTTTGCTGGGCTAAGTAATGATCCAACAGGGTTATTGTTCTGCTGGCTGAGAATAGATCAACATTTGGTTAATTAAAGACCCTTCATTCATGCTATTCAGTCATCTCTGAAAACAGCATAAGTATGTGTGCACTAATCTTGCTCATGTTTGTGCACTGCTTTAATTCATTAATGATTTGTCAAGACAAGAGACACTAAGTGAACTTTTATGCATTGGGATCACCACAAATAACAACTATTAGAGTGATCCAAGCCAGTGTTGCGATTTTGGAATATTTTCATGATCCATTAATATGCTAATGACTGTCTTGATTAATCTTCAATTCTGTAAAATGTCAGAAAAGAGTGTAAAATGTTCATCACAAGGTTGACATATTTAGATTGCTTACTTTCTTTGACCACAAACTGAAAACCAGAAAGGATATAAATTCAACACTGAACTCTACTCAAACTGCATTAATGCTATTAGTTTGTATAAACTACAAATGACTCCAACTGATTTAAGGAGATAGTGCATCAAGACACAATCTTTTAAGAGAGAATTTCGATGCATTGAAGAATTTATTTTTTTTCCCCACTGCAGTTTTGTAGCATGACAACAGAGGGCAGATAATATCATGTTGTCTGATCTGTTTTATCTTTCTCATCGTTTAAGCATCTTTGCCCTGTTTGCTAACTTTTTCTTTCCTGTTTTTTCCCCCCGTAAAACAGTGGAGACTCCAAGTTACTGGAAGAGGCTGTCATCCCTCTCGCCAAGATCCTCAGTATGTTATATAAATGCTTCATGATGATCATAATGACTATCAACATCTTAAGAGTTTAAATGCATTAAAAAACATTTGTTTCTTCTTGTTGTTTGCTACTATCAGATTAGGATGTTTCTGTATCTTATGTAATGCTGCTGATAAGTTCTCTTCTTTTTTTTTTTTTTTAAAGTTGAAAACAATCCCAGAACGGGGAACTTTGGCGCCCTTGTGAGAATTTTCCTGGGAAGAACCAAAGAGCTGAAAATCTCTACAGAATGCCAAGAGTGAGTATGGGAACCTCGGACTGTGCCAGTAATGATAGACCCCGTGCATGTCAGTGTTCGCTGTGCGGGAGTGCAGGCCAGTTATTGTTTGATCACAGGCAGTCAGGGAATCCTTGTGTTTTACAGGGGAGAAACACTGAAGTGGTTGTAGTTTCCCATGAGAAAACTGCTGAGGTATAACCATCAGCACATGTGGCATTATTCTGCACTGACTCCCAAGCTCCACTTCCACAGAGACTGACCCTGCCCAAGTCACCAAAAGGCTTCGGGTGGGAACTCAAGTCATTCTCTATTAAACCTCATTAGAGGTTGGAGATATCGCTCCCCATCCGCTCCCATATATTTTTCTCACATTTCGCAACAGACTCCGTCCCATAAACCAACCTACAATTTCTGCATCTGACATAATTGGCATGTGGAAATTATCAATTTGTGCGACTGATTAGACGCCCCTGAGTGTGTTTAGTGGTTGTGAAACATTGTGGCTTTCACTGGGTGGCTTCAATTATTTCTTGTTTTCCTCTTCATTTGTTTCTCATCAACTTTGTCCCCATTTTGTCTCTGTGAGTATATAGCAACTGGTGTAGTATTATTATATGTGGTGGGAAAGGCAACAGTATTTTCCCAGTTTTCTTGTTTTTTTTGTACAGGAAAAGTATAATCTTCAAAGGAAGATGCATATGTTAGTAACTCAAAAGCCATTAGTTCAAAGAGCATAAGCTGTGCAGATCACATTGATTAAAATTAACTAGTTCATGTTCATCATTCACAATTTTGAACTAAGTTCATAGTCTCAAGAAAATGAATTAGCTCAGTTTAATTTCGTCTGTTTCCTTTTTAAATGCTTCAACATATTGTGGCTGATTTTTGACTCTGTGGGTACAATTTCCTCAACAAAAAAAAATTCAGCTGCCATGTGTACTAATTTGTTTTAATACTCCTTCAAATCTTCTGGCTTCAGCAGTGCTGGAACAGGTTTTGTGTTGAGTTGTGGTTTTTTTCCCCTATCTGACCACACCTAACCACAGGAGGGGACACTAAGGCAAACATAGCTTTAACCGGAGGGAAACGCTAATTTATGACGTATGAACAGAGACACTAATGCAAAACCTGCAGCGTTATCTTCCTTCGCCATCTCTCATTGGCGCAGCACAAAATGTTGTTCACCTGTGGTGCAGGACTTTTAATGAATGCACTCTTTTAGCGCCTTCATGCACAACACTGGTTCCTCATTCAAAGTATGCTCCACTAGTTCTGCTTAGTCAGCAGAAGATGATGACTGAAATGTGAAACCTGATGCGGGAATTAACTTTAAGGTTGGGGTCCAGTTTGTGGTTTCAGAACACAATAGCCTTTGAGCACCTCTTAATTGAATATGTGTAACACATGAAGGAATATATTACTGTAGAACATACATGATCAGCCAAGTTTCCTCTGTAAATTCATGGCTTGTATCTCTGACACATAGCCAGCCCCTTTACAGCACTTATTTTTTAACACAGCTCTCTGTTCAACCTTGAATACAATGTCCTCTTTTTTTTTTGTTTCTCTTCCGCAGTCAGCTGTTTATCTGGCAGGCCCACAATGCACTGTTCATGATCCGCTGCCTGCTCAAGGTGTTCATCAGGGAGATGAGTGAAGAGGAGCTGCACCTACAGTTCTCCTACCAGGAGAGGGCACCAGGCTCCTGTGGAGGTGAGCTCCATCACATATTGATTTGGAAAGGGAAGGTGTGTCTCTGGGAGATTAAAACGGAGCCACAAGTTACATAAAGAAATCAGCTTCACAGGATTAAACTGTTTTTGAGTGAAAACCTCTCGTTTCATTTGTGTGGAGCGACTCACAGCTGTGTTTTCTGAGACACAAATTAAAGTGCTTTAAATCAATTAAGAGAGTCTTTTTAAAAAGTGAGTGTACTTTCCACAAAAAAATCACATCATCTGCTGAAAAATCTGAAGTGTTCGGCTCCCAGAAGTCTCATAACATGAGAGTTATTAGAATATAACCACTAGGGTCAAATGTGTAATACTTTCCTTCATAGAGAGATAAGAAATCGGCTTTTTAATTGAGCACAAATACCCCTGGCTACTGACCTGGATCAGCAGTCTCTGAGAGACTCCTTTAATAAAAGTCTGAATCTGTGTCCACTGACTGCACATTACTTTTTTGGCCTCACACACTCTGAGCTAAGTCCCTCAATAATCACAATCTGCAAATAGTTTCTCTTCTGACGACCTTGATAAATTTAAATGATGTGAAACTTTTTAGGTGTTTTTTAATAGAGAAAATGAAAAATCCAATTGGAAGGAAAGCAGGGGACAAAAAATCCGCTTCACCTTCATTTTTTTTTTGTCATTTTGCCGCGGCTGTTCTCACACATGAACTGTGACATTTCCACAAATCCAGAAATGCACGCCCTCGTGTTGGATTATTGTTCCAAAAATATCTTTCTGCGACTTCCCTGCAAATGACACAGAGCTAATTACAGCGTGTTGAAAGTGGTAAAGAGAAGATAACTCGGGGAATCGGCAGGTTGTAAAAAGTCTTAAAAAGCATTGAGAACAGTACAGAAAAATGTGAACTGTAATTTGCAGAAGTCTTTTATATTTTTTACTTCCAACAGTGGTTTGTGCTCTCCAGAGGCTGCTCAAGTCTTATTTGCGGAGCTTCAATCAGCACCATCAAACCATGAAGAAAGTGTCGCTGCTGCTAGCTACAAAGCTCATTATCCCATAATAGAAAAGTGTGAATTATAGCTTCATACTTTTCTACTCTGGGCATTATGATTATGAAACAGGTCTTGAATTATATTTAAAAAAGTCTCAAATTTAACTTGGCAAAACCTGCACGTAATCCAAAGTAGCTAAATTCTCTTCATGCCTCTGTACAGCGAGCATGAAATATGGATGATAGGAAAGATGGAGAAAGGTACAGTGGGGATTGGAAGGTGCGAAGAGAGATAATGATCAACAGGGAGCTGCCATGTCTGTCTCCTATAATAACTCCCTTAACCCCTTGTGTAGAAACGGGCAGCGAGGACCTCCTCGAGGAGCTGTTGTCTAACCTCATTCACCTGATCGTCGAAGTGCCCCTGCTGTAAGTATCTGCCTTGTTTGTGTACATGTGAGTGTGTAAAAATGTGTGTGGTTGAGTTAAACACCCCACTGTGTTTTTAAAAGGTCACACATGCAAGGCTGGTTCGGATACAACTCAGTAAAGTGACATTTTACACTCCCCACACAGTGTTTTTCTTTCTTTTTTTAATGTCATGGTGCTAATAGTTTAAGATCACTTGTTTGACATCCACATAATATTCGCATGAAAACATCAAGCAATGGTGACTTTTGTGCCGTTTCTAAGCCCAGCCCATCTTTTTAGTTTGTTTTTATTCGTGTTTGTTGGTTGTTAATGTGTCTAAGCTGTTAGTCATTGAGCAGTTAATGAAAAGCAGTTTCTTGAAAAGTTTGTATGTGTAGCTCTCTCTTCGCGTGCTCATTCACTCCTTGATTCACTAACCGAGAGAAGCTGAAATCCATTACAGAACAAGGATAGGCTCGGATGTCCATAATGTTTCACTTCCAGAGTCGTCAGCCTGAATGACGTGCTGGAGCGCTGAGCTGGCAGTGCGATGAGTAAAGGGACAACATAAGAAGGAAAGGATATGACTAAAAGATGTTTGTTGTTTCGGAGGAAGAGAAAAGGCTTGAAATGAAAGTTGGATTAGGAGCGGTGCCAGTGAGTGGGAGAGGAGGGAACATAATGATTGAAAAATGGTATCATCCTTTACTCCCCGTGGGTGGCGTGCACGCTAACACTCTCTGCTTTAATGAGTGAATATTCAGAGTGTTTACTCATCAATGCTGGAATTATCTCCTGCCTGCCACTCAGTCTGTCACAGAGAGACAGAGATACAGTATGTACGTCTCTGTGGGCAAAATCCTCCTCTGCAGTGTCAAAACAAGTTCACAGAGACGTGACTGACAATCGCTCGCTATTTCCTTGACGCAGCATCTTCGACTTTTCCTCTTTTCCCTTGTCTGTATTGTGTCATTCTTGATCCTCCTCTCTTTGTCAGCCGGTCTACTATTTCTCCCGCTCTCCTTCTCTTCTGTTGTCTCCGGACATCAAACCCCGGCTCTTGTGTAAATGCATTCAGCATTCCAACACTATTCATTGTTTCGAGCTTCAAGACTTCTACCTGTTTTTCTTCCCTTCGCCACTTTGTGGCTGTCGGCCCATTTCCTCTGTACGTGCTCCTGGTTTGTAGTTTGGATGGAGATCTTAGTTCACCCCAACGCTGACCAGACTTCTGCACCGTTTGTGGATCAATTTCACAAGAAACATCAATAGTGGATGCATTTTGACACTTGAAATAAAGTTAGTTTCTTTTTGCCCACACATTCTGTGACCATGAGACAATGAGAGCAGTTCTCTGTGTGGTTAGTAAGAGCCTTACATTTAAACTAAGCCATGTGATTAAAGCCTAATGAGGTAAAGATTTAACTTTAGTCATTTTATTGTTGTACCAAAACGTATTTTGTTAGATTTTAAATAACCTTAGATGTAAACATTTTATTTGGTAATTTAATATCATTTAAACCTTGACACAGGTAGCTAATTCACTGGTTACTATAAAGATTTATAGTTTAGATTAAAAGCAAAAACATGTTTTTTCCTGTACAACCTTTGTTAAGCTGCATCGTGTTCAACTGAGCTGAAACAATAATGAATTGTTTGGTCAGTAAAACAACAACAAAAAAAAGATCAACAACACTTTTGATCATCTTTTAACTGTTCTTTTTTTGTTATTGTTATTATCATTTTGTGTGTGAAATGTCAAACTCTAGCTCTAGCTTCTCAAATGTGATTATTTTCTTTTTCTTTTTTTCTGCTCTGTGAAAGCAAACTGAATGTCTTTGGGTTCTTGACTGTCGTTCAGATAAAACAAGCAATTTAAAGTACTCAACTTGGGCTTTTTGGAATCAACGATGGTCTTTTTTTCTCCACTTTTTCTGAGATTTTAGGAAAAGAATTGGTGTTATGCAATACCGTTACCCTCCGTTACCCATACATATATTCATTCCTCTGAAGTTATGACAGACTCATTATCTCTAAATGCGTCTGTCTTTTCCTGCAGTGACATCACCTATAGCATCCTGTTTGAAGCGGTGACCACGCTGCTGGTGTTCTTCTCCTATCAGCTCTTCCACAAAGACATCCTCCGAGATGGATTAATCTACCAGCACATCATGAAGGGACGATGGTGAGAAAACACACACAAGTTTGTATTCCTCTGAAGTCTGCCATTATCTTTATGCACCAAACAAATCAAATTCCATTGCTGAACTTATTTTTGCAGACATTAACCCCCAAACTAGGTTTCATACAAATAGAAAAACAAAATGTTCTCAAAACACATAAAGGTGGAATCATATCCCAAATTTCCCTCTGCTCTGAGAGTTACTCTCACGTGCCTCTGTAACTGGGTCGTCCACAATCTGTCAACGACTTTTTTGAACGCAGGCCCAGATCATTTTGGATCTTCTCCAATCCAATGTGGCACTGTCTGATCCAGCCTACTGTTCATCCATCCAGACTCTGATACTCTCTGTGCTTCCAGACAGTCTCATCATGTTCCAAACAATGTCTTCGTGTGTCTTTCAGTTGATACTTAAGGGGGAAAAAAAGAAAGAAATCTAGTCAGCCAAGACATTTGTCTCCGCTGTGACATTGTAGTCTGTGATTGGAAAGTGAACCAGCAAGTCTATTATTTTAAACGATCATAAAAATACTTAAAGCTTAAAAATTAAAAAGATTAAATGTGGTGATGGGATAACTTGCTAACAGACGCGTTGATCTGTAATATACTTTACTGATGAATTTTTTTATTTTTTCCAATGTAAAAAACAGACGTGACAAAATGAACAAATCTCACAAAAAATGCACGTAACAGTCAATCCATACCATGATATATATTTATATGGAAAATTAATAAAAGCACATGAATTCTGCAACACTGAACATATTTCGAAGTGTAACAGTGCATTTCAGATGGGAGGTCAGAGGATGGAAGTAATTTGTTTTAGGGCTCTCGCAGCATCAGACCCAGACGAGAGCACTTTGGATTGATAGCCACTGAGCTGCAGAACGGTTGCTGATGTCGGCAACACGGAGCCAAAATGTTTTTGCCGTTTGGTCCGTTGGTAAAGCAAGGCTGTGAAAAACAGACACTGGATATCTTACAACACCAATTACATGTTCGTCACTCACTGGGAGAGAGCTAATGTGATGAGTCTCAAATAGACACCTGATATGGACACCTGTGGAGATTCTCCGTCAGTCTGGCTGCGCACACACACACACACACACCTGCGTGTACATGTTAGAACAAGTCCTGTGCCTGCTTTTGTCACACCACTCGCATTAAGTGACAGATAATGAGCAGAACTTTATTTTTCCCCTTTAGGCTTGATCACGTAAATAATGCAAAAGTTGTGTTTATATTCTTAATTAAGTTGAACGCAGTCAAATAGAATTTATGTTTTTGCTTAACAGAAGAAAAGCTTTTAAGGCCACAGGAATAGATAACTCCAGGGCTTTTATTCTGAAAGATTTGCACCCTATTTTTCTTTCTTTTATTCTTTCTTCTTTTTTACTGAAAATAGAAATTCACTTACATACATCTTTTGTCATATACTTAGCACATTGTTATTCTGTACTTTGGTTATAGTAAGATAAATGGTGGGACAGGAGATGGAAAAAAAAGTTGAAATAATGTGTGCATATGCATTAATGCTGTTGATATGCTACATTTTCAAAATAAATAAATACATAAATAAAATACAATAACTAGAAAAGCACTCATGGAGTGCAGACCTCTGCCAAGGCAGCTCATATAAATAATAATCCAAAAAAAGTATAATAATAATGATGAAATAAGAAATATGAGTATGTACCAGATGAAGTTTCCTAGGTTTCCTGGCTGTCTCTTTAAACCTCTCTTTCCATTTGTCTCTCTGTTCCCCAGTTTGTCTTTAACCAGTCGGCTGGTGAAGACGCTGCTCTATAACTTCATCAGACAGGAGAAATGTCCACCTCCAGCAACCCACATCTTTGAGCCGAAAGCAGAGGGAGGTCTGCTCTACGGCCTGGCGTCAGGGGTGGCAAGTACGAGTGCACACACACTGGAACAAAACAAAAACAAACAAAGGAGCAAAAGCCTTGTGCATATATATTTTGGACCCCCTTAATGGGTGCGAATGTTGTGTTGATCAGTGTTTCTTGCCTGTTTTGTACTTGCTGTGATGTCGCTACATCGTGTCTTAAGAAATTATAAGAACGATGGTCGCATTACAAAAATATGAGCGAGACAGTAAAAAAAAAAGGAAAAGTGTGTGCCAGTTTTTTTCCTTTATTTCTTGGAGCCAAGGAGTGAAAAACATGATTAATCTGAGAAATGAAAGTGCGAGCCATGCTGACAGTCATGACAGTGTGGATGAAAGTGATGAGTCAAAAATGAACAGAGTATTTGTGCATCTGACTGGTAATGTGCTGTGTGTGTGTGTGTGTGTGTGTGTTGAATGCATGTTTGTTTGAGTGTGAGAATAGGGCCGGGTTTCCCCCGCAGATAAATGCTCTTTGTCGGTTGTTGGTGGCAGATTCCTATCAGTGAGCCATCAGCATTCAACCCAGCCTGTCTGTCTGTGGCCAGTGATCGGCCCGATGAGTTATGGTGCCCTGTCCTGTTCTGTAATCCCCTAGAGCCTGTCTGTCTGCAGCCGCCTCCCTTATACACACACGCACAGACCAACAAAGACACAAGCGCTCTTATACTCCGAGCTCAGAAACAACACTTGTTTTCTTTCTCCGTCTCTCTGTCTCGTTCATGCACACAGTCATCGGGGATTGTCAGAGCCCTCATTTTAATTTGAATGTTGAAAATGGGTGTAGACACGGGTGTTGTTCTATATTACCAGTAAATATCAGTTGGATTTCTTTCAGCATGAGCAAATATCCTGCTAGTTACAGGGGAACTCCATCAATTTCACATATTAAAGTCAGTTGATGAGACATGATTAGTATCTTAACACCTGTGAAAACAGTTGTATCATGTCCTCTGTGGCTCTGGGGGAGCTTCATCACACCCCTATGATAGTATTACATTTATCTCTGCAGAAAGCCTGTTGTGGGCTTTTATCAGGCAATGAATGTCCACGGGACTATTGTGACACATGAAATCGAGACACGAAACGCAGTGACGCATATGTTGCACAAATTATAAACAGGAAGAATGTGACTTCTTAGAAGGGTTGGATGAGCCTATAAAGAGCAGAAAAAGAGAAAAATTAACCCCATATTGGACGTGATTCATACAAATTATATATATATATATATATATATATATATAAAAAAAAGTTTTCTATTGCAATTTCAACTCACATATCCTAAACGTTTTAATACCTTTTTTGATCCATGTTTGCTGCAGTTTCTCTGGGTTTTTATTTCAGTTTCTCCCCTCTATATAGTACTATTTTAAAGACTCAAAAGAAGTGCTTGTTTTTCACCATTTAATCAATTGGAACAGTGGTAAACAGCACAAATAATATGCATTTGTGCATTGTTTGTAGTTGCCTCCAGTTGCCTGCCCTCCATCTGGAAAGTGCACTGACGTATGACATCATGTGCAGAAGCTATTGATTGTATTATGGGAAATGTAGGATCCAGCATTTTTTTGGAACTCAACCCATATTAAGGACTAAACGTCAGGGTTTTGTCCACTTCTTTAAGTCTATTTAATTGTGTTAAACTGCAATATGCAACTCATAAAGTGAGGAGACTAACAAGAGACAGAGGGCTTCTTTGAAGGAGCATACCAGCATTTTAAGCCTGTTTCCTCCAAATCATTAGGTATCCATTAGTGAAAATACATTTTTGATCCCTGAAGCATTGCTGAGTTGTGCCATCCATCTTAATGTTCATTATGTCATGTATTATCTTTCTGACAGTCACATTATTGCTGCTGTACAATGTCATTTTGACAAAAAGGAGTCTTTAGTTTATTCATTTATTTTGATGCCGCACAGAAATGAGTGGAAACTGACAGCTGCCTGGAACTGTAGATATAAAAAATGCCTTACAAACACAAATAGTCTAGCAAAAATGTATTCTGAACAATTTTGAGTTGAAGACAGTCTATAAAGTATTTAACTATACAGTGACAGGGCTTCACTACCACAACTGTCTGTACCTCCCCATGCTTATTAAATAAATCAGGTTCCTCATGTAACATAGTTCTTGCCTACACACTCACATTCACAGACGTCTAGATTTTTACCCAGAAACAAGCTCTGGTCATTGGCAAAGCAAAGCAGTGCTTCATTTCCGTCGCCATGTTAATGTGTGGGTGGATAGGATGTCTGCTCCTCTCTTCCTTTTACACACTCTGCTGTCTGAGTCGGAGAGTCTGCGGGGGGATTATCACCCAGACTGGCAACTCACAGCCTCTCCTCTCCTCTCCTCTCCTCTCCTCTCCTCTCCTCTTCTACTCTT
>CAFUXE010000423.1:99274-109314 GCA_903364295.1 Serranus cabrilla | reverse complement strand
TCTCCTCTCCTCTCCTCTCCTACATTCAACTTGGCTCTCCACTATTTTACTCTACTCTATTTGACTCCTCTCTACTCTACTCTATAAACTTAACTTGCCTCTACTAAATTCATACTCTACTCTATGTTCCTCTCCATAATTCTACTTTACTTCTACTGTACTATAGGCTATCTTCTACTCTACATTTTGCTCCCTTTCTACTAAACTACTCCTTTCTTATTTGTCTTTACTCCACGCTACTTTCCTCTCTAGTATTCTACTCTACGTCACCCTACTCTACTCTACTTGACTTGATTCTACTCTATTAGAGTCTATGTTCCTCTCCTATCCCCTCCTCTTACTCTACTCTCCCTACTTTACTTGATTCTACTCTACTAGAGTCTATGTTCCTATTCCTACTCCCCAGTCTGCTCTGCTCAGCTATACCCTAGTCTATTCTACTCTACTTGACTTGATTCTACCTTATTAGAGTCCACTGTGTTCCTTTACTCCACAAGTTGTAACGTTTTTTTTCCTCCACTTTCCTCTACTCTACTCTGCTCTACTGAAAACTGGTGACGACACCTTGTTGTAAACATGGGTTAGATGGTTTGGATCCTCATGATGATAGCACACTTAACATAAACTGTGCAGGTCACACTGAGAAAGGGTATGAAAATTAATTTTACATTTTAGTGCGAGCTTTTTTGTTATTATTCTGACAATTTGGTACAAAATCTTTGTGACTCTGTGGAATGTTTACTTATGTTGGATATGTTTTTGTTAGGAGGGTTTCGGATCGGGCTCGGATGAAAGAGCTTTGAGCACATATTTTCATTTGTGTGAGACTATCTGAATAATGTGTTTGTTTATTGTCTGTACACCATGTTTCCCCATGTGCATTTTTTGATAATCATCATGAGTTTGGCGTACTTGTGTGTGGGTGTGTGTGTGTGTGTGTATCTGCGTACTTGGCCAAGGCATTGGCCTGAAGCCCTGATGTCATATTTCATTCCCTGTTATGCAAGTAAATAAGTAAGTAGCACATTCTGTCTGTCTCTGTTCACCAAGCGTTCTCATCTCCATCTGCACTGAAGGGTTTGTTCTCAGCTGTAACTATACGAGAAAATATTTCCCACCTCGGCTCCCTTCTTTAGTGTCTCCACAGGCAACGGACATGTTCACAAGCTCATGTTGCACGTGACAGAAGTAAACTGAAAACACAGACTTTTAACCTGTTTCACAGAAATCAGTATCCATTTCAAAATCCCATATCGTCCTTTCACATAGAAGAGAAGCTTTCCAGGTTTGGATTTAAATTCAACACTAAAAAAGGCACTGTTTGCTAATTAGGTAGCTGAGCTTTATTAAGATATCATAATTTATGTATTTCCAGTTATAACATCCGCCAAGGAGGTTATGTTTTTGGTTAGTTTTTTTGTTTGTCAGCAGGATCACTGAAAAAAACCACTGGCCTGATTTTCAGGAAACCTTGTGGAAGGGTCCAGCATTCAATTTCGGGCTTGATCTAAATCACGAGGCTGATACATGAATCATTTTTACTTTTGTTAACATTTCAAGTAAGGGCTTGGCCATGGGCGAGGCGTAGTTTCCTCTGTTTCTTATTTCTAACAATCATCCAGCTTCATCTCTTTTACTGGATGTCATATTGAAATAGGACTAAATACATTTAGCCGTTACCTATCATGGTAATATGATAGGTAAAAGCTAGAGGAGAGTTAATTAATGCAACAGAAAAAATCAAACCAAATATTAACGTGGCACAAACCAACATAATTCAGACTGAAAAATGAAGCACTGCAGCGTTTTACAGGACAGTAAGGTAATGATATTCCCCCAATCAACAGTGTTATAACAGCGGCATCATTTAGTGCCTCACTGGAGCGTGTGTGTGTGTGTTTTTGATGATACCCATGATATGAATGTGGATTTGTTACGGGGTCATGGCCAGGTGAAGTCGATGTCAGGGGGAAGATGTGGATTTAGAAGGGATGGTTTCCAGCCTCCGTCCGAATATTTGGAAAGACTCGACTCGATATTTGATTGTGTGATGATATGATGGTTTGAATTTAGAAGTTGACTTTGTGCCAGCAGTCGTGTCTGATGGTGGTGGTCATTATGTAAGCCTACACACAGCCTTCTGTCCTAAAACCGAGGCTTATTTTTCTCATTTTTTGCTGCAGTAAACTTGTATTATGGCGTGTTTTTTAGCCTGGATTTTAATAAGCATTTACAGTGTGTAAATATCATAAGGAGACCAGTAGAGATTTGTAGGTCACGAAGAGTTTTCAGAGACATTGTTGTGAAAACAGGCTCAACTTTGTGGGTGCAGTTGTGCTGCGTGTCTCACACGAGGATGCCTTCGCTGCCCCCGAGTCCCGGAGCCCAGATTCTGATTTCAGCGTGCCAGCTTCTGTGTCCGTGTATGACCTTCTCTTTTCCTCACTTTCCCCTTCCCTTTCCTCCTCTTCATGTCCTCCTCCTCCTCTTTTTCCACTGGGCCACTAGCCAGGGCCGGAGCAGGCCTAAGCAGTGTAGCATTATTGGGTTTATGTGGTGGGCAGGCAGACAGGCAGAGGGAACCGAGCCAGACGGATAACAAACAGCACCCACTAAGGTAAAATAGAGCTCTGTGAATGTGTGTGCGAGAGTGGAGGAAATGTGGCTGCCAGACCGGGCTCTCTGACACTGTTGGGCTAGTCACTGTGGTGCCAGTGATGAGATGAACAGGGCTCCGTCACAACTTGGCCCTCTCTTTCAAGATCTTGTTTTCCCTCACACTTCTGTTTCTGAGCTGTAGAAGGACAGAAGAGTGTCGTGCGTGGACAGACACAAATTATGTAATTTCCCTCCTGGGTATTTCTTTTTTATTGTGGATGTGTTTGTCTTTTTGCGTAAATATAAACAATTCATTCCCTTCCTCTCAGGAATCGCATGCATACACAAAGAGTGTTGATGTAGCTCTTTACTAGCTGTTAGGGAATTTAGAGGCAAACCAACGTGTAAACCGTTGACATTACTAAGAACTTTAAACAGTCACATGTTGTTGGGAAGAAACCTTCAGGCCGAGAAAGTATTTTGCCATGCGTAATTGATGAAGACCCTTTGAGGTTGAAAGTTTTAAACGGTCACAAGTTGTTCCTTTGTTCCGTCTCCTTCCTTTCAAAACAGAACAAGGAGCGAACACTGGGATGTGACCTCCCATTTTCTCCTTGAGTTAATCTTTTAATGTAGCAGGACGTCCGTGTACATGAAGCGTTTCACCCCTAAAATGTTTGAGTAATGTCTTCTTGTTCTCTTGACTTAAATGTGTTTTGGTTCAGTAACCAAGTGAGCTGATGATGTGAGTGCGTCATAGCTGGATGGATCAGGATGACTTAATGACATTACTCTCACATCAAGGAGAGTGTGGTGCAAATTCAGATTAATTGAGCTGCTCTCCTTCGCCACTAGATGGCAACAAATCTACTGGGCATCGCCTCAAACTCAGACGCTTAGACCTGCGACACACTCGCGCTCTCTCTCTCTCTCTCTCTCTCTCCCTGGTGCTTGCGTCGTGCATTCTGTGTGGCTAGACGTGCAGGAGCCAGAGACTGTCATCTGTGTACCTTGGTGTTCATGCTTCCTGTGCTTCTCATGACGCCTGAAAGCACCAGCACTTCTGTGGAAATTTAGCTGCCTCACATCCCCCACCAAGTAAAACCAACCCCACACCAGTTGGCCAGTAGTTCCAGTTTCTTTTTGTTCCGTGGCGCCGTCGTTGTTGTTTCAAATTTCAGGTGCCGCAAACCAGCGTGACTCCATTGTGCCCTTTTTGGCCTTGATTACATCAGTCTGGCTGCACATACTCTTTTGCATTCACCTTCCTATGAAGCGTGAATCGGTTAAAAGCTGAAGCAAGTTGTGGGAATACTTTCTATAAAAAGGTTGACACACACACACACACACAACCTGACTGCTCTTCGTTACCGGGTTCTGCACAGATCCATCCTCCCATCTGTTGTACTGAAACGGAAAGCTGCAGTTCTGAGGCCAGCCGTCTGTGCTGAAATCCAACCTGGAGATCACCAGGGGAGGTGTTCTAGAAAACACAGACATTAAATATTTTTCTGCACATAAAACGGCTGTAATCAATATGAACATTTAAGATCAATAAAACGTTGTTATTGCTTAGAATGTAGGCTTGTGCCAGTTGAATCAGATCATATTTATCGATGATTGAAGGGAATATCGATGTTTGTTTTGTTTCTAAGCTGATAATAAGGGTGATTTCAACAAACTTACTATCACAGCTTCAATGTTGTAAAAATAATGTCTAGAATCTGTGCACTGCTGTGCATTTAGAGATGTTTCTGTTGGAACAACATGTCCGCCCACTGAGCCCAGTTAATCAATCCAACAGTCTCTTTTTCTATGAATCTGACATCCTGCATCTTTGTTCTCCATATGCCTGCTTTCCACAACGTTACTCTTCACTCCATGTTAGTAGTTGTGATTTGAATTTTGATACTTAAGACAGCATTGCTTAACTGACCATGATGCTGTGATATCATCACACCAAGCACAGACTGACTTCTTAAAGGGAGCCTTTGTTTGAACCAGTGGTGGAGGAAGTCTTCAGATCCTTTACTTAAATAAAGGTACTAATAACAAAATCTACTTAAAGTATCAAAAGAAAAAGTACTTATGATGCAGAATGGCCCCACTCAGATAGATAGATATTTTCCAAATATATTATTAGATAGAGCTAATTTTAGCTACTTGACTACCACCCCTTGACTATCAGAAATTTGGTTGATAGACATTTTGATTTTGTTGTAGTTGCGATTGGAGGATATGAAAATAGAAACATAAACTGGAAAAAAAGGACCAGAATTAGAAAGAATACATGAACCCACCAAAAATACAAGTCATGTATAAGAATACAGCAAAAAAATAATAGTAAGAAACATTTGTTTGCATGTAATTATGTGTTTTTGTGAGTATATTCTCATCTTTGTGTGTGTCTCCAGGTGGGCTGTGGAGCGTCTTTACGTTGGGTGGAGCCGGCAGCAAAGCCGGCATCGACCAGGAACACAACCCCTTACCGTTGTCCAATCAGAGCCTGCTGTTACTGCTGGTCCTGGCCAATCTGACTGACGGGCCTGAGTGGCCCAACCCTTACCGCCAGGCTATCACCTGTTTCAGAAACACACAAGGTGACATATGTGTTTATTTTAATCCACTGTACATGCAGTATTCGAGAGTTGCTCATGTGTGTGACGGAGGGTAATGAAGTAAAAATAAACATCCTGATAATATGTACTTCCACCCATGTAGACACGTCGTCGCTGTCTGTGGAGCAACCTCACACTTTCCAGATCAATTTCAACAGTCTGTACACGGCGCTGTGTGAGCAGCAGCGCTCCGACCAGGCCACGCTTCTACTGTACACCCTCCTTCACCAGAACGCCAACATGAGGACGTACATGCTGTCCAGGACTGACATGGACAATCTGGTGGGTGGGATAGTAATCCAGACAGTTGTTAATTACACACATGCATGCATATTTATTACTCCTGTCTCATTGGGATGCTTTTTGTGTGTCGTTTATTGAAAGCACAAAAAAGGACACTATGTGATTGGGTAATCCTTATCAAAAAGCATTATGCAGACCTTCCTTATACACTTGTGTATGGCCATGAAATCGTTTCATCTCGGAACAATGCTATGGCTCAGTAAACAGCGAGGATGTATGCAGTGGCAGCTGGTGCTTTTCTGTCCATGTGGGACAGTGCCAGTTTTTCCTTACAGCAGAGTGAATGTACTGAGGCATTTAGTGAATGAAAATCAATCTTTAGCTCAGCATGTCAGATGTTATCACATATGAGCATGGTAGACGGTCACATATGAGGCCCTTTCATGCGCTGCAACACTAAATAATTTGGTTTTAGCGGATAGAAGTGGAAGTAGGAGGTAAAATAGTCTGTATATGTTTGTGCCAGGCTTAAAAAGACTTGGCATCGAAAGTAATTGCAACAGAAAATTCATGGCAATCGCCAAGGAAATTACTTTAATTTAATCATATTTTGAAACTGCAGGTGAATTAAATTAATTTATTCCTATCAGAATGACCTGTCTGTGTATTCCCTATTTATAGCCGCTATAATAAAATATCGCAATTAGCAGATCTAGATTGAGTTTATTATGTAGGGGGGCTACTAATGAGTCTAGCCACAATAAAGCAGCGCTGCACAACAGTGTAATGAGCTAACAGTGCATCTGTGTGGGGTCATCACTCACCATGCTAGCTACTAACTGCTTCCACTCTGACAGTATGAATCTGAGAATTAAATCTTTTGCTCACTGTTGTCATTAGCGGTTCACTTTAACCATCTGTTTGGCTGAATATCACATCTGCCTGCACCTATAGCTTAGCAGCCATGAATTAATGTAAATGTCTTCACAATAAGCATCTGCAAAGCTGCTTTCACTGTTGTATTATCTTTTTTCCTGGGTACTCAGTTTGCACCACAGGTGGTAACACTACTATAGGAAGAGGGCTTTATGTACGGCAAGTAATCATATGATTGTATTTGTCTGGTTGATAGATTAAGCTTCAACAAAGCCTCCTAGCAAGACAACAAAAGCTTGCTTTCACTGAATACAATAATACAAAGAAAAGACATTTTTGATTGTGTATACAGTAGAACAGATATTCAGCTTTTCTGTTGCTGGATTGATATTTACATTTTCGTCCCCTCAGGCTGTTTGATTGTGAATTCTCATGAAAAGGATTTAATGAATGCAATTTCTGTGACTACACCTACACACGCACGCTCAGCCCTTCCCTCTGCTCTCCCACTCTTCCTTTCAGGTGCTGCCCATCCTGGAGATCCTTTACCATGTGGAGGACAGGAATTCTCATCATGTCTACATGGCCCTCATTATCCTCCTCATCCTTACAGAGGACGATGCCTTCAATCGCTCCATCCATGAGGTGGTGGGTAGAGAAAGTTTAATGCACATGCTTCACATTGCACATATCACCACTGCAGCCTTCCTTTACTTGCAATCATAAATAATTCCTGATGTTTTCAGCATTGCATCTCAAATGTCTCGGTTCTGTGTTTCGCTCCCTCTCGCAGGTATTGAAGAACATCACATGGTACACAGAGAGAACATTGACAGAGATCTCACTTGGCAGTTTGCTTATCTTGGTGGTCATCCGCACCATCCAGTTCAACATGACCCGGACAAGGGTGGGTTTAACACATATCCACACAGGCAGTTTGTAGACTTGCAAAGCAAACTACACATAGTTATTACATCCACAGATGGAACTATAAAGATTGAAATAGCAGAATAATTTGCAGTTTAACATCAGGGTAATGTGTGTATGTTTATGTCCTCTGCAGGATAAGTACCTCCACACCAACTGTCTTGCTGCACTCGCCAACATGTCAGCCCAGTTCCGTTGTCTCCACCAGTACGCTGCCCAGCGCATCATCAGGTAAGAAAGAGCTGCTATATTTTGACATGATAAATTGAGGAATTGTTAAAAAAAACAAAAAACATATCTCTATAATTTTAGATTTTGAGGTCAATCTTTTTTGTTTGTATGTTTCTGAGCACCCACAGCTACAGAGTCTTGGTTTATAAAGATCAACAGATCATTAGTTTTATACGCTGACAACAATCATTGACATTTTCAACTTTTTTTTTAGAGAGATGGGCTACATGATAGGATATGACCTCTGCGACCCCAATTAACTTCAAACTGCAGAATGTGCTTTCTTTGTGGCTGACAATTTGAATAAAAAAGACAACAAGTGTGTGTCCCAGAGAGAGAAACTGCATGCTGAAAAAATATAAACCAGTTCATAAAGTAGAAATCGTTGGCACGCCATCAAAGCAGCAAATGTGTTTCAGCCAGAGGCCTTCCTCAGGGCGTGGATGTGGATGAAATTTGCTCATGCTCGATTTATTGCACAAGAGATAGCATGCTTTCTGACAATTTTTTGTGTCTTCATGCACTGAAATATCACATTCAGCTGGTGTGTATTTCAAAGGTTTCAACTGCAGCTTCAAGTAAGCGGCAGGCTCTGACACAATCTCTATCAGTGTGAGGCAAGAAAAGACGCCAAAAGAGACAGAAATTGCCAAAAAAGATGAGGGTGGAAGTTCTAATTCGCACTCAAGCACACTCATTCATTTTAATGATTGTTATAGTAAGTTGACAGTGTCTGCAGCAGAAGAGACTAAGAGATGAAATATTGAGAGAGCGCTGTGTCTGTGTAGAGAAGAACATGTGACACAAGGGAAAGAGTTTGGCCCATGAAGAGACAGAACGCTTCAGAGGACGACGTCCAAACCGCACGCACTCTGTCAATTCATGTGTTTTTAACTCCAGACACACAGGAAGGAATGTTTCCTTCCCTGAAGACGTGCACACATTCACAAGGATCCTCTTATCTCGCTGCATGTGTCTCTCTCCGTATCTGTGAGTCTCTGGTGTTTTGAGTCAGACAGGAACGCTGTCTCTGTGTGTGTACATGTCTGTCCAGTCGTGATGTAGAGCAACTGACTCCATGTCTGACGATAATGATAATGATGATGGCTGTGATGGCCAGGGCTGGGCTAAACTGGCTGGCTAGATAAAGGGAATTTCCTGCCAGGAATTTCCAAATGTCTGCCAGGCAGTGCTGAACCCTGCTCCATAATTGACTCTGAGAGAATCACTGTTGGTGCTGTTTATTTACAGGCAGCAGCCTCCACCACCACCAACATCATCTTTCCTTATTACTTCCATTCACCCTCTCTCACCATTAATATCCCCTTACTGCTGCATTCCAATTACTCTCTCAATTTGTTTTCTGGTCTAGAAAATGACGTACCTGGGCCAAAAGTCCAATGCTACAATATTGAGAAGAAAATATTCACATTTGAGAAGCTAGAGCCTCAATTTTTGCTTTCCCACAGCTCAAAGAATACATTTTTTGAGAATCATTGACCTTTTTAGCTTTAGTCCACTGTTAACTAACTCAAACCTATTTTTACGTGGTTTTTAAAAGTTGTGCATTAAAGAAACGTTTAAGAAGAGAATGTTGCATAAGAGATTTGACGTTTTTATGAGGTGTTAAAGTTTTAGGTTGTTTTTTGTTTTGGACAAATGGGTAAAATATCAATGCAAAATGTGCATATTTAAAAGTACCTGCTTTTATCTGGCTCTACATGCCAGGCTTCTGGCTCTACATGCTGTTTTTCCTTGCTGCCCACTGAGCAGTATTTGTTGCACATTATTCAGAGGCAGACCATTAAATTGGCAAAATAAAAATGACAGAAATTGCCTTAAAAAGACAACCAGCAATGTACTCAGTGTGCCGGTTGCAGTTAGCTGATCGTCAGTCGATTATTTAATCAAGGTGAAAGGTGATTGACGCACTAATTCACATTTTATTTTTCTAAAATTTGAGAAAATTCTCTCAGAACTTTAGCTGCACTTTAATGGAAATACAATTTAGAATTTGCAAGCCTTAAAATGAACGTATAAAACATAGAAATGTGCAAATAGAGATTTAATTGAACGGCACACAACCACACACTGTGTGTGTCCAGATAAAAAGAGACAGAGCACCTTTATATCTTCAGTGCGTCAGGGGGGAACACGTCTGTCATTACTGCAGCCTTATAACAGATTTTGGGATCAGTTATAATCCGTGCAGTGTGGAAATCCTTGTGTGTCGCTGTTTCCCGTGTCCGTGTCTATCACTGCCTCGGCCCAAATGAGGGATGTGATGGAGCAACTAGTCAAAGTGCTTTATTGTGGGTGTCCCAGGTGGAACTCAGTCGGTGGTCTAATTTGAAATAGAAAATCCTGACTAGATGGTACAACAGGTCCCATTAAGAGCTCGTTACTAATAGGGCCTTTGACATTCGGTCCGTAGATAACAAGTAGACCTCCTCATAGCTGCTCAGATATCTCCATTCAGCTATCATTTGGCCAATTAGCCCGGAGAAAGAACGCTGAGAGATCTGCTGTGTGTGTTCTCCAGTGCCG
>CAFUXE010000423.1:84707-99253 GCA_903364295.1 Serranus cabrilla | reverse complement strand
GCCTGGAAAGACTATTAAAAAGTTGTAATTAAAACAGAAGGTCACTAATAATTATGGTGATAAACACCGCAGTGAATATGATATGAGATTCTGAGACATAAGTAGGTAAGATATTATGAAGATGTTTTTTAACAAACACTGTGAAATATAAATTAAAACACAAAGTATCACATTCAGAGTTTATATTTACAAACACAAACATTTTTCAGTTTGCACATTTTCTCTAGTAGGTTTAGGTGAAGGGGAAGGAGGATTGGACCAAAATAAAGGTTGAACAAAAGCTTTTAACAGAAGAAATGTGAGTCCAAAATACATGCATGAGGCTTCATTTAAAGGTAACATTTTCTAGTTTAGATCTTTGGTCTAACTGCAGTTAGACCACCAAGTTTGACAGATGTTATTGGCTGATATTGGCTGATCAAAGGCATATCGGTATCAGTGGTGCATGTGCAACTGGACAGACTACCATAACTTCTTGTAGTTTGTTGTCAACAAAGAATAGCAAAGCTCTGATTAAAACACACACTGATGGAGCGTGACTTCATTCTCTGGTCAGGACACTGTATTTTTACATTGTAAAAACATGTTTACTGCCGTATTAATGCTCTGAATGTCGTGTACAGCCCCTTTAAAACCAACTCAATGTGACAGCGAGTTGTTCTTTGCGCAGGCGCTCCTCAAAAAGTTGCCTTTTAAAAGTGTTTTCTCTTTAGTCTCTTGCGTGACCACACATGTTGAGTGAATCACTGAATTTACTGTAGCGTCAACACTGTACTATTAATGGTGTGTGTGTTTGCCTGTGTGTGTACAGTGACCCACACTATTGCCACCCAAGGTCAGCCAAGCATACTCGAAGAATCTTGCTGTACTGTATGTCCGTGTCCAGCCATCACATTCAATCATGCAGCCCGGTCCAGACGACCGTACACAAACACACACAATAAGGGTAAAGCAAGTCAGTAAACTTGTGGGTCAAATGGCAGACTGTCACCAACGAGGGCAACAAACACACACTTGTATAAATACTGGAAATCCTTGAAAAAGTGATGGAGTCCGCCAATAAAAGTCAGGTTAGAAAAAAGGAGTTGTGATGGTAAATTAAGCGTAATGTTTAGTATTTTGACACATCATTTCTAAAACTGCCTCCTGCCAATTTCATGATTATTTTCTTATTCTAAAACTAATTACTATTCAGTATTTAAAGGCCTCATTTAGAAAGCAAAACAGACCCGTCTCTAATAATAATCACTCTTAAATAAAGGCTTCTCTCTCTAGTTGAGCTCAGTAAAAGCCACTGTTTGAGTATTTACAGCACATTAGCTACTGGTCAACATGTGCAGTATGAAGATTGTGTATTTGAGTTCTTTGCTGAAGTGTATCATTCATCTGTCTTTGCTGCTCTCACTCCTTTTCCCCCTCTCTGTGTCTCTCCTGCAGTTTGTTTGCTTTGCTTTCCAAAAAGCACAACAAGGTTTTGGAGCAGGCAACACAGAGTCTGAGAGGCAGACAGGGAGACAACACAGCCTTGCCCGACTATGTGAGTAACACACACATTCTCTCTTTCTCTCGCTACAATCAGTTTATTAGTAGTTTCCAAAGTATGTCTACTTGGATAAGGTACAGAAGTGACATGGGCATTTGTGACGGTTTAGTAATTGTGAGGTTACTTGAATACACACTTAAAGCAGCATGATTGTTCACCTTTTTACTGTCAAGTTTAATACTTTAAATGAATTGTTAACATAAATCAATATTGATAATTAGAGACGCAACGTTGAAATGGGGAGAAACTGAAAGCTTATGCTAATGTTCGGGACTATTTCTTAGCCAGGCGCAATGACCTCATGGCTAAGAAAAAGTCCCATGCATGCATGACCCCATATTGTAATTTTTACACCTTTTTTTTTTAAATTAATCAAATAAGGTATAAAATGTAAATAAGTGAGCTTCTCATGTTTTTTCACACCACACCAGATTTAGGATTTTAATACATTTATTTTCCTTAAAATAAACTACAAAAGACAAAGGAATTATTCAAATAAGTTTTGGAGCAAACCAACAGATACATTTACCTATTTT
Organism: Serranus cabrilla; assembly: GCA_903364295.1. NCBI lineage: Eukaryota > Metazoa > Chordata > Actinopteri > Perciformes > Serranidae > Serranus > Serranus cabrilla. The sequence continues at coordinate 97,174 of CAFUXE010000423.1, read as the reverse complement.
GGATTAATGAAGTGCAAACCTACATTTCACAAAACTTATGATAAATAACTAAAAGGTGCCTCTTGACAAAATCTATTGGGGAAAAAAGCACTTGAGTAAACAAAATAAACCTGTTATTTGCTAGCTTAGGAACAAAATCATACACAATGTGCTTTTATGTCTTTTAAAGCCCTTAATATGAACTACCCAAGCTCAGGGGATTCCCTACTGCAATTACTCAAGTTAAAGTGAAAATATTGTTTTCAAATATCACCATAAAATGGATTTATCACCCGGCTCCACTGACAGAGCCAGGCTAATTGTTTCTCCCTGTTTATAGCCTTTATGCTAAGCTAAGCTAACTGGCTGGAACTTCATATTCAGCAGACTGATGATGATGATGGTATTGTTCTTCACAACACATTACTATTTAACATGTTATAATGGTTTGGAAAAACAAGGAATGATTGTAGCATTTAAATTCACAGCTGCAACCATCCAAACACAAAATGCTCAGTTGATCAGCCAAAGTATTTATCAGCTGTTGTGGTTGCATTATTTGATGCTGTTTATGTAAACAAGAGAAAACATAAAGCCATGTGCTGCTTTGTAGCATCTCCTCGATCATGGATTTTGAAGTGTTTTTTGATCCTCTCAAAGTCTGCTGAAAAAGACGGAGACAACTCCACATTTTGCTCCTGGCACCAGTTATGTCGACCAGTTTAGAAGCTCACTGGGATTCATTTGAGGATGTGGCGCACAGCTTGATGCTGTTTCTACGTTTTGAATTTAAATTTAAGTCCTGTTGCTGCAGGCCCAGCGTGGAGTCACAGTCTGCAGCTCTGTCTACTCCGGTCCTTTGTCTTCTTCTCATTACTTTTCCAGCTCACATCCCACACATTTAATTTGTACTGAAACGGAGTCTCCACTTGTGGAATAACATTTGATGAAAGTATTGAGCGTTCATAACACTGGATGTTAAAAATCAGGCAGTGGCACCAAAGCAATATTGAAATTTCTTTGAAACATCAGCGTTTATCTGAAATTGAAATCTAAACAGCACCACAGCAGTAACTGAGAGCTGAAACCAATCATTTAAAATGATGTTGTCCCAATGTAATCAAGTATCTATGGATCTTGTTAGTACCCAACACCTGACTGCTGACTACACACTGTTGTTTATTGACCGTGTAACTGTTTGTATTTGTGTTCAGGCACTTCTGCCTTCAGGTTTGTCTGTATACGTCTCAGTCTGGCTGTCTCATTAGATTTGCACGGTCCTAGATAAGTGTGTGTGTGTGTAAACACATTTGTGTATGTGTGTCCGGGGCTGGAGATGTATTAGAAGGGTCCCCATAGATGCCCTGAGGTGTTGTGGGAACGTGAGTGTATTTGAGTGCTCCTTCAACCATGTAGCAACTGTCTGATGAGGCCCTGTTACAAACAGACATCTATGCACGACACATAAACACACACACACTCATAAAAACATATAAAATGCAATTATCCAGCTTTGTTTTGATGCGTATTTCCTTCGGGGCTTATTTTAATGCCCTGTTTTATTTACACACATGCATAAACGCCGACTGTATACGACTGAAAATGGAAAAGGAAAACATAAAGACAGATTACTTTGCCTTGATTAAATCTTCCCTGTTAAAGATATCAGTGCAGCCAGCTGTTTCCATAGAGAGAGAGTGCACTCAGAGTGAGTACAATAATAGTGACAACAATAATAAGATGAATACACACACTCACAGTTAGAGGTCAAAGTTTGAAGCCTTTTGGTAGAGTTCCAGAGTGTTGCTCAAGGGCACACGGCAGATTTCCATTTGGATTATTTCATGGGAATTTAAGAACGAGGGTTTCTTTTCCCTGGAAAAGCGTCTGACATCCCGTCTGGGTCATAGACTTTTCAAGACAGAGCTGGTCAACTTTTCTGATACAGCTGTTATCCTTGAGCTTAGACTATACTAACTCAATGTCACATTGGTTCCCATGTCTACACGGGTTCTCCTGTTCACAGCCACAAGTCAACTCTTAGCTTCACTGACGTGTCTCGATTAAAAGGAACATATTGTATCGTTTGCTTTCTAAAAGCAAGTGCACCTCAAGATATACATTCAGCTTAATTATGTCTTGGACAGCGGAGTGCAAATTCCATTTGTTGGGTAGTAAACATCTTGGTCTTTGTCACTGGTGTTCGGTAAAGTCCCTGTTTAGCAGGTTGGACTTCTCAGGATTAATTGTAATTAGCGGCATTCCCATCGGCCTCACCTGTTCTTGTGTGTGTTTACTGCTAATTAGCAATGTTTGAATGCTAACAGGCAAAACTAAGATGTTGAACATGCTTAATATCTTAGCATTGTCATTGGCTTCTTTCACAAAGATTCTGCAACACTGACAGAAAGAAGATTGGTGATTTTAAAGCGGCTTTGTGTGTAATTTCTGAGCATTCTGCAAGCAAAAGTAACATGTTACACAACAGCATTGGTGTCTAGTGTGTGTGTGTGTAGTCCAGCCACAGCAGAGCAAGTCTATACCCTGTACTTTCCCATCTTTGATACAGAACAGCAAGGTGGAATAATGGTGCATCATTCCCATCTTAAACAATTTGTGGAAACGGGGCTAATGTGGGCAAGATAGGATGCTAAAGTTAGCATTTAGCTCAGCGCACCGCTGTGCCTGTAAGTAATACTGTCTCACTGACCATTTTTTACATTTTCCTTTTTTAAAGGAAAGGAATCGTTATTCATTCCTCTACTGGACTGATCAGATAACTTTATAAAAGACTAAATTAAACAGCAAATCTGGCCCATTATGCAGCACTGAATTGAACATAGTATTATTTATTTTTGTCGAGTTCTGTCATGGAAGGTAACGCTGTGTGATTTCTGAATGAACTATTGAACTATGAACTATTAATGCATATAGACTACAATTTAAGCAAATATCTTACTCATTCATCAATGGAGGAATGAGATCATAGATGAAAAATAAACACCTAGTTTAATGTTTAATATTACAGCAAATAGGAAGGGAAGGTTATTGGTTGGAAGTAAATGGTTCTAAATCTTATCTGCAAGCTAAACATTAGCTGGTCAGCCATTTGTCATCAGTATGAATCTTCAACTGAAATTTACATAAAACCTTATGTAAAGCTTTCCTTATCAGACCAGTTATAATGACCTCACACACTGGTTAAGGTCCGTCATTGGTTTTGGAGTTGTGAAAAGAAGTCGACTCCTTCGTTTCCTCCTCTGCTGGCCCTCCTCCTCTCCTCCTCCTCCAGTAGTAGTGGATACGGCTGTGTAATTGAAAGCAGCCAGCTCTGGTGTTATTCACAAACTCTCATGTTAACTTGGGAAGTTTAGGGAACTATAGGGAGAGATAAAGAGGAGCAGAACACGAGGAGAAAAGGGGAACAATAGAAAGAGGGGAAACAAGCAGGAGGAGAGGAGATGAGGGGGGTTTGGAGAGAGGGTGGGCTTGTGTTGGGCATCTGGAAACAATGTAATTTGGCTGAGTCTGGCTCTGGAGAGAGAACTAATGTTTGTTTAATGTGGGATTGTCCTGGACATGTAATTGCTCTCTTTTACGAGGGAGAGACTGAGCGGAGGATATGAAAAAACGTCGTCAAATGCTCTAAGCTGTGGGTTAAAGCCGGGCGCATTCTTCTTATGTGTTAATGTCTCTCTCTTTTTTTCTCTGTCTCCCCCTCCATTTTCCTCCCTCTCTCTCTCTTGATGTCTGCCTCTTGGTCTCTCTCTCTCTCATATATATATATACACACACACAGAGCACACACCCCCCATCCTTGTATGTGTTTGTGCTGCTGTGTCTGGTTAGTGTCAGGGAATAAAGAGTGAAGGGTAAGGGCCCCTTGAGCCCCCAGGGGACAGCCAGAGGCTCCCAGTCCAAGCAGGGCAGCTCTCTCGGGGCCCCACGGTTGCTCTCTGCACCTCTGATTGCACATGTTTTTTTTTCCTTGCCCTTTGAGATATGTGCAGTGACATGCATATATGTGCCCGTACACACAAGCAAACATAAAAAGGAGGAAGTGTGCGCTGTGTTGCATTGCATTGCGTTGTGTGTCTCTGTTTATGCTCCCAGCCAGTGGTAGTGGTAATGTTACTTCTGTGCCTCTTCGTCTGTTTACTGTTGCACATTTCTGGGAAGCAACTACACACACACACACACACACAGAGCCAGAAGCATGTTGGACCACCCTGTCTATGTGTTTATGTGCGCTGGTTGAGTCACAATCTGTGATCTCTTTTTAATAGCCACAGTAGACACATGCATTAGCTTTGTAGCACCATTCGTTTTGTTTAGGGAAAAAGCAGAGCCCGAGGATACATCAACAGATAATAAACATTATGCTTTCTGTTTATCATCAGGATGTCCAGGAATTTGCCACTTTCATATTCGGCAATGAAATTGTTTTGCAAAATCCACAGTTTTTTCCATTAATGCTACTATAACTCACAGATGACTGGAAATTGTGTTGTTTTTTTCTTCAAAAGTTGGATCATGTAAAGCTTCTCAAGTTTATGTATGTGTGAACAGCTCATTTCAATCAACCAACCAGCTGTAAAATATTTTTTCATATGCCTTGAGCATGTTGTACATTGTCAGTCAATGACTCAAACGCACTCTTACTCATTAATAAATGAATGCAGCCTTCAAGGTCCCGTATAAAGCCAATGAATCGGCCTGAGCGCTCAGTATGTATCTTCATCAAAAGGATTGAAGGAATTTGTATATAAGATTTTATGTGCTTACATATAAAGAAAAGGAAAAACATACATACTGTCTTGGTTGTTGTTGTTGTATTAACCAGGAAAGGATTTTGAGCCCTAATATGTTTATATGCTGTCACACGGTGCTGAAAAAATAATAAAATATAAACAGTAAGTAACTTTTCAGTAATTCTCCTTAACTAAATGGTTTATAACACACTATAGTGTGTCATTATATTATCATTATTATTACTGTGATTTACCATGTTTTCATTCATGACCTTTTAACACAACAGCTTCTACTTATTGTTAAGGCTGTTGACATAAATATCATTTCCACTGTTTATGACTTTAATTTAGTATGCTAGATGTTTTTTTGCTTTTTATTGGTATTAAAAGTGATATAAAATGCAATAAATCACCTATAGAGTGAGATATGTATGGTATTACTGTACCATAAAGTACACTTGTATGTACATGTAAATCATTTAAATAGGTCAAACATTGTGAGACACAACAAATAAAGTCAGATAAATGAAATTTAAAAATGCAATAAACAACCAGTAAATAAAAATAAGCAATAACACCTTTAATAGACCAAAACAACAACACATAAACCATTTTTAAATGTTAACATGCTACTGATGAAAGAGGAGCTGAAAGTAAGTTTGTTGGAAAATTCTGTTGGAAATGTTTTAATGTACCTCAGATAAAGTTTTCCTCACTTCCAATCTCATTTTCCATACTTTTCCATCCTCTCCTGATCTTTCTCCCCTCTGCATATTTCATATGAAATGACTATGTTCAGTGCAGCCTCCACATGGCTGCATCACAAAAGGGAATCTCATGTATTTTCAACTTCTACCTCTCAGTCTCGGGCAGTTTCACCGTCCATTTCCTCTAATTCCACGGTGCTGATGGAGACTCTGGGACAACATTATGTGCCGGGGCAAAGATCAGTGTCTCCCGTCGTACATGGTTTACCTGAAAGTAGGACTTGATTGATTGAAGTGTGAATTATCCTGTCACATTTCTTATAGTCTTTTGATGTAGAGCCAATTCCCCCCACAAGACTGATGTGCGTTATCATAGCGCTTTCCCTGAAATCAGAGGTTACAGTGCACACACACACAGAGCCTCTCGTCATTTCATGTGAAAATACCCAGAGGGGAAAGATGGAGAGAGAAATGGGGAAGGTAAAGGGCACCTATACATTTAACTTTTCACAATTTCATACCTTTCAAACCTTTAATGTATTTCCTCACAGTTGATGATGATGGCTCGTGGTCTGCAGTCTAGCAGTAGAGGATTATGAACTCCTTTGTTATATCAGCGACTTCTGAATTGATCTCTGAGGTGAAATAATGAGAAGCAGCTCACAACTGGCAGAAAAGCATTTTAACTCACTTTTCTAGTGTCGGCACTGTTGGTGTCTAACAGAGATCTTCGTCAGTCGCGGACAACAGGAGCTCTTGGTACAATCTGTGAATAATTTGTCTTTGTAGATCTGTGCGCTCTTCTTTCAGTTTACATTAACCAATAAGATCCCTGCAAACTCTCAGTTCCTTATTCTTCACAGAACTCCTTATTCCTGCTGTTCACTTGGCAAAGTCTGTGATGAAAGATAAAATGATTGCAGCCATGATAACGTCGAGTGTACTGACTCATGTTTCATTGTCCTTCCGGTACCTGAGGATGCTTTTTTTTAAACAGGTTGTTTTGTCTGAAGGCCCACTGAGCTGTTGTTACTAACCAGCCACAGTAAATGGGGATTAATAAAGCCAGAGTTTTCCACTGCATAAAAAAGAATGTTAACAATTTGCTTTAACTAGTTACAGATAATTAAACCTTTGACCAATTCATTCTATTAGTTAAACAGTTAAAGAAAATGTTGTAAACATAAATAACTTTGCAACTCATGGGAGCAACATATGCAACAACAAAGGCCTTTTATGTAAGAGCTTAAAACACACCTTGTTAGTGATAACCTAGCAATAGCAGGTTCAATGTAAGTTTCGTTTTATTGTAAGCTACCAAAACCCAACTATACCATTTTTTTTACACTACTGAAAACTTGTTATTTTTATATTCCATTTTTACTTATAGACCCTCAAATCTTACACGCTGCTCCTATAACACTGAGTGAATTAATTTATAATGATGTCGAGCTTTACACATTGGAAGAAACCCCTTAGACTGATGCCACCCTATATGTTGCTCATTATGTCACCCTCTCACTCTCAATAGAAGGCTGTCCCCTTGTGTTCCTCTCATTAAGTCAGTATCCTGCTGAGAGCTGACTTACTCACTTTTTCAGTCTCTTATCATCTGATTTCTTTTCCTCACCTGCCTAGTGAAGACGACGCTGGACCTGGTTGTTAGTTTACTTGTTAGCCCGTCTCTCTGTATATCTGTCAGCCTCTTATCTTCTCTCCTCTCTCACTCCGACTCTTTCTGTGTGTATTCCCGGGCAGTAGGAGTGCCACCCCTGCAGGCAGCAGGTGTTCTGGGGTCCTAATGATTGTCTGCTTCCAAATGGTAATTAGGGCAGCCCCGCTGTGCCCTGGTCTTTTCCTGATCGAGGCGCGGCAAAGCAGAGCACAGCTAGCAGCGAATCAATTAGCGCTGCCCACCTATCGGCCCCGGTGCTGTTGCAGCTGTTGGCGTCATCTTCTTTAACATTCTCACTCCGTCATCATCGCCTTCACCGCTGTTTAACCCCCCTGCTGTTGCTGCCGGCCAAGACTCCGAGACGTATATTGTGCTTATTTAAACTGATAATAAGGTGTTTGTCTGCAAATATGCTGGACTTTCCCCTCCACATGCACAGACAGTGATGCAGCGATTGTCCAACACAGTCTTTCCTAAACAGATCCTAGACAGCCAGACTGCATTGTTGGTGCTGTAGTTCTGTATTTTGCCAATTCAGTGTGAGTGTGTGCAACAAAGGATGTTTTGTGAGGCTATGGGGTAATAAGAGGCTGACCTGGGCACAATGCTCCACAAAATGGTGTGATTATGACATGGCCGTGGTACCATAATGCAGGTCAGACAATGACCTATTTAAAAACTCCCAAAAGACTGGGCAGGCTGCTGCTACTCAGCCAGTCTGACCCTCTCTGTCTGTCTACGTGGTGCTTTTCTTCTTCTCTTCTTTCTTATTCATTCATTCATTCAGACCTTCTCTCTCTCTTTTTTTGCCCTTTATGATATTGCATCAAGGATAAATATGGCAAATATTCTTTCTCTTTCTGATAAATGGTTTGTATTCCGACACTGTGAAAACATCTGTCTTTTAGGTGCGGCTTTTAACTCTCAGTGTCTGGCTGTGTATCAGTCTGTGTTTATCTCCATGCCCTTGTCTTTGTCAGTACTCTTTCTTAATATGTCTGGTTTGTCTGCCCTGCAACAGCCCGCAGTGAGCAGCGGGGCCAGCCAGGGAATCACTAAGCTATTGGTTTAATGATGCCAGCTCCTACTTTACAGGGATTTGCATGTCTGTGTCTCTAAACACCCTGTCCACACACACAAACATGCACAAAAACATGCATTGGTATGATAGGGCGGCTAGACACACACACACAGATAGCGTAGTGCCGGCAATGTCCTTCCCAGTCACTGATTGCATCTGCAAACTCTATAATTTTCCTTGTCAGACAGATAGCAAAGGTCAAACATACCTGCAGACATAACACATTTGTGCTCAGCATGTTAAAGTATTAGCAGCAGAAATCAGACAGACGGAAAGACACAGGCGGACACTCGCAGCCTTCCTGTAAGGTTTGTGTAGATGGTGAAGCAAGTAAAATGGGGGCAGGATCATTGAGACTAATGATATAGCTCATGTCTGAGGCCTGTGTTTTCCTGGGTGGAGAGAAGACATTAAATAGCAGCATGAGTGGCTGTGACTAAATGACAATGCAGGAGGCTGGAAAATAGCACATGACTGGAGGAGAAGGAGCAGAAAAAAAGGAGGGGAGGGAAGGAAAAAATGAGGAAGGGGAGCGAGAGAAAGAAAGGAAGGGCTGTAATGGTTTCGTGCAGTCATACAAACACATGTCAGGTGTTTTTGGGCTGTCTAGCGGATACATTTTTGGGGAAAAACAAGTGCAAAAGAACAGAGTGGGAAGTGGAAGAGGAGGAGCCAATATATTTAAATCCTGTCTGGGTTTCAAGTAGACCATGGACCTCTTAATCTCATCCACTTGACAAACATACACACAGGGCCAGGCAGACGTCTAGCTAGCCTATTTTCATGTGACCTGAATTCCCCAGTGTGGCATTTTTTCTCTGCCAGGCTAATCTCATTAAGCTGGGTGCAGAGCTGGAGAACAAACACACTAGGCATCCCTCACTCCCACTCTACCTTCCTCTCCTGCTTTTGTCTCCTCTTCATCGCGTTCACTTTCTCCCGTCATCTCCCCCCTACTCTCTTCTTCTATGCTTCCATTTTCGTTGCTGTCTTCCTTCCTTTGCCTCCTCTTCCCTCCCACTCAGATGTCTTCCATATCTGTGCCTGCTTTCTGTCTAATTATGGCCTGCCACGGCAGAACAGAGTGGAGCAGGTCTGGCTAGGCAGTGGAGTCGAGCCCAGAGAGCCACCTCTGCTTCCAGACGCACAATCAATCCTCATTACAGCCGGCTCTCCTGCCTTCCACTTGCCTCTTCAGGTCTGCCTGTTAAAGCTCAACGCCGCCGCACCTCCGTCTGCCAGCCTGTGGAAATCAATGCGGTGCATTATTGCATACAGTTGAATACAGTTATTTACAATCATCCTGATCCTCCTGGCTACTTTCAACGGGTGCTTGTGTGTGTTCACGTGCTTGAGATTGTGCGTATGCTTATGTGTGGCTACAGCAAAAAAAAAAGAAAAGAAAAAGGCCACACAGCGAGCAAAGTTATTTATAAGATAAGGACTTGTTTCCGAAGCAGGGCACCGAAGATGGAATATAAAATGCTACCACATGCAGTTCTGTTACAGATGGTTAGCCCAGATTGGACGTGGAATCTCAGCTTCCAATCAGCTTGCTGTTGCAGTCTCCCTGAGCTGCTGTTTTGAATCTGGTCTTAGCTGGTATTAGCAAATTCTTGGTCAAAACAGGTCGTCATCAGAACAATGATGTTTGTCATGAATCCTTCAGGATAAGTCTCACTATGGAGAACATAAAGGCCCATATTTTTTCGGTGAAATGTGTCTAAATAGATTTCCTAAATGTTCTTTATTACATTTTCTGAGGGTTTAAATGTGTCTCATAGCGCTGAGGAAGCAATCCTATTTTTACTATAAAGCTTTACTGATTTAAATATCTACACATTAAAGATTAAACTTGCTTGCTCAGCACATCATTTTAATGTATTTTACAGGAATTACAATACTTCCAGGGGAATACACTTCTCTCATTTCAAACCTGAAATGAGGCAGGCTGTAACCCCAGAGGAAGCTGCTGATGAGTACCGGCTATAGGCGAGGCTTCCTGTAAAGCAGAAATGGCGATTCAGGATTTGGGAGAAACTGATCATTATGCTTGTATATCTTAAATTGCAATTGTTGCAATGATGCATTCGTGCGGTTAGGATACAGTTACGATACAGTTATGATATTGTATATGATATTTTGCTTATTTTCTTTTCCATCTTTAAAATCCAAGTCCTCAGTTGGTATTCAGTCTCTTTCTGAGCTTCTGTCAGATCTTGATCGATAGTACAGACGGTGTACTTGTTTTGTTTTTTGTAATAGCTGAAGAGTGGTGGTCTGTATGGGAGTTGATGCCCACACACTGCAGGGAAGCTTTGCAACTGTGCTGAACTCCTGCTGCTAACGGAGTAGAGAGGCAGTCGTGTGGACCAAATCTTTAAATAAAGTTGTCTTACATTGTCATGCAGAAAACATCACGTCTTCTTGTGTGTTGACTAACAGTGCAAAGCTGTTAAGAAGGCAAATTGCCATTGCAAACAGTCATTGCAAGTACTCTTATTGAGTTTATTTTCCGAAATGTATGTAGGCCTATATTAGCTTTATACAAATATATCCCCTTTTTGACCACAATATATATATATATATATATACATATATACACACACACACACACACACAATTCAGATGTACTAAAAAGCATGCATGTATTCAGCGTGACTCAGCCTAATCATACAGACCCAGAGTAAGAGTTGGAGAATCTTTGCTGTGTGTGTTACAGAGTTGCTCATTCTGCCACGAGGCTTATTTCATTAGTGCATCATCGCATTAAGCTAAGCTACTTTGAATGTTCTTGACTCCTGAATTCTCTTATTCTGCATTTTTGTCTCAGCTTCTTCTTAGCTGTTCTTGTAAGACAGTCAAAATATATACGCATTTTTCTTTTTGGCAATTGAGAAACTGCACACCGTGTCTCAAGTCCATTTTCCCAACAGTGTTTGTTTTCGTCAAGATAAAGTGTGTGACCATTCATGTGTTTTGTATTTTTAGATTGGTTTGAAACTGGCTGCATCATCTAGGGATCTTATCTATAATACCATCAGTACATGATAGATTCTGCAGAGCTCTGCCCGCTGTTGTCACACCACGGGAAATCATACGTCATCTCTTGAACTGTATTCGCCAATTCATTGCTGCGTGGTTTTATCTCTTTAAAGATGATTCATTTTCCCACAGTCTTTCTGCTGTTTCCTTTCTTGTGCTACAATGGACAAAGCCGTGTGGGACGTTATCTCGTCCCAGCGGCGTCTGTCTATCTGTCTGTCCGTCTGTCTGTCTGTCTGGGTAGACACAGTTACTGAAGAACAATGCATGATATAATCTCTGTTCTTAAACCGCAGGTTTCCAAATAGAGCAGATGGTCTGATTAGATTTTACCTTGCTGCTTAGATTCCCACATTAATGAGATGATTGCTTTCCTTGAAACTAACAAAACGCCTGGATTTTAGCAACAGTTAGTGGTACAAACAAGGTGACAGTAAAGTTTTTGAAGGATTTATTGAATGGCTGTGTTGGATCTGTTTGGTTCACCCAACAATTCTTATTCTTCAAAAACGGGTTCTGTTCCGGTTCCCACACCCACTTTTGAACCAGAGCATCTCAACCAAATATGACTTGGTTCACACCTGAAATGTTGGTTCCCAGCTGGAACCCAAACAATTTTTGGCTTTCATCCTGGGAACCATGATTATATCAGTGGTTATGCTGTTTTCTACAGGTTGTAAACAGAGGATGGAGAAGGCAACAATGACCAGGTCAAGTGAGAAATCATTGGAAAAAAAGCATAGTTGCCTCATTAATAGTTGGACCATGCAGGTTTTTGTATAAAAATCTAAATCTGTAATAACAGATAACTGAAATCAGGCCAGGTTCTAAATGATTTTCTGTCTAATCTGGTCATGTAGGATCCCGTTACATTGTTATAGGCCTTCAGTATAAGTTTTAAAATGCATATTTGGACACGAACACACATAGTTCCACAAATCCCAAACCTTTCTTGTTATAGCATCTTCCAGTTCCAGTTCAGAAAATCCCATTTAGGACTCTAAGTGACTCAGTGGCTAAATGGGATGGGAGCCGTTTCCCCCTGTTTTCGTTCTTTGTGCTAAGCTAAGCTAACTTGCAACTGATGGTAGCTTCATATTAACCATACAGACATGAGAGTGGTATCGTCATTCAACTTAGAAAAGGCGAAAACGTGTATTTCCCCAAATCCTCCAACTATTCCTTAAAGATTTTGAGCTTGAGCTGTCGGAACATACTCGTACATACAA
>CAFUXE010000423.1:46876-69828 GCA_903364295.1 Serranus cabrilla | reverse complement strand
ATACTTTGATTCTTCCCAGGTGGGAAACTGGCTTTATATTATTACATATGATATGACATCGGCTGTCATTTTGTGGCGAATATTACTTTGGAAATAGGAGTTTAAATAAAAATATGAAATCAAAGCAACCCAGGTGTGAAATGGTTATTATTATTTTAAGGGAAATACTGTGACGCTTCGGGGAAGGAAGTGGATATAAAATTCTCATTTTACAAATTGTTGTACCACTTAAGATGTAGGTTTATGGGGACTCATGTGCAGGACTATATCTTATCCATCAGTCCAATCAGTTTTTACTTAAATTAAAGTACCACACAGAAATTACTCCACTAGTACAAAAGTACCAGCATCAAAATATAGTTAAAGTATCGTAAGTAAAAGCAGATTGTCCCCACTCATATTGTTATATATATTCTAAATATATTACTGTATGATTATTTTTGATGCATTTATGTAAGCAGTACTTTGCTTTTGTCCAGAGCGTGCTAATTTAGCTAATTACATACTTTTATTATGTGTAATTTAGTAAATCTCGACCTGAGAAGTAACCAAAGCTGTCGGCTAAATGTAGTGGAGTAAAAGTACAATATTTGCCTCTAAAATGTAGTGAAGTAGAAGTATAAAGTTACATATGTACCTTAAAATGTATCTAAGTACAGTACAGTAAATGTACTTGGATGCATTCCACCACTGATTTCAGCTCTACTGAGTGGGAATCACTACTGTAGAAAGCTTCTTTTGGTATTTGGCTTTTTAAGCTTTTTTCACATATATGAACTGATATTTAGGTACAGAATTTAGGACTATGTCGGTGCTCCCTTGGCTCATTTCAGCGGCAATGCTTATTTACCCAAAAGCAAAAACTGACCCAAAAACTCCTAACTGCTTCTATCTGCATCACAGAATATCAATAAACTGCGTGTGTCTCATTGTCGCCAGTTGCGGTCGTAGCTGCAGAGGCAGCAGAACATGAGGCATGAAACCATTTTGGGGGGAAAAGTTTATGGCACAATGGCACCCACTGTGTCGCCGGAGCTCCCACTTCCCGAGAGAATTTCATGCCTTCGTCTCTATTGTATTGATTTTCATGCCTGAAATTCTCCCATTCTCAAGGACAATACAATAGATGCAATTTGATGCAAAAGAATGGCCCATTTTCAACGCGGGGTCGTCGGTAGGTTACAGTGAGGCTGCGAGGACAAATTATCCAGACTCTTTCTCTCTCTGCACCGACGCTCACCTGCTTCCAGCTCTATTATCGCTGTGCCAGATGGTTGAGGGGAGGTTTTCACAAAGTGACATGGCCCTCCTTGTTCCATCATGGTGTGGGGGTCACCTTACCATGGGCTCCCGTTTCAGGTGACAGCAGGAAGATGGATGGGGCATGGGATTCTGGGATGGGTAGTTTATTTTTTTTTAAGCAGGCTGGTACATTTTCCTCAAGGTCTAGGAGAGACTGTGTTGCAGTGAACCAGTGCAGCGTGGCTCCAGATGCAGAGGTCACACCCAGATCAGCGTCTATCGAGTGATGTAAAAAGTAGGGCACTGGAGACCAGTTTGCTGAAGTGGCTCTGTACTAAGTACTGGTTGCCCCCAGTGACACGAAACTCATTAATATGACAGATTACAATGGCAACAATGGAAGGTCGTTAGGCTCAATGGTTTTAGGATTAGGTCACAGCGAGGGGGAAGCTCGTTCACAGCATGAGAGCGGCACAGAGGGTTAGATATAAATGTAAAAATAAACAGAGATAACACCTACTGCCATGCCTTCCTACAAATCTTCAGTGGAATGAAAACAGCTTCAATGGGCTGGACTGTCTATGGAAAATGCACAAAGAGATATAAAGAAGAGACAGACAGGCTGTATGCTGCTCTCGATGTCTGCAAGATATCAAGTTTAGTAGTCATGGGTTACGGAGAGTGAAAAATATCTGGTCACCTCATCTAAGAGAAGTCACATTCCTCTACTGTCGCCTTTCTCGTCTTTATATTTTACACTGTGTTCTGTTCTTCTGTGCAGCTGCTTTGCTCAAAGCGACAACCTCGAATATATGACGATGTCCGCAGTGAAACATCACAACGAATGTTGATATTGCCATCATAAGGTACTCAAATCATTTGGAAATCACGAGAAATTAGTGCATTACGTAGAGTCTAAAAACAAGTGTGTCCTTTTTTGAACAAATTATCTTCTACTTCAGAATCATTGATGTGACGTCACTAGTTTGCACCGCTGGTTTTGCTCGGGATCAGCCTGTGCAACAATAAATAAATCGGAATTGTTACTTTTTAAGCACTTATAAAATGAAATGCCACTGCACACACATGCTCAGGTGTAGGCGTGGATGGGGGGCGTGGCTCTTAAATAACGATGCTGGGCTCAGCGGCCCAACAGCCAGCAGGAGGCGACTCTTCTGGTTGCAAGAATTTGTCTGATTGTATGAAAGTCTATGAGAAAATGAGTCAACTTCTCACTTGTTTCATTGCCTCAGTAAACATTCACATAATGAGTTCATGGTCTGAAGCTGCAGTTCCAAGTCTTCTTTACTACAGCATGATGTTCAGTTTGTAAATGATGGTCCTATTTAGAGTAAAAGAGACGATATAGCAGAGAACACTTTAGGGCGTGGCTGCCTTTTGATTGCTACCATGATGGCCTGTCAGTCAGGATAGAGATGTATTGATGTGTATCAATGAAACTGTACTTTTAAAAAGCAGTGAACTTGTTTTTGGGGTGTTTAGAGTTTATGAAAGTTAATTGAAACCTTAAAAATCCCCTATGACAGTGAATTAATCGTTTCCTCTGATTTCATGCCAGCTTACCAAATAGATTGGGAGGTTTCCTGTGTACAAGAGCCAGAGTAATGTTAAAGAGGTCACCAAAACACTGATATCATACTTCATGGGGTCCATAATTATCCAGACCACATTTAAAATCAATCTCACCATTAGGTTTGACATATCTTGTTCCATCCATTTGGCCTCGGCACGCTTCTATGTAGACCAATTACACGTATGCAGATCTTCCAAATTGTTTCACATTAATGGCCTATAAAGAGAACTGGGTCACCGAGGCCTCCAGCTACTTTAATAAAATGTCACAAATTGAATCCCTGAACAAAAACCAGACTAAAGAAATGTGAATGTAAAATAACTTGTTCTATACAGGGTCCACCACTGGGTAAAAACTTTTACCAAACAGAAATAGACCTCAATCCCACGTTGAAAAGATGTTTTAACAAAACCCCAAGTATAAGTGAAAACCTCTCACACAAACACGAGGTACAGATATGGTCTTGCAGAGAGAGAAACATAAATAAAACACTTCTTCAGTCTATAAGGATCGCAGCAAAAGGCCTCAGTGAAGCCTCTGATATATGGTTTAAGTGTATTCATGCCTCTCTCTGCCAGACACTTCAGTGCACTTGCTTGTGATGGTTTGCAACATATTAATTTTTAACAAGTACATAAATGTATGATGGGGGAATGTAGGGGTGTAAAAAAACTATTGATGCATCACAATGCATTAGTCTGAGTTTGATCCATTTGAAAAGTTTGGATCGATTAAAAGTGATTAATATTGTATTAAGGTGTGTTTGTATTGATTGGAAAGCGTCTGCAGGCTGCAGGCTGCGATGTGTTGCCGTTCTAGTTTCCATCTCTCACCCAGCAGAACTACAGACTGAGCTGATGTTTGGGTCAGTTTCCAGCAGCTCCCTGTGAGGTTCAAATGTGTTTAATGTTATTGACTTATTCAGTTTAGTTAGTTTTTACAATACAAGACATTTTGGAAGTATCCAAATGAATAAATCAGAGTGAAGCGTTGGAAAGATGCACTACTGGAAGAAAAACAATCAAATCGCTGTTGGTTTAAATCATCTCACCTATAGCTGTGTGCTGTGTTTGCTTCTTTTTTTACTGTTATCATAAAGTCATTGAAATGTTTATGTGTTACTCCATAAAACATAATGTCACAGCAGCATAAATAGGTTAGAGTAGATAAAGTTATCAAAAGCCATGTTTCAGCTGCATGGCTCAACTCAACCAGTGTTGGACTGTAACTAAGTACATTTACTCTAGTACTGTAATTTAGTGCAATTCTGAGGTGCGTGTACTTTACTTGAGTATTTCCATGTAACTTTAGATTTCTACTCCACAACCTTAAGCTGCCAGCTTTAGTTACTTTTCAGGTCAAGATTTGATATAAAAAAACAGGATAAATTTAGAGTGATTAGATTATTTTGCAAGTAAACCTCATTACATTATGTTAAGGAGTTCAAATCAGCCCTGCCTTTACAAAGTTAAAATGCAGCTCGTATAAATGCATCAATACAAATAATCTAATAATACATTTAAAATATATTTAACCATTTGAATGGGTCCATTCTGCATAAAGCGTACTTTCACTTTTGATCTTTTAAGTACATTTTCTGATACTTTTGTACTTTTACTTCAGTCAGTTTTGAATGCAGGACTCTTACTTGTAGTGGAGTAACTTCTCAGTGTGGTATTAGTACTTTTACTTAAGTAGAGATTTGAATACCACTGAACTCAATGAAACTGGCTCTTTTTTTGTTTTCCATTAGCAACAACAGTGGATAGTATCTGGTACTTTTTGGTTCCGCCAATTGAGTTTCCAAGCAAGATGAGGTGATACTAGAAGGTGGAGTTAAAACAGTGCAGACATCTGATTGGTCAGAGAGAATCATCACTGCTGCAACAGCACAAACCTGCAATTTAAACCTGCAAAATAACTAAGCTGTGGTGAATAGTGACCCTGATGGTGTCATGGCAGCTGAGAATCTCTCCTACACTGATGGGTTAATATCTGCAGTGGGAAACAACATTTTACTGCTATTTTGTTTAAAAGCTGAAAAACATTGCTTGAAAAAAAAGATTAGCCGCTGAGCAGAAAATTAATTCACCAATTACTAAAGTTTATTCAACTCCACATTCCTTATTTCCAGCTTCTCAATTGTGAGGATTCTCCACTTTTATAGTCTTATGTGGTAATAAAATGAGTTTTTTAAGTGTTTGTCTGACAGGATAAGTAATTCGATGACATTCCCTTAAAGCTGTTGGAAACTGCAGTGGACATTTTTAAAACTGACATTTTATAGATCAAACAATTGATCAGTGATGAAAGAAATCGTTTGCCCTCCTGCTTTTCTTTTAACACCCTCTCCTGCTGTTGAGATCATATCTGTGATTTGTAGCTACAGTATCTGTCTCCCCCTGCACCCTGAGGTGTCGTATCATTGACCAATATTTTCTGTGGCTTTTCTGTTCACTTGACATCGTAATGTTTCACTTTGTGGACTCGTGAGAGGAGTTTTTCTGTTATAGTGGCAGCTCTTTGCTGTGGTAAAATGGACTCATTTTCACTTTCAGGGAGAAAGTGTTCAATAAAACAACATTTTCTGATTCGTATAAAACTCATTAACTTCTTTTTAGACAGAGAGAGACGAGAGAAAAATGTGACATGACCTTTGACCTCTAACCATCACCGAAAGGTCAGCTACAAAGAGTGTAACACAGGGAAATCCCTCGAGTAATATTTTAATTCTTGTGCATGTTTGAGGACGAGCCCTTATTGCTTTCATTATGGAGTAACCACAGCTAGAATATAAGATTTTTTCAACACAATAAAATGAGAACAGAAGCTCGTGGCTTTTCACCCCAGGATTTTTTTTATTTTTAATTACCCAGTGACATTTACCAATGTGGGCATTTTTGCGCTTTCCTGACAAGATATCAGATGTGCAAGTGATGAAAGAAAGTCTCCTCTATCTTTTTAATTATACGTGTCTTATTTTTATTGTTCTTATCTTAGCAGTGACGAGCTCCCCGTGTGCCATCTTCAGCGAGTTCGGAGCACAGTGGTTCAGACAGAATAAGCCTCTTTAATTGCATATGCATGACCCCTCGTCTGGAGGCAGTCACTGTGTCAATAAATTATAGTAAAGGCCAAGACTGCTATCTAGAATATTAATCATCCTTCTTCCGCTATAAGGCTGTTTTACCACATCGCATGCCCTCTCCTGAATCAGCTCTGTGAGCTCTCTGATAGCTGGGCCAATTAAACATTTTATGCCGGAGTCCAAATTTGAAATTTTCACTCCAAATATTCAAATAAGTAAAATCTCACATTAAAAAAAACATGTGAGATTATTTATTTAATGAGGGGAAAAGACACATAAAATATGCTAATACAGGTTAATATATACAATTAATATATAATACAGGTTAGTCAATTATCTGGGAAAATGATTTAATAAACCGTTTATGGACAAAATAATAAACAGGAATGTCCCTTCTTTTTTTTTTGCCAAATCCAGCAAATTAAATACCTGACAAGTCAATGTACTTCTTCACCTTGATGCAATAATCATACAAGCCAATTAAACCATGAAGCCATGAAGCAGGGCGCCTCATTGATTTGCAACATTAACTATAATGTTATATACAACCGGAGACATTAAAAGGAGGGTGCAGTGATTTAAATGGTAAAATCTGTGAACACTGACTCATTTATATCATACAGGATATATCATCATATTGACACGCCTGAAGAGGCTGTGTGTAAGTTACTTTACTTCAATAAAAGTACTAATACCACACTGTGAAATGACTCCACTTCAAGTAAAATTCCTGCATTCAAACTTTACTTTAAAGTACAAAAGTATCAAAGTTACATGAAAGGGAAATACTGCACACAAAAAGAAATTCCATTAAGACTTAATAGTTTAAATTGGTTTACGTGGTTAAACAAGTTGTACCAGTTCAACACATTGCTGTATTGTTTTGACATGTTTGGTGGAGGGTCTTGTAGTTTTTGTTTTCCTAACGGTGCCTGAGCTGTTTGGTCTGTTTAGACCGAACCCTGGAGTGTTTGCGTGATACGTTTGGAGTGTGAAAGCTCATTCAAACGCTGGTGTGGAGCAAACAACCAAACTCTGGTCCAACTGAAAACATGGGTCTCAGTTTGCTTCCAAGTGCACTAAAGTATTGCTTCACTTCAGATGAGACACGATCCATCCCAAAAAAATGTATTTTATTATGGCCATACCTCTTATCATCTGTGTGACAATGATAAAGCATCATGATGTCTCCCTCTCTCTCTCAACAGGGCCTGCCTTCTCTTTCAGTGCCGTCTCCCTCGTGCTATTTGAAGAACAACATTTCTGACAACTTGCTGTCTTGTCAGCTGCTCATTTCGTTCGCCTTCTTCTAAAATATTTGATCGAAAGAAACAACAAAGCAGAACCAGAAAGCTTGAGAATTAATTATTTTGCAGACCGAGTGTTGGTGAGTTTCACTTGGAATATTCTGTCCAATAAGCGAGTTATTTACAGTGTTTTAAGTGCCTGACTCAGTGTAGTTTGGACACTAACTGAACCAAATGAAAAATACAAAAATGTTGCAACTAAATCCCAGAATCACAGCACTTCCTGTGAACTACAGGTGTGAGAGCAGCCTCAATCAAGAAAAAGGGATCAAATGAAACAATAAAAACCATCAGGAAGTGACACATGATGTTTGGCCCCCTCACCACCCCAATCACATTCATACAGTCCCTAATACAGTATATGTCAGGGGCCTTTTGGATCACCACCCAGGAAACACTGGCTGTAGCATTCTGTTTGAAAATAAATAAAGACATGATGATGCAAAATGTTAAATTAAACTCTATCCTGTCCCTTTATTCAGGCCAGAAAGCAGACAGGCTCCTGCAGCCAGACTGAAATGGAAAACGGTTAGATAAAATTGGCTACTTCCTGGAGTCTGGAGAATAGTCACACACACAAAAGGAAGGGCAGGGAGATGTAGAGAGGGAGAGAGGGAGGGGAGGGGACAATGTGCGTCTGCAGCCACTTCCACAAACCCTCTGACAGACCTTTTCCCCTGACTGATTGCTTCCAGACTACCTTAAAAAGCGGCGCGGTCCTCTGAACCGTTTGGGCTCTTGCGTTGCGCTCTTGCGCGGCGCCAGTGGGGGATCCTGGGACAATGTGGGGATGAGCTATTGACTACCCCCATCCACACACACACACACACACACCCTCCCCTCCGTCGTCCGACCCCGCACATCTCATCATTATCAGCCCCCCCCTCCCCTCCTGCCCTGCAGCGACACTGGCTCACTGACACATTAACATACTGCTGCCTGCACCTCCTCCCCTGGACTACTGTCTGTCTAGGGAGCACAATTAGACTACGGAGGAGACACACGCATACACATTAGAAAAAGGCATTCATGTTAATGCAGCTCAGTGTGACTGAGAAGTGTCTGAGCTGCTCTACAGCCACACACGTTGGTGCTCTCTTCGGTGGCTTAAAAATTAGATTATTTCAACGGAGTTTGGTGCGTTTTCAGCTTCTGGTTCATATAATTCAATAAGCATAATGGCTAAATATGTAGCTTTTTCATTATAGTGTTATGTATAAACATGGATTTAAGATGCATTTCAGTCTTTCCCAGCACCTTAAACTGTGGTATTTGTACAGTATATAGCTTACTGATTATTTCACTTCTTCGTCACATTAAATTAGATGTTATTGTACTATAAATATCCAAAGATAGTTTTTTTTTTCGTGACAAATGAAGGTGCAAATCAAAACAACAACGTTTTATCCTTTAAAACGTGTTTCCTGTTTTTAGTTAGACTTAGCATCCTTTATAAAACCTACTTTTTGAGCAGTTTCAAGCACTTTATTCAAAACCAAACTACTTTTCAAACACCACAATAGCCAACAATGCCAGTATTTTTCAAGGATGTCCGGCTCCTTTAGGACCCCTGACCGTTTATTGGGATAAATAAATAAGGGCGAAAACGGTTGGGTTGATAATTAAGACAGACAAACTCAAATAAGTCTTGTGTGTTCGTCCCATGTGAAAGAAAACCGTCCAGAGGGCGGCAGCAGCGCGCTCTCATCTGAGTTTCGGACATGTTTGATTTGGGTCTTTACCCCCCTGAGTTGAGTCTCACAGGCACAAATTATATCTTATGGCCCCTTCGTTTGAGTTGGAAGACCGCAGATACAGCCATTAAACCCAAATGTGAGGGTCCAAATAAAACCTGGGCAGCTATTTGGTAAGAAGGCTGAATGGTGGCGCAAGATGTGCCTGAGAAGTCATAATGAGGGCAAAATACACAATACAAAAACGGGATATCATCCTGATTGATCAACCTGACAATAACTAAATGTTTTATCACAATTTATATGATATTGTATGTTTTGTTAGCGTCTATATATACATTTGATTTATCTCCGCTTCTATTAATATAATTTTTTTTGCATCGATATTTTTTATTTAATATGAATACTGCAAATAAAACACTGTTAAAAGAGCTCAAATAACAGGAATCAGATCTTATGGCGCATACTTTCCCAAATTTCTAATTTCTGTTTTTTCTTCTTTGGCTCAATTTTTTTGTGATTTAAATGTGTTAAGAAAAGAAAAGAAGAATCTTTAATAAATTGCTGCTCCACTTTATTTATCTTCCTCTATTTCACCACATTGAGAAATTTAGCAGATATTAACTAAAATGAGAGTTTGTATCTTTTGGACAAACTACTTTAGTTTCCCAACCTCGTCTTTGTATTTCAAACGTTTCACTTTGTCAACTTTTTCTGGGAAAATGTTAACTTTCCTACTCCTTTTTTATGTGTGCATGTTTGTGTGTGTGCGTGCCTATGTACGTGTGTGTGTGTGCGCTGTGGGCTCTGCTTGATCTGTTGTTTGCGCAACACAATCACATTTCTTTTAAGCGACAGGGTGTCTAGACACACACGTGACCGGGCGCGTCAATGCGCACTGGAGACTGGAGACGGAGCAAGGGCACCCAAACCATCCGCCTCATTTACAGACAGAGAGCCTTCTGCCCCCCTCGAGATCACTCGTCGGCTCGCTTTCTTCCTTCCACACTCAGACACGGAAACTTCGTGTGAGATACGAGTTTGGATTATTTAATCTTAAAGGATTCAGCTGCTAAAATAGGTTACGAGGCTCGGTGCGTGGACGTAACCCGAGGGTCTTTCTCTCGCTTTTCTCCCAGGCTCAAACGCAACTCAACTCGGGTGAGAGAATCAGTCCTGGATTTGCTCCCTGGCTCTTCGGACGAGGCTCATTCTTGCCAGCAGACCACATCCTCTGCAGACAAGTGGCATATTTAGACGATAACGGATAAAAAAAAAGCCTCGGCGAGCCTGCTCGAGAGCCCTACTCTGTGCAGTCGGATCAAGGATTTTGTGGATTAATGCTCTTGAAGACACGGCGGCGAGCTTCGGTTTTCATGGGATAATTGTGGTCGAGTTTAGGCTTAATTAGGCCCCAGTTTGTCTGATTTGCACTGCAGCTAAATGCGCACAGATAGAAACATGTTTTGACATTGTTTTTATGCTGAAAAACCGCCACGGACTGTGTTTTAAAGGGGTCAGTTCACAGCGCTAAAGGCTGCACATCCCCAGCACAGTCAGGCTACATGCTGCCGTGCTGTAGCAGAGGTGTATAAGCTGCTAGATTCATTTTTATAGGCTAGTCTTAAACGCCTGGAGGTGATGGTTATTTATCCCCGGAGGAAAAGCTGACTGTCCCGGGAACCTCGACTGTTTTTCGGTGATCAAGTCTGCAGAAGAAGGCAATATAGACTGGCGTATGCTACAGATTTCCTCTGCTTATCCAGCTCCCGGTTTTTCCACCGTATTTTCTCAGGCTGCTTGTCATTGCCTGGACTCGGATCCCGGAATCTTCATGATTTGCGGACACCATGCTCGTTTTTTAGCCGGGGAACCCTCTTTTCGTCCCGCATGTTTAGGACCAAACGATCGGGGCTCGTCCGGCGACTCTGGAGGAGCCGTGCGCCCGTGGAGGGCGACGGGGAGGCGGATAGAGGGACGCATGGCTCCGGGGGCTGCTGCATGGGCAAAACGACAAAGGTGGCCAAGTCCAACGCCGGGTCGGAGGCTGAATTGAAGGCGTTGACCCACTCGATACTGAAAAAGATCAAAGAGAAACAATTAGAGGTGCTTTTGCAGGCGGTGGAGTCCAAGGGGGGTGCCCGAAGCCCCTGCTTACTCCTGCCCAGCAAAGTGGACGCCAAAGTGGGTCAACAGTCTTACTCTCTCCCCATGCTGCTCTACAAAGTGTTCAGGTGGCCGGACCTCAGGCATTCCTCGGAGCTGAAGAGGCTGTCTTGCTGTGAATCCTACGGGAAAATCAACCCAGAGCTCGTTTGCTGCAACCCGCACCACATGAGCAGACTTTGTGAACTCGGTGAGCTGGATATTTCATTTTTTTTTTTATTATAATAACCTAATCCGCACAACAAAACTTCTGAAATTGCATTCAATTCTCTAGTGGTCGGGCCTCATTTTAAATCAAGCACACATTCAGACACCGTGTCATTATGTCAAAGAATTACCAGACTCTTAAAGGGATAATTAGCCTAATTCAAATGACATCACCTCTCTTGGCACAGTTGTCTTGAGTTTCCATAAGGTCAAACTTGACCGGTGTGGAAAGCGTGCCAAGTGGTCCTTTTCATCTTTTCTTAAAGTGAAGTGTCATTAAATGTGAATTTGGCCTCTTACAATAAAATCGCAATTTCCCCTTCCAGTTATTGCTTTCAAACGCTAAATATATTGACTTCCGAATTAGGCTGCATCCTGACTTTAATGTGTGTTTTTGGGGCAGTTCCGAACCGCTTATTCCACCTTAAATCAGGATTTTTTTTAACTTCATCAAAGCCCCGCTTTTTAAACAAACAGCCCATCTGGTATTTCAGCATTTCACAATTGGCATTTCCAAAGTGCAAAGCGACTCATCCAGGGCTTTACAGTCTTTCCACGGTGAAGTTTCCAGGCCCTGTGCATATGTGTGTATGTGTGTGTGTGCTTGCTTGCTTGCTTGGCGTCCCGGGCCAAAAGAGGCCCGTATCTCAGTTTGTCCTAGACGCTGATAGTGGCCCTCCTGGCGCCAGGCGGCCCCCTGTTTATCTGCCTGCCAATGAAAGGCAATAGCCGCCCGGCCGGCCTCACCGCCTGCCTCTCCAGGCTGAGCTGACAGACACAAAACCTTTTCCCAGAAGAATGACAACTCTTATCATAAAGTTTAGATCTCTCCCTTGTTTTTTTTTCTCATGCTCTGCTTCTTTTTTCCACTCCATGCAGAGTCTCCTCCTCCTCCATATTCGCGCTATCCCATGGACTATCTTAAACCACCAGGTGAGCTTGTTACTCATGAATGCATATTTCTATTCCATGCAAAACATACACATCTTAGAGGCCATCTTGTATTCATGAATGTTTATGTGTTGTCTGACATTACATATGCATATGGTCTTTCACACACTTCCCCTGCTCTGTTGTGTGTGTGTGTGTAGGAAACAGCTCCATGTTATGTTGTGATTTATGATAGCAGTGGAGTGGCACGCCTGGCTGGCTGGGCAGTTCTAGCATGGCTGGCAGCCAGGGCAAAGCAGCACAAAGTTGAGATACCAGCTATAGACTGACTGGCATGTCACCAGGGGCACAGTGTGTGTGTGTGTGTCTGATGAGGGGGAGGGGCCGTTGTATGGCTGTTTGTTTGTATGTCCATCTATCTATTGTGAATTGCAGTCGCACAGACAGCGGCGTCTCTGGAGCCAGCCTGCCTCTATCAGCCGAATTAATCATCAGATTAAGGTTTAGGACTTGTTTGTGTGGGTGTGTGTCACCGTTCCACATATCTGTTTGGGTGTGTTTTTGTTTTCGGGATCAGGAGTGTGTTAGTGTGCCGTTTAAATTTCTTCCACTGGTCTTTCAGCTGTGTTTTCCCCTCATTTAACAAGGGTTTTTTTTTGGTCTAATTGTTTTCTCCCTCCACCTGTGCTGCTGTGGTTGTCATCCTATTCCCCAGTGCTTGAAAGTGGCATCAGGTTATGTCATCGCCTATTAAGTCAGTGTGTTAGATTTCGAGCTATAACCAGATTAGTGCCAGATTGGCTGGAGGAGAATATGATGAGGCATTCTGAGAATTTTCTTGCTTCTTTGCTCATATGTATACGTCCGTCTGTCAGTGCAGGAAAAGCTCCGTTGAACAATGACCCGTCAGCCGAGCAGCCGGCCAGTTAGTCAGGAGAAGGAGAAAGTGGCTTTCAGTGAGTGGAAACAATAGGAAGTCATTGCAGCTGCAGCTGTGGTTCTTCAAAGCCCCCCCCCCTTCTCTCTGCCTTTATTTACCAGGCTTTTGCGATATTGTTGTACCTGAAAAGCATTTAAAACAACCGCAAATACAAGCAGAATTGATCTAAAAATGATCATAAGTGAAATCCTCTTCATGCTGATACGTTTGTCTCAGTGTAGAGGGAGCGCAGCCTCTTTGTAAAGAGTTAATTTGGAAACATTCCAGTGATGAAAGGAAACAAGAAGGTAAATAGGAAATGCAAGCTGGATGCAGACAAAGGAAATGATTATACAACCCGTGTAACCACCCTGTTCCACCTCTCACAGAGACTTGGATTGGTTCGACTCCGTGGGAAGTAAAGACGAGGGAAATATTATCAAGTAGAGTTTTTATACTTTAAAAAAAGTTTTAATATGCCTTTTCTTTTAAGCCACTTTTGTCAGGATTTAGGTGGAAAAGTGCAGCAGTGTCACCTGTCAGGACATTTTCTCATTCAGTCTGTGCAGCTGCAGTTGTGGTTAATCAAAGGAGACTCTGTCTGTCTGTCGGTCTGTCTGAGTGTCTGTCTCTGTATTGGCGAAGCAGGGTGAAAGACAACATATTAATGGGACAATAGAGCAGGCTTGGGGGTACAGACACACACACACACGCACACACACACAGAGGACAGATGAGCTTATCATGCAGAAAGCTGGGTTTTTTCCCCCCAGTGGCCTAAGGGAGCTGTCAATCATCAGCTCCTTCTCATTACTGGAGGCTATTACAATTTTCTATACTCCCCTCTCTGTATTTGCTTTATATTAGGCCGTGTTAAGTCATCGTGACATTCACAAAATCTGCATAGATAACTTTTTAGAAGGCAATCAGACATCGTAAAGAATCTGCATAAAGCGGAAGAGGGCTGGAGTTTATGATGATGGTTTTATGATTCCAGTGAGCAGGAAGTGGGGTTATGTGTGTCAGGGTGCCTGTCCGCTCCAGCAGCAGCAGCAACGGCGGTGGCGGCGGCGGTGATGGCGGCAGTCAGTGTGTATGAAAGCAGCTTAAAAAACGCTACCTTGTTTCAGCTCTGGGGAATATAAATCACACACTGTTTAGCTCTTTCTCTCTGATGCCCCCTCAGCCCTGTGGTCAGCTGTGAACTGTTGCCCGGGAGACCAGGGCAAAGGCTGCTGGCAGCCAATGAAAGCGAGGCGAGCTTTGGGCTATGCCCGTGCATCTAGTTACTGTGACCACAAGCAGCGCGGGCCGGGTGGCAGGGAGGAGGGCTCGCAGCGAAACCGCTCAGGTCGCCGTTTCTTTATTACCTTATAGCTTCTGCAGGAGGACAATTAAACAATCTGATGGACGGAAAATGAAAATATTCAATGGACATGCCGTACTGAACCACTACGCATCCACTGTAGTGGTAGAAAAACAGTACTTTAAAGGGGACCTATTATGCTTTTCTTATTTGCTGTCATATATTTATAAATAATGCTACAATGTTGAATGTTGATATCAAAATGTGGCCAAAGCTACAAATAATGCAGTAAATGTTTGTAATGGGAGCCAAAACGTCTGAAGAACACTTCGAACTGTTTTTTCTTTGCTTGTTTCAAGATGCTGCAGCAATGAATTGAAACTACAGTATGTTTTTGACACTTTTATTGGTAATTTTTGACTCAAAAATTGTGGCGCTAAAGTCATTTCCCCATCTACAGTGAGAGCACGGATGCAGGAGACTCAGAAACACTGACTGGTCTTAAAGAGACAGGCGCCAAAATGGAGCATCTCAGAAAAGAGTGAATAGCTTTGGGCAGTGTGAAAAACATAAAGCATGTTTCGAGCATAAAAGCATGTTGTAATAGACACATTAAATTCAGGATAATAAGTCCCCTTTGATGTATCAGTAATGTGCATCACCACCACACACTGTGGCTCAATGGATAGAAGGTGTAGCGCTGCGTTGACGTGCAGCAGGAGGAATGTACCGTTAGTGAATACCGAGCTACCAGCAGCAGCTCTGCAGCAGAGCTAGCCTGCTCCCAGCGGTGTGCTGCTCCACTCAACACACACAGCGCTTTTTTTGTTAAAGCTCCATTCATTTGTCATGTCGAAACTAGTCTACATTACAAGTCTTAGTGGGAGTTAAGCATTCAAATGCAAAGAGAGGGAGAGTGAAAGAGAATGAGTGGTTTTTTTTCTTCTCTTGTCTGCCTGCGAGTGCCGCGTACATTTACGGCAAACTGCTTTCAAGGCCTTTCTAAGCCGCGTGTGCCGAGGCAGCCGCAAACAAATATATGACTTGATATAGAAACATTTCTTTTGCCTGTTGGTTTTCCTCTTTCCTTGGAGAGAACAGGAAGAGGAGGAATGTTAGGAGACCAGTTTTGGATCTCTATTAAAAGAGGAGACGGAGAACACGCTCGATTATTGAGCGGGGATCAGAAGTCTCCAGCCCGAGCCTCAGTCGTTAGCAGGAAAGTATACGGCTCCTTCCAGATCAGCAGCTCGTCTAGGCAGAGATGCAGGGCTAACGTTCCTCCTGAAGCAGTGGATTATGGGGGATTAGCAGGGGTGTAAGAAACTCTCCTCTGTAAGTCTTCTGTGTGTGTGTGAGAGTGTGAGCTTCGTCGTCAGCGTCTTCATTAGGCATTGATTTCACCAGAGTGATTGACGGTCTCACAGCTGCTGCTTTGCCTTCTCCCCTCGCGCACACACACACACACAAACACACACAGGAACACACACAGTGCTAATTCAAAGCCTCTCTTTCTCTCTCTCTCCCTTAGATTCTCCAGACTCTGGACCTTCATCCAGTGATACTGGGGGAACGACATACTCGGCCCCTGTGGGGCTTTCAGGTAAATATTCCTCCAAATAGATTTTCTACCATCCCTCCCTTTTTGAAAGCCATATTATTTTCCTCCTCTGTTTTCTTTTCCTCCTCCTGTGCATTCCTCTCAACACACACTCTCATCTCCCCTCCATACTTGTGATGATGAGGCAGTGATTGTGGGGGCCCCTGCTTCCCCTCTGTAATAAAAAAAAAAGCCAGAGAAGGAGGGTGGTGTATTTCTCCCACATCCACATAAATTCCTCCCTCCTGGCTCTTTGAACAACGCTCCTCTCTTCTGCTCTTCCTCTTCTCCCTTTCCGTGTTCTGTTGTAATGGAAGACAAACACGCCGAACCGTTGTTTGGAGAAGAATACGCTCTGTGCGTGCGGTATTGTGGGGAAAAATAGCAGCAGAAAGAGGCTTTGGACTGACATGCGAGTGTTTGTTTGGGTGTGTTTGTGCGTACAGGGGATGTCTTTGTGGACAGTTAACTCTCCTCTGGGCTCTGTGTGTGGATAAGAGCGAGACACAGGCGCCTTTCTTTCTTCCATCTCTCATGCAGGACGTGTTTCGGGCTTCCTCAGCTTTTCTCCCATAATCCCCTTTGGCAGCGGTGCCTTCCTTACCCTGTCCGCAGGCTACAGAATAAGATGGTGTTCAGGAGAGTGAGAGAGCGAGGGAGAGAGGGAGAGAGGGAGAGAGAGAGAGAGCCTCCACTGCCTGAGATTGCTCTGTGCTGTTTCTCTGCTTCCCTCTGCCTCAGATGGTTCTCATTACTGGGCCTTTAAAGCCTGTTTTATGTCAGTTGGTGTTCGCTGCCCATTTTCCCCCCTCCTTTGTTTGGCGGTAGGGGGGTTAGCTTGACTGCCTGCATGTGTGTGTGTGTGTGTGTGTCCTTAGATGGGGGAAGAGATTGGAGCAGTGCTTACAAGAACAGAGCAACTAAAAAATCTCCTCTCCTTCTCCCTCTCATCTCCTCCTAGCCTTCAGACGGACACTAAAGTCCTCCCTGTGTGCATTAACTAAAGACACATTTTAGACCCGGTTCAAACTGTGAAACCTTAGAACTGGAGTCTTAACAGGCGCCCCCATGCTCCCTCCCTTACTCCTTCCCTCCTTCAGCGAGGCGTACCCTCCTCCTCCTCCTCCTCCCCTGTTTTCCTTCCTGGCGAGGATGACATGGCAGCGGCGGCGAGTCCTCCAGTGAATGGGCCTCCTCAGTAAAATAGCAGCAGAGGTAGAAAGGCCAGGGCGGGATGGCCGAAGCGCTCTGCCCTCATGATTTCCCTGGCAAGCCAAGAAAAAAAGCAGAAAAAGGCTGCTCGGCTCCTTCTCTCCCCCTCCTCCTCCCTCCCTGCTTCCCTCCTTCGCTCCCTCCCTCTGGGGCCCTGACAAAAGAAACATGGCTCTCCCAGAGGCCCGCTGCTGACCTTCTAATTCACTCACTCTGCCCTTTTTATGTTCTTCTCCAGACATATTTACAGAGAGGAAGAAGGAAAAGAGACGAGGGTGACTTTGAGGGAAGGAGGGTGGCAAAGACTTGAAGTCGGCGGTTACTTTTTTGCATCGTAGTAGAATAATTAACTCGGTGGAGCAGCTGTAGCCAGCCATGGAGTAAGGAATGACCCAAAACAGATCCTCATTCATGTGAAATAACACATTTCAGGCAGAGCTGATGCGAGGAGGTTAAAGAAAACATCCTCCTCTCACATCTTTCCCTTTTTATTCTCCTTGTTTATCCATCTTGGTGGAAAAAAAAAAAGCCAAGCACATCCAGGCTGGAAGGAGTTAAACGAGCTGCGACAGCGACAAGCACAAATGCAAACTAGGCTGCCTGCCAGGCTACCAGCTCCAAAGCTCCTCTCGCTGGCTCACGTCATCAGCTTGGAACAGAGCAGAGAGGAGGGAAGAGTGGAGGGAAGAGGAGTAGGAGAGGAGAGAGGAGAGGGGAGGGGGAGTCGATGGCTGGAGGCCTGGAGCTGGGAGTCAGGGTGCTGATCTTGGTTTGAGCTGGCGTGAGGGCTTAGCTCAGAGGTTTAGGTTCACCCAGGAACTGAAGGGAGAGATCAGAGGAGAGATTTGGAAATGGGAGACCGGGTCAGGGTTAAGAGAGCGCCGGATTGTTGGTTATGAATCTGTGGAGTGTTAAGTAATATTTAAACTTGTCGGAGACTAGATCGGTTATGAGCAGCTCTGGTGGCACCAGACGTCCATGTTGTCTGGAACATGATGTCTTCAATAAAAGTCTGTGAGTTTGAGAAGACCGAGGTTTTGGCTGCAGGACAAAGTGTGGATGTGTCAAGCCTGGTATCATTTAAAAACACCCGGCTGCTATGATACTTTTTTTTTTGAGTTTGTACAAAGCCTTGAAAGTTTGGAAAATGCTTCATTTAACTGCTAAGTTTTCATGGTCATGAATATGCTTGAAGTCGAATATAGTCCTTGAAAAATGCTCGTTGCCAGTTGAATGTGGATTTTAAAGTGCTTGGATTCTGAATAAAGTGCTTGAAAAAGCAGGTGACACATTCTGAAACATGAAACCTTTTTAATTATGTTCATAAAAACATCATTTTGGCTGTTCATATCATAATTTAATAATAATAATAATGAAACAGTCAGTATACTGTATATAAAGATGTAATTCACCACCTCTGTTAATAGCTTGAAAAGTGCTTGAATTTGGCTTTGGAATAGAATTTTTTTTTTTAAATTGGCAAAATTTTGAACTGACTCTGGTACAATCTGATCAAAGAGTAAATAAACAGAATAATAAATCTGAGGTGGCAGCTTTTTGTACTTTTTCTGATAGTTGGAAGAGTTGAGGATTAATACCAAACCAAAGTGTTTTCTCTTCTTTAAAGAGTTCGTGCCAAGCTCTTATTGGATGTGTAGCATCAGTGTGTGTGTGTGTGTGTGTGTGTCGGTGGCGTGCCTGCTGGTGCCATCGGGGACTGACCCGGAGTGCCTGTGTGTAAGAGGATCCAGTTGGGCTGCGGTGACATGTACGCACACACACGCATTTTCACACATACACACAGGCGGGCAGATAGAATGACCTGGTGCGAGCCCTGGCGCACGGCCGACTGTCACACAGGCGCTTCCTCCCACTGCAGGTTAAATTTAGGCCGAGTTGTATTCTTATACCACCAGCCAGTCACCTCGCTCGACAGACAGTCGGCCAGCCCTTCAGTCAGTCAATTAGTCATCCGGTGAATCGGCTGGAGGTATAACCTTCATCAGGGGCTCTGACAGAGATTAAATTTAGTCTTGGCACCTCGGCTCATTAAATCAAACTAGTTCTGCTGTCATATGGAAGGCCCTGAAGAAACGGCCCATTTCTGCTGCAAACGCAGTGGGAAAACGGCCTTTTATTAGTTATTTACAGGACGTGAGCATCAGCGGCCTAAGACGCAATCTTTTAAGAAGCTAACGTCTAGCAATCAGCAGCTAAAGTCAGGAACAGTGCGCCCTCAGTCTGCCTCCTCTCTCGCTCGGCATTCCTGCCTTGTTTGGGTTAGCAGGCAAAAGGAAAGGGCTGCGCAGGATATGACCTCATGTCTTTGAGGAAAAGGGGAGCGGACAGGGAGGCAGCCGAGGCCTCTTCTTGACGGAAAACAAACACTGGAGTCCACCAACCAGAAAGAAGGAGGGAGCAAAACAAAGAAAGAAAGAAATGTGTTTCTGTAAAGATAGAAATGTACATGCAGTCTGTTTGAGCCTGAACTAGTGCGAGAGGAAATTAACAGTTTCTGCTTTGGTTGAAGCTTGAATAGTGAGAGGAAGGAATGAAGTAGGGAGAGAAGATGGCGGCTTTGGGTGGAGGGAGAGATGGCCGGCAGCTCTGCTCTGTTCTCTGTAATTTGGAGGCTGTGTGTTCAGCCAGCGAGTTGAGCAGAGCAGAGCCGGGCCGCTCCGTGCCGGGGCCAGGATCTCTCATTACTCCCCACTTCCTCTCCTTGCGCGGCAGCCAAGCCGCCTCTTGGCAAGGGACTTAATTTTGGTTTTGGCCGTCCTCTGTTCCCCACCCTGTGTCATTATGCTGCACAAATCGAAAAAACAGCACGCGGAGACTGTGGAGGATGGAGAGAGAGAGAGAGAGAGGGGAAAAAGAGAAGAGAGCAGAGAGGAAAAGTGTGCCTAGCTTGTTTTGTGTTTGTGCTGGAGATTTTCTCAGATTGAGACGCTTTGCGCCGCGTTGTTCTCGGCGAAGCATCAAGACAGCAGTTGGGAACGTTAGCCTACCTTAGCATACCCGTTGACTGAAAGGTGGGCTATGCAGATTTGGCTCCGAGCCAGAGCTGGAGGGAAGCCCAGAACAAGATGAACATTGTTTTGGTTCGCAGTCACTCTGTGGAAGTGGATTTTGACATTACCTCAATGTACGAAGATATGAAAGAGAGACTGAGTGTGTGAAGAAGGAAGAGGAAGGGAGGGAGAGAAGCCCCCTTTTAGCAGGATAAAGACGGAAATGGAAATAAGTGGAGACACATTCCTGTAAACCTCTGAGTGTGTGTGTGTGTGTGTTTCTAGTGTGACACACAGTCCTGCTGTCTCCACCCTCCCGCCTGCTCATTCATGTAGTCAGTTTGTCTTTTGTGTACTCAGACTGGAGGGGTGCGTGTGTGTCTTTATCTCGGCGACAGACACAGCCCTGACAGTAGTCATATCTCTGTCTCACACAGTTCCCATGGGTGCTTGAAATCCTTGAATTTGAATGGTTTCAAGATTTGAAAAGTGCTTGGATCCTGAGTAAAGTGCTTGAAATTTAGATTATATATGATGCCAAGTTTATTAACAAACACTTTTCCTTGAATGATGCCTCAAAACAAAATCTGGCTTGTTTATAGTACAGTAACATCAAATTTAATGCAATGAAAAAGTGAGATCTGTTTACTGTATATGACTGTGATTAACTAAAAAATGCTTGATTTGACTTGGAAAAGATGTAGGAACCCTGATAACAGACCACAGCGCTACCATAAACACACATACACTCATTCAGACATACAGAGGTGCATAATTAATGATAACAGAGCAACAACACAACAAAAGCTCAGACCGCACACGCAACTGGCTCTGCTGGTTGTCTGCCTCTCTGTTTGTATTTTTTTTTAGTTCCCACGGTGTTTTTAACTGTACAACAATGTAGGTGATTGTTGGGCTTGTCTGTCCATCTGTCCGTAGCAAGTGATCCTCTGACTTGTGTGTTTGCAAAAGTGAGCTGGTGACATCATTACAGCCTGCCTGGCACCTTGTGTCCGACTAGTTAGTGTTTATTTGTCCTGCCATGCTGGGAAAGCTGGGCTGCAGGGGACTGTGTGTGTGTGTGTGCGTGTGTGTGTGTGTGTGTAGGGGTCAGCATGATGAAGTGTTGGAATAATAACTCCACAGGAGTGGGAAGGAGGTGTTGCAGGGGAATAAAATGTCCTTCAGTAAAAAAAAAGTACAGTGCTGTAGTTTTATAATAATCCAAATGGAAGATGCTGCTCAATTAATTATGAAACGCTGTTTTTTTATCTCAAACTGAGATAAACACTGTGCCTGAGCTGCGTCAAGATATGTGCATCGTGTAATTACAGCAGAAACTTCCACTCAGAGAAAATTACACTGTACAAGGAGGCTTTAGGAAAAACATGCGCCATTTCTCCTCCTTATCTTCTCCCGGTCGCGGCTGCCGGATGGTTCATGTTAGAGATGGCGTGTCTACAAGTCATTCTCTCTATCTGTGTTTCTGCGAGGAGTCAGATCTGCAGATAGCGAAACTGTGCCACTCCCCTGTGTGGTTTTCCTGCCATCAGGGCTTATTTAGGTTTCCTGAAGTGGGGGGAAGGACTTCACATTTACTTACGTAACCTGCCACCCTAAAGAGGCACTTCCTCTGTCGGCTACTACAGCTCTCTGTCAGTCTGTACCTGTTAGGGCTGAGCAGCGTGTCACTTCTTCTTCAAAGTTGTCGCTTTGCAGCACATTCTCAGGGTTCTGGAAGTCCCTGAAAACACTTGAACTGTAATGCTGTGTTTTCAAGTTTTAAAAGGTGCTTGAAGCCAAGTCTGCTTTTAAACATATATACAGAATATAGATATAGAAGATATAATTCACCAGCTCAACAAGACACCTTGAAAGTGCTTGAATTTGGCTTTGGGAACCCTGTTTTTTAGATCATTGTGGAGAGAGAAAGAAGTGAGTTTATGAGGCCACTCTACTCACTTATCTCTGACCTGGATTTCCATCCACACTGTCTGTGGTTACGCTGCATTGTGGGTAATGTAGGCGGCTGGTTTTGATGAGTGCTCTTTGAAGACAAACCGTGCAATCCAGCTGATAAATAACACAGTTTAGCTTGACTTTTAGTGACATTTTGGTTGCAGGTTGCCTGCTCTTCAGCACAATAAGTAACCAGACGCAGTCACAAAAGAGCAGGCTGAGAGCCTTTAAAGAGTAACAGGAACACCCAAGCCAGACTGTGTAAAGTCTAAAACTTAAAAAGCTTTGGTGTTGCACTAAAGTGAGACAAGGTCACTTCTCCGTTTTCTTCACTGCACTGAACGGCAGACCTTCTCTTTCTCAAGAGGTCATTTGTTATTGAATAGGAAGAAAATGCACACAACAGCCAACAAGCCTGCTGTTCAGGATTTTAACTCGTATGAATTCCCAAAAAATCAATGAGCCCAAATACTTTTTGCGAACACGAAGACGACAAGAAACGCACAAGCTTTCATTACAGGCACACACACACACAGGGCTGAACATATACGGCGTGGCAGAGAGAACAAAAGGAATGCCTCCAGGGTGACCCTTGACCTTTGGAATAGACTTTCCCCGGCTCGAGAGAGGGTGTTGACTTAGAAAATAAGGCACCATGAAGAGTCCTTCCTTCCCCCCGGAGCTGTTTCCTTCACGTCTTCCCCATTCCTCTCGTCAGCCGCTGTGTGTGCCTGATGACGACAGGGTCATTACATG
>CAFUXE010000423.1:11718-22600 GCA_903364295.1 Serranus cabrilla | reverse complement strand
TACAAAGATATGGAATAGCCAGCTATAGGGAGGTCCAGCGATATGTCTCCAGGAGAAAAATCTTGGCTGTAAAGTCAGTAAAGATTTTTTTTTTCCACTGGCACATTCTGCTGCTGTTATTCCATCATATGCACTGACACTGGTTGAAGAAATATTCAGATCCTTTACTTATGTAAAAGTACTAATACAACACTGTGAAATTACTCCACTACAAGTTAAAGTCCTGCATTCAAAACTTACTCAAGTAAAAGTACAAAAGTATCAGTATCATTATGGAGAATGGCCTCACTCCAAATATATTATTGGATTATTACTATTGATGCATATATAAGCAGCATTTGAATGGTTTCATGTCTACTATTAACTACTTAATATGCTATTTTGTTGTCTAATTTATTGAAATGTAATCATTTTAAAGCGATCATGAGCTTTTATAAGCAGTGGTTAGGGCTCATTGTATCTACTTAATATGCTGTTATGAGGTTAAATTGAAAAAAAAAAAAAAAGAGTAATCAGTTTAAATATATCCTGTTTTTATGTTAAATCTTGACGTGAAAAATAACTTAAGCTGTCGGCTAAATGTAGTGGAGTAAAAAGTGCAATATTTGCCTCTAAAATGTAGTGAAGTAGAAATATAAAGTTACATAAAATGGAACTACTCAAGTAAAGTTCAAGTACCTCAAAATTATATTTGAGTAAATGTACTTAGTGACATACCAGGACTATACAATGATCTTATTTAATGCATATTTTATTGCCGGCATGCCTGTAAACATCTAGTGTTTTATTGCGAAAGAGAATCAGGCTTCCATTGCCCACACGGTCTGTGAATAACTATTAATATTTGAAACCACGCCTATTCCTGACTGATCACTACTGTAATTAAGACTCATTAGACCTTGTTGTGTTATTGTGGTTACAGACTCTCCGCCTCTTCCAGAGTCGCCCTGTGTCGTTTACGTTGTTTCAACTGTTTCCAGTTTTACTGAGATGTGTATAATGATGTGTATGTCAGCGTGCTGTGATGAGCTGTGTGAATGTGCACTTTGCATCATTGTTAGTGTGTGTACTTGCTGTATATCTTTGCCCGTGAGTCACAGCTGAGCCTGCAGCCATGCAGTGCAGGCAGCTGCATAGAATAAATGAACCTATGTGTTGCGTGAGCCACACGAGTGAAAAACGTGTCTGGTGCGTTTGCGGTCTAGACGTGGAGATGAAGCTCTGCTGTAAAAAGCACAATATCAATTATTAATTCCTTCATTCATTAGGCAAAAAACATCTGTGTGGCGTATATGGAAACGACAGTGGTTTGACTGGACTTTTTAATGCTGACTGCGCAGCTGAGCGTGCACACACACACACACACACACATGTTCATAAAGAACATGTGGGGGCGGGACTGATGCAGACGGACAAGAACATTATTCTATCATCGTGCTAACACTGTTTTGAAGTGGAAGCCGGTGGTTGTAAAATGCACACGGATAGCAAATTGCATCCGGCTTGTCAAAACTGTTCATTACAATCAAGAATATATATGATATAGTAGTTGGCTCGACTTTAATGTGTATCCGCCTGTGTGGCTGGCAGCTGGCGCCTATGGAAAGCTCTGCTGTGTGTACTACTGTGCATGCTGTACAAAGACTAGTGGCCTTGTTTCCACTGTAAGACTCTCCACTTTGCGTGAATGTGAATGTGAAACAAGACTTGTAGTTTTTACACCTCCACTGAAGCAAACTCACACAGATGCTGAAGGACCGACTCTCCAGCTGCTTTAGCTTTCTCACTGCTCGTACGTTGATCTGATTATTAACAGGCAAACAGGGCTGGAATTTCCTTTTTGTTCATCTGGGGCTTGAGTTGCCTCCCGTCGTACCAGCTGAGCCACGCACAAATCCCCCCACCGTTTACTGTGGCATGCTGAACTCTTACTGAACCAGTGTGCTGTTAGTGGAGCTGAAAAGCACATCCAGTTCACAACATTGATTTCACTCACCCAGTCAATTAGCCAGCCAGTCAGTCATCCAGCCCGCCATGCAGTCATCCAGGCGGCTGGTCTGCCTTTTTTTGGAACATTTCAGATGGGTGTTTGGGTGTGAGTGAGCATTAAGGGATGAGATTTGAAGAAGATTACCAAGGACCAGAAAGCTGCCTTGGGGCTTCATGTGCTTTTCAACAGAGCTGCCGCTGTCCCTGCTGCATTAGTGTTGGAGAGATGTGGTGTGTGTCACTCTCTCTCTCCCTCTCTCTGTCTCTGTCTCTCTCTCATTCGCTAAGTGGTTCAGACATTGAAAAACATGACTGCAGGGGCTTGCAGTGATATCTGGGTCTTCTCTTCCCGTCTCTTTGATGATATTTAACCATTTGTGGTCTGCGCGGCCATGACGGCATCACATCTGCACCTCTCTCTTTGCTTTGCCTTTGACGATCCTGCGCTCGCCTCCCTGGAGGACTCCCTCTGTGCGTCTGCATTGAACTCTGGGGAAGTGGCTGGGTATTGCTGGCCCAGAACAGGACATCTGGCCTAATTATTCACGCCGCTAATACCCTCATCTGGCCAGAGAGAGAGTACAGTAGATTACAGCGGCAAAGCTCCGTGCCTCGGGGAGAGGTTGAGTCTGGGGCGACGAGTGCGCTGCAGTTAAAAGGCCTCTGTTTCTCTTCTCTTGGGTAGTTATGTTGTGGTGAGAGTTAATAAAGGTGTGGCATTATGAAGCATGTCATTAGTGGCTCTGTTATTATGGTCATAGGGTTGTCTGTATGGGTGCGTTTGACATCTATAAAGGAAACGGAGCAGCTCGCATAGTCTGCTCTTTTGTTTTTTACGTTGTTGATTTGAGCCTGTTAATGTTCAGTTTTTGTTGGACGCACCTTTGGCCAACATTGAGCAGTATAAAAACATGTCGGTTACAATGGTGACAAGTAGTCATGGTGGCAAGATATTATCAAAACATCCCAGAAAACTTGTCATATTAGCGTCCGGCCTGCAGCTGAACTGTTTAGCTTCACTCTCACAGCTCTCATCGTGTCGCTTTCAGGGCCTCAGGCTGCTGTTTTCTTTAGGAAATCTCTTAAAAACCCACTGTGCACTACCTGCTCCGCAACAAAAGGCAGACAGACGCGGTTAGTGACGAGCTGCTGAACATAGACAGATATTTTCCTCAGGAGTTGGTAGAGACCGAAAATGTGATAAAAGAGAGTGAATATTGAACTCAAATCCACCAGGTGAACAGAAACACAAACCCAAGCAAATGATAATGTTGCTGCATAACTAAATAATAAGGGGGTAACAAACCAATGTTGCAGTTCAGTCTTTGAGCCACGGTTAGGTTCATACTGTGTTTTTTTGTTTATTAGATTAGGTCATTGTCATAAAAACAACGAAAAACAGCAGCTCCATTTGCCAGAGAGCAATAAAACCATTCAGATAAATAAATAAAAGAAATGCACACAAATGGATAAACAGCGATCAACGAGCAATGGATGACAAAGTGCAGGTGCTATGATTTCAGTGGTTCAGCTGCTTGTGCCCTCCCACCCCTTTGCTGTGAGGGGTGTGTGTGTGTGTGTGTGTGTGTGTGTATGTGTGTGTGTGAGTGTGTGTGAGGGGTGGGGGGTTCAGCTGTTCATTAAATCAACTATAAGAAGACTGAGGGAAAATTAACTTCACATAAATTAACATAGTAAAGAGGGCCTGTCTACACATTGTTGACAATTAACTTAGGTAATACTTGCACAGTTATTTCGACAGACTTCATTAATAACGGTGGGATATAAACAATAACAAAGAGGAAGCATGTTAACCCTCCCCCCGCAGATAAATGAATGGAGACTCATGGCTAAAGGTTTGATATCTGGTTGCTTTCTTTAACCGCCAACTGTTCCTCCAGAGGTTTTTGTCTGCTCGATAGGCAAATGTGCAGCCAGAATGTAGCTGCAGCATGTAGCATAGCTGCGACACTGAAAACAAAAATGCGGATTGTCAACATTTTTGTTCTGGTTTATTGCCTCAGTTTCAGATCTGTTACATCCTTTGTGAAGAAGCAACTGTTTTGTAGTTCTTAAATTCTTAAAAGATGATAATATGCTCCACAATTTGTTTCATTGCCTCTGAGTAACGCCCCCAAAATATAGGTTATTGCAGGTTTACGTGCCCAAGGTGGCAAGTGTGGGTATCAGGACACATCTATTAGATGAGACAGATGCTGATACGGAGTTTAGAGGGGGAACAGTTATGGATAACCAATATGGTGGCAGATAACCTTTTTTTATGCTGATTGTGTGTATTACAGTGTCAACCAATTCTGTAAATGATAACTGAGAAAATAAAATATAAATAGGAATAAAATAAATAAATCACGCCAAGAAACGCTTTTCTACATTATATCTTGTGTGAAAAAAGTTAAATAACTGCTCATATCAGACAGCAAATACACTGATACTGACTTATACAGGTCGATAATATCTGTCAACTGATATATCTGTCGGGCTCTAACATCCATCCTACATTTCACTTCCATGTGAATTTGTTTGTTGGAGAAAATCACATTTTGTGCTCTTTCACCCCTTCTAATTTCTATAAATTATAAGCTGTGCGGACCCAAGACAACCAATGCTGTCCAGAAAAGTTAAGTCTGGTTGTGATTATGCAACATTTAACCAAGGCGCCCACACAGGAAGTGGTGTGTATAATTGGGGCGGCTCTTTGAAAAAAAAGTGCAGCACATCCCTCAAATAAACGGTTGCCAGTGAAGTGCACTTACCTGTCCTGCTGCCTTCAGATAACATGACTGTGGGGATTTAATCACCTGGAAGTGATGAGTCTCACACAGCACACAAGCAGCTGTGGATGACAGATACCCCTCCACCATAGAGACAGACTCAGCCTCACTGGCATTGCGGCCTTAATCACCCACTGATGTGCGTGTAGTCGTGTCTAGTGGTTGAAGAATTTATATCAAACTGACAAAGGGAGGCATTGATGTGATTTTGGAGAGCTGTATGTGGGAGCGTCCTCTGCTAAGTAAAGCTGTTTTCACAGCTTTGGTTAACATGTCTTACTGTCTGTGCTGAGACTGGCTTTGAATAGTTGGAGAAGCAAAGGCGGTGTTTGTGCCAAAATGACACTGATTGGTACCTTCACTCATCTCTTGTGTCCTCCCTGCTTATTTTGGCACAGGAGATGTCAAGAGCAGCCGTGAAATTACCAGAGAGGTTCTGATGGGAAATCGGTGTCTCTTCACTGACGCAAGGTCTCTTCACTTGATCTTGTTTTTTTGTTTGTGAAAGAGACGAGAGTTGGTATTCATTTCGTTTTTATCTTTTAATGAAGAGCAGTGAAAAGTGTTTGCCTCTTAGATCATGTGAAACCTTAACGAAATACGCCGACACTGATGAAAACAAACGTAGAAATCAGACGGATAGTCAACATGAAATCCAATATGTGGCGACTGTGCCAGCTAACCCACGACTGAACCCTGAGTGTGACTGAGAGTGTGAGAGACAAGAGAGGAGGAGGAGGAGGAGGAGGAGGTGGAGGAGGTGGTGGTGTGGGAGAGACAGAAAAAGCCTGGTGAGAAATGAAGTGGTGAGTGTATGTGTGCGGGTGTGTCCGTGTCACCTCCTCCTCTCTGCACCACGACTTGTGAGGGCGACAGCCTGTGAGAGAACAGGAAGCAGAGGAGACTGTGGAGGTGTGAGTGTGTGTGTGCGTGTGTGTGTGTGTGAGCGTAGAAGATGAGTGGGCAAGCTAGCAGCTAGCCGCACAGACTACCACTCTGTTCTATTATTAGGAACAACGCTTTGTATCTCCAGGAGTCACCGGACAGGAAGTAAAAACTTCATTAATGCTTTTGAATTCCAACTAATTAGTCACCATGTAGTAAGAGTATCATTTAAAGGTATAATTCACCCCCAAAACAACCGTTTAGCAGTTTTTGCTGAAACCTTACTATTTAAAACACTTCCACTATTGATTCCTGATCTTATTGTGAGTGGGGAAAAATGTAGGCCTTGACAAGATTTCAGTGCCTACACAAGTGATTTTTTCTCTCTGACTCTAAACTAGGGATGGGCAGTATATCAAATATACGTCATGACTTGTTCTGCATGCAGTAAATTACTATATCATGAACATCAAGTACAACTTGAAACCATCCAGTCTTTTTTTTAGGACTGTCTTTGGTGTCGCTTCTCTTGATTTCTTGCATTTCGTAATCCAGTTTGTCTGTCAGAGATCCAGCATTTTGGTACTGAGAGCTGGTGAAGATTTCACAGTAACACCAGTACATTGTGTCTTTATTTATTTGAATTTAATCGCTGTGTGCCATTGCCTTGTATGGACAAATATTGTTTTGTTGAATCAAACGTGGTTGTTTGAAATTGAGTTTATCATTAGTTGGGATTCTGTTAACATTTTTGTTTGCATTTTGAAGGTTCATGAGAAAAAGACAGAAAAATGTGCATAAAAGTTTTCACGCTCGCTTGCAGTGGTTTTGTAATTTTTGTAAAAATAGTTCATGCACTAAACGGGAGATGGAAACTATTTTTCTGAAAAAGTTCTGACGGAGCGAACACTTAACTCACACGACTGATCAGCTGTTTCCGCTCTGCCGGAAAACCTAAAAGAAGAAGAGGAAGAAGCTGTTGCTGCCGTTTGTGTCTTCTCTCCATTTTCTCTGGTGGGTGGCCAGAGTTGTCCAATTAACAGCCTCTTTTTTGTCGTTGTTTT
Organism: Serranus cabrilla; assembly: GCA_903364295.1. Classification (NCBI taxonomy): domain Eukaryota; kingdom Metazoa; phylum Chordata; class Actinopteri; order Perciformes; family Serranidae; genus Serranus; species Serranus cabrilla. The sequence goes on along the minus strand of CAFUXE010000423.1, from coordinate 15,870 downwards.
TTCTCTCTTGTGCAATCTCTTCTTCTTCTACTGTTTACTGACGGATTAGCCTACAGCAACACATTACACTGCCATCTTCTGACAAAAGTACATTCATGCAGCTTTGTTTATTCATTTTAAACCAGTTGATAGAAACGTCCCTGATTCACATTTTCTTCAATGCAACATTTAATGATGTCACTTTGGCTTTAATGGAAACAAAGCTACTGTTTCATAAATATAAACAGGAACGTGAGCATGATTGTAAGACTACATATTGAGATGTATTGTGTAAAGACATATAGCTCTGATGTTTTTACAACATGATTGCAATGACTCCTTCTTCTTACAAGTTTCCTAGCATAGTGTCATTTTGGTGCCATTGTTTTGCAGTTTACGAACGTCACCACATTGATAAAAGTAATTAATGAGCTTGGATGATTCCAATAGATGGACAATTTGATTACTGATTCCCATCTCTTGGCTTGTGCATACATGCTGCTCAGCTTTGTGATTAGACAGATAGATTGATAAATAAATAGCTTTATCGTCAGTGTACAAAAGCAGACGTGCTGTTAAATTTAGGACCACTTCAAGGTGCTCGTTCCAGTATAGGTATAAATACAGAAAAACAAGATGAGACTCACAATAAAATACGAGTGCTACAGAATAATATGAATGCTACAAAAGGAGTGCTACACAAAATGTAAATGAAAGGATCAAGTGGGCATTCATGGTAATAATCAGTGTGGGTGAAGTTGTTGCACAGGTGAAGTGATTCTCATTCACCGTGGATGCGTTCAATACAAACAAAGTTCAAGAATAAAAGGTAACATGGGGGGATTTAACTGATGTGTAGATAATGGTTTTGGTGTCCCTATTGTGTCTTTCCTTGAAACATGGCTGCTGTGACTGGTTTTGTGACAGCTACATGCTATACTTGAAATCCCATAGTAACTCTCTAAAGCACCTGGTTGTTCCCTGTGGGACCAAATTGCTTTTTACTGAGGTGCCTCCCCAGTTAAAAATTAAAACCAAACATATGCCTTTGAAGAAAGTGAGCCACTGAACCATTGTTAAGTCTCCACACTATTGTTTCCACAGATTAAAAACATTTTATTCTTTCAAGTAAAGCCCTGGAGGTAATTTAATTTAGCTTGTAAGCTCGTGTAAAGCACTAAAAATGTTACTGAAAAGGCCTTTTGTTAAAAAGTGTCAGACAAGAAAACAATGTGAAACTTTCATTCAAAAAGCATACCTAATCAAAAAGAAATCCTTATCAAAAGGAAACTTCAATATTTGATCTCTTTTACCTATAGCACACGCTCTATATACACGGTGTACGTGTGGAGCATACGTGAACACATCACAGGTTCAAGGGAATATTTTAGTTTTTTTTTTCCAAGGTGGCATGATTGCAGTATTGATGCAGGGACATTAAGTGAAGCTGCGAGTCCTGTAATTGCAGTTCTCCCGGCCAGCTGGTTCTTTCGCTAATAAAGACGAACTGAAGTAATCAGGGCTGAGTGAGCCACAAGAAACAAGTTTAAACCAGACATCACAGAAGTAGGTGTCTCCCCAGTGGACCCTGTTTTCCCATATAACAATGCCAAGAATATACTATAGCATAATGCTGCTTTCTGCTGCAGGGATACAAATGAGTAGTATAGCCTGGCCAGCACTGGACTTTTTTAGACTGAGAGTTAAAAACAGAAGACATCTATTCTAAACCAACTTCTTTCACAGTTCTATCGTTCCAAGTATGAAAGTGTGATGGGAAACCAGGAGAGGCAATTTGACCCACAATTATTGTTATTATTATCATATCACATTTTTTTAATTACTTCTCTTTCATTAGTCCATATAAATCCTCATAATATGATTAAATTATTAAATGCAGCCTGGATTTAAATAAGCAGCCTAACATGGACTGATTAACCATTTTAAAATGATTCATTATTTTAAGCTCTTATAAGTTTTATTTACGGCGCTGGTTGAACAGTTATAAAAGGGACTGAATAAAGGGGCAGCAAAAGTTGAGATGAAGTGGTCGTCCTCTGATCAGAGGGCCGGTGGTTTGATTCCTTGTCATGGCGGTCTGCATGTATCCTTACGCGAGATACTGAACCCCGAACGGCTGCTGATGGCTGCCCCCGGTTAATGACTGTGTGTGAATGAGTCAATGCTGAGTCTGTCGCTATGACTGGAAAAGTGCTACATAAGTGCAGTTCGTTAACCATTTAACAGCCTTTCTGTGAACACAATCCTGTTATTTCACACTTTTAGCTAATCGGTGTGTAACATCAGCGTCTCCCTCTCTCTAACTCTCTCTTCACTCACGTGTGTTTAGGTGTGTTATATGGATTGTCCAAACTGTGATTTTATTAGGTTAATGTGTTATTGCACGTCTGTCTGTCCTGGTAGCAGGATCCCTCCTCCTCCGAGGTTCCTTCCATTTTTTCCATTGTAAAAGGTTTTTTGGGGGGGAGCTTCATCATCCAAAGCAAAGGTCAAAGGGCAGAGGGCAGGTTCAAATTGGAAAGCCCAGTGAGGCGAAATTGTGATTTGGGAGATTGGTCTCTAATAAAATGTAATGAAATGAAGGCAGACATGAGAAAATATGTATAAAAAAGAAATATAAATTGTTAAAGAAATTAAATTCAAGAGCTTTTCATAACATCTTAGGAACAGAACTTTTTAATCACAACAACCACAACCGCAACAATAATAGTCAAAATAATGCGTTAAATTTGTTTACTTAAAGAATTGTGACTCTATTTTTTAAATCACAATCAGTAGATAGTCTTTGTTGTGGACAGACAATGTAGTGGTGACACTGTTTCTATGTCTTTCGCATTTTTGCACAACAATTTTGTAATTTATCAGCTGATTTTTACAATAATACAGAATATTAGCCAATTAATCTACCTGGCCAATTGATTAGCCACTCCAACAACAACAAAAATCAATAAAAAAGATTAGATTTTTTATTTCTTTTTGGTCTAATTTTTGGCCTGCATGTCCACGATCACATAAAAAAAGTGTTTGAAAAAAGAATGCATGCATTTCTACTCTTGATGGTGGAATCGGAGCTTAAAGGTAAAATCCACCATAAAACAATGTGCGGTGCACAGAGAGCTGCGATTCTGTATTCATGACCTGCCCCCAACCAGCAGACAGGATAGCGAGCGCAGCTGGCAGCCAAGTGTTGATGTGTGTGTGTGTGTGTCTGCGTGTGTGCATGCGCACATGGTGGCTGCATCTAAAGTAGCCCCTGTTGTACACTCATGGCACCATGATTCAATTATATAGAGCCAGTGCTTTGCCTGAATATTAATCTGGGGGCCCAAACTTAATTTGTCTGGCGATGGGGGACACAAGCCCATCTGGCTGTATGGTAAGTGTGACTCCGTGTGTGTGCGCGTGTGTGTGTGTGTGTGAGGGGGTTGTCTGTCTATTGTGAGACACAGAGGGACCTGTCACACCGCTCTGAGGAAGACAGATCAGTTTGTAGGAGGCAGACAATCAATGGACACACGCACACACACACACACACCCCAGAGACAAGGGGAAAGAAAAAGAGAAGAGGATAATTCAGAAAAAGAAAAATCATCCTTGCTTCTCTCCATCCCTCTATCTGAAATATGAAACAGTCATGACAGGCTGCATTATAATATGTAGATATAGCTGGAAATAGCCTCTCCCTGTGGGCAGAAAACACTGCGAGCATTTCTATTTGGATATAGATGCTGTAAATTACAATAAACACATGCACTCTCATTGTGAATCTGCAGCTTTATTTCTGCAAAAAAAAGAAACGCCTTTCAAATACATGACTTATCTGATAAATGGTGGATTCATATTGAGCAGGATATGAAACTCTTGGAAGCACGCAGCTGTAAACGTGTTAGCAGAACATCCACAACCCCCCTGAGGTCAAGTGGGAACCCCCCACCTCCCTTTTTGTCACATTGCCCACAGTCCTTTGGGACAGAAGCAGCGCCCCGGGGCACGAACGCAACCTCTCCTTGACCTCCCTGTGTGCAAGTGACCTTCCTCTGACGTGTGAGGTTAGCTTTTATACTGGTGCCGAGGTCAAAGGCAGCGACTGAGAGGAAAGAGGCTGAATAGAGAGGGGGAGAGGAGAAAGAGATAGGGGGGGAGAGCGAGCCG
>CAFUXE010000422.1:428298-445732 GCA_903364295.1 Serranus cabrilla | reverse complement strand
ATTTTGAGTCAGATGAATTAAAAGACATTTGTGTGCTCAACAATTGCTAGTTATCGTTTTTACAGTGCACTGTACAATAGTTGCTCTTCACTGTAGTGGATGGATTTTGCCTATAGATGGCCCAATTGTCATAGCTCTAAGCATCACTCCTTTTTTTCACTCAAGATTCAATACACATTAAAGCCTGTCTGGCACCAACAACCACGCCAAGTTCAAAGTCACTTGAATCACCTTTCTTTCCCATTCTGATGCTTGCTTTGAACTTCAGCAGGTTGTCTTGGCCGTGTCTACATGCCTAAATGCACTGAGTTGCTGCCATACATAGTCCACAGACACAAGCCTTCATAGGTAAGACACTAATCTGTTACTGTCTTTAAACACATGAGCTGCTTTGCTCTTTTAAGTGTCACATTTACAGGAATAAAGGCAGTCAAATATGATCTCAGCAAATAATTTATTCTTTTTGGCTTGTACTTGTTCCAACCTATGAAACATAAAAAGAGATGTTTATAATTAATGATACAATTTTCAGAAACCTTTCATGAAATATCTATTAGTTGGAAATCTCTACCCGATCGCCTGTAGTGCATCCACTTAGTTTAAGTCTGCATGCGTATTCCTATTTAAGATCACTATGGGTCTTGTATGAGTAATGTAATGCTCTCTCTTACTCCTGACCCGTACGCTAACCGTCACAACAAAATGTCCAATCACAACTCATGAGGCTCTCGATCTTTCTCTTTCTAGAAGCCACCAGGTTTCTCTGTGGTCCTGCAGCTGTCACCCACCCCCCTCCGTCTCCACACACACCTCTTTCAACTCCCCCTCCCGCCACTTTGGCATCAGGCATTTGCTGGTGAGTTCTCAGCTGTCTATTCCCTAAATAGACCTTATCAGGAGCAGACCATCTTGGAGGGGATCCCTTTCACAAACTTCATGAAATTGAAAATAAGTTTTATTCATCAAGCCTTGGATAACTCAAAGACACTGGAGGAATATTTGCTGCAGCACACATCATCATGGTTAAGAATAACCGTTGTACCAAGCTGTTCTTAGGGGTTTTACTGTGCCTGGAGTGAACCCCCATGTGTGAAGATGGTCCCCCTCGGTCCTGTCCCACCTCATTGAAATCCACTATAAATATAAATGAGGTGTTGGTGGGGGGAGGTTACATAAGACAGAAAGAGTTAGTGGCAAACTTTTGCAGCTAGAGGTCCAGACCATCTACGCAGCGCAAGAAACACAACACACAATCCTAAAGGTACTGTACGGCTTCCACAGAGATCTGTTGTTTTCCCCTCATTTGTGTCATTCAGGTATGCAGGTGGTACTCAGGATAAGCAGAGGTTCAGACTGCGCTTAGATGATAAGAGAAGGTGTCTGTCTATTGGGAAAGTGGCATTTGTTGCAAGGCTTCAACTGTGGTACGAGACTGTGCCCAAATAAGGCCTGAGGGGAGGCCATTTAAAGTTAGAGATAACATGTGCTAGCCATTTGCCACGAGAGAAGCAGGTCAGCAGGACAGTGATCAGCAACAATGGTGAGAATAAAATGATTTCTAATGATACAGCAGTATAAAATAATGAAAGTCTGCTGATAGATTATGATTTCTGCTCACTCGTGTGAATTAAAATAAGGGAATGGATATTGTGAAGTGTTAAACTGTTTGGCAGATTTGTTTTTAATTTTTTATCTTATTGAAATATCTGTTTGTATCCTGAAGTGTCTTTATTCTATTGCCTTTATTAAAGTTAAAATACTGCATTTACATTTGATCGACTGATGTCGGTGAAATGGTTGTGATGAAACTGAAGTTTGCATGAAAAATGATGTGATCCAACTGATAATATCTCATTCTACCAGATGGGAGACCCAATCCAATTAAAAGATGAGGGAAACAAACACTTCCAGGCAGGAGATACCGACAAGGCTATTGACTGCTACACCAACGCCATCAAGGAATGCAAGGACAAAAAAGTGCTTGCTGTAATTTACAGGAACAGATCTGCATGCTATCTGAAAAAGGTAAGAAGTTTGGTAAAGAAGCATGAAAGCAAATATATACTGAATCGATTTTATTTGCAATTCCTTTGGCAAGTTTAGACTTTTATTTTGTGTTTGTTTTTCTCACAGGAAAACTATACCAGCGCAGCATCTGATGCATCTAAAGGTAGAGCAATAAATACAGAAACAAACCAAGTATTAGAAACAATTACACAAAAACAAATAAACTGAGTTGTATTGAAACTGATAACAATTAACATTATACATCTGTTTTCATCTTTATATAGCAATTGATGTTGATGCGGCGGATATTAAAGCCTTGTACAGGCGTTGCCAAGCGCTGGAGAAGCTGGGTAAACTGGACATGGCTTTCAAAGATGTGCAGAGATGTGCCACCCTAGAACCAAAGAATAAGACCTTCCTGGAGACTCTCCGCCGGCTGGGAGCAGACATCCAGGCCAAGGTCAGCATTTAAAAGAACAATACACCCACACACAGACGTTCATGTGGAAAACTACTCTCATTTCTTTGCATAAATTCAGTCAGCAACAGTAAATCAGCACTACTACACATATTCAACAGTGATTTTGTGGCTTAAAAAGATGATTATTTGGGTATTTCGTTTTTTGATACTATGGGAAATTCAAAGATTTACACTGAACAGTGCAACATCAGGAAATGATCAAATGTACACTTTGATTCCCCACAGCTCAAGACAACATTCTCCACAGATTCGAGGGTGCAGAACATGTTTGAAATTCTTCTTGATGACGAAATGGAAAAGGATAAAAGGGAAAAAGTGGGTATTTTCTGCACTGTGAACCGAAAGTGTTAAATGGCCTTCCTGTTTTTTTTGTTGTTTTATTCCTGTAGGTTGACATTTAAAAATGCATATCTATGGTTTCACTTCTGCTACGTATTCTTTAATGTCAAGGCTGCCAACAACCTGATTGTGCTGTCAAGAGAGGACGCAGGAGCAGAGAGAATCTTCCAGAATAACGGCGTGCCTCTGCTGCTCAACATGATCGAGACGGGCAAACCAGAGATGATCCTGGCTGCTGTTCGTACTTTGTCTGGAATGTGCACAGGACACAAAGCTCGGGTGAGCATAGAAAAGGAGAAAAAGTGAAAAAAAAAAAGGTGAAAATAAAAGAACCATGGAAACTTTGCAGCATTTTCCAAACAGGATTCAAATGTAAAAGGGAAACTACATGATTAGAAAGTAGAGGCGCAATAAGAGCCCTATTTTGCTTAAGATTTAATGGGTTCTTCCTTGGCCCATGCTGCACTCTTCTACCAAGCTTCATTAAAATCAGTAGTTTTTCTTTAATCCTGCGGACAATAAACAAACCCAAATGCTAATAAAATACAGGATGCACTCAGTGTAAGTTTCTTTTCATGACCTCTAAACAGGCCATGGCCATTATCCATCTGGTTGGCGTTGACAAGATGTGCAGCATCATGGCTGTTGACAACGAGGAGATCGCCCTGGCAACCTGCAACCTCTTCCAGTGCATCAATGACTCCCTGACCGGTGGAGATAAAAGGGAATATGGAAAAGAAGAGGCCTTGGTTTTGGGTGAGACAGAATCTATCAATCATCCACATCTGTTACAAAAATCTGATTTTATCATGTTGACTTAGTCAGACCTTAAAGGAATATTTCACCCCCAAAATGACATTTTATTTTATATCAATTACCCCGTGTGGAAAACTGTTTTTTCTTGCATGCCTCAACATTGAACGAATAATCAAAAAAACACAGTAAATCCTTGATGAATTGGAGTAAATGAGTATATATCAATGAGTAATTGATATAGAAATGGTCATTTTAAGGTTCAAGTATTCCTTTAATGTTTAATCTTCAACTAAATCCCACAGAATCACAACTAAGATAGATACAATTTTATTCATACTGCAGTGTCATCACATACATACATACATAAATATACACACATTATATACACATTATATACATAAGATACTTACACTGTTGCTATTGAGCGTTATTGTTTAAATTGCACATAGGCTTTTTCCAGATAGTAATTTTGCATTGGTGGTTATGCCTTTACTGCCATTATGTTTAAGAGCACTACTGACTGAGACTTGTGTTATTTTATATCCTCTATCCATCTACAGATGCATCTAAAGACCTGAAAACCATTCTGCTCTCTCTGTTGGAGATGGTCAGTAGTATGAAGGTGTCTGGCCACGGCAGAGACCAGGCACTGAACCTCCTGAGCAAGAACGTCCCCCGCAGCAACAAGAAAGAGAGAAGCAACTCCAGGACCCTCTTCACCATCGACAACGGTGAGCCAGACAGCTGCCTCAGCCCACCTGTTTGGACTCCCTGACGAGGTGTATTCGACAGATATCTTTATATGCATGAATGTGTTTGTTCTCCAGGTCTGAAGAAGATCCTCAAGGTGTGTGGTCAGGTTCCTGAATTGCCAAACCAGCTGCCCTTGACAGATAACACACAGCTGATTGCCAGTGTGCTCCTCAACAAGCTCTATGATGACCTCACCTGTGACCCAGAGAGAGACAACTTCAGGGACATTTGTGATCAATATATCAAGTACGTCCTTAAAATGCTGATTCACCATTTACCAGTGCTGTGGCAAGGACTTTCTAAATGGGGACCAAGCCAGAATATAACTAAAGCAGGTCATTTTTTTACAGCAACATATCGACCTCGAAACATTGATTTTTCATGTTATTTGCATTATGCTCTCACCGGCCACTTTGTTAGGTGAAGTTAGTTAAGTGGCGGGTGTGGTCGTCTGCTGCTGTAGCCCATCTGCTTCAAGGTCAGACGTGTTGTTCAGAGATGCTCTTCTGTTATTTATAAGTTATTTAAGTTACTGTTGCCTTTCTATCACCTGGAACCAGTCTGGCCTTTCTCCTCTGACCTCTGGCATTAACAAGACATTTCTTCCATACATTTTAAGCATCCTTTAGACATTACTTATCAATCTTTATAACACCCTATTTATTGCATTTTTAATCACATTTTAATGACTTTATGAACTTAAATGATTATGTCTGAAACATCCAAAATAAACAGAAAAATTGACCTGTCTTTGAGACAGTTACAGTCCGTGTGGTATTTTGTAACTGTATGGCTTGTTTTCCTTGTAGTTCATGACTTTTCATTTGGGACAAATTAATTCCAGTAACGTCAAAAAATGGCAAGAAAGTATGATGAAGTAATTCATGGGCACTGCAATGTTGCTACATAACAGGAACTACCAACCCATCTCTTATACTTTCCCTTTACTTGTTTTCTCTTCCTTTTCCCACAGATCCAAAATTGACCCCAACGACATGGACAAGACCATTCATGCTATCAACGTCATCTCAGGGCTGCTTCAGGGTCCCTTCGATGTGGGTAACGCCCTGGTTGGACATGAAGGCATCATGGAGATGATGGTGGCGCTGTGCGGCTCTGAACGTGAGGTGGACCAGATGGTTGCCGTGGAGGCGCTGATCCATTCCTCCTCCAAAATGAGCCGCGCCTCCTTTATCATCACCAACGGCGTGTCACTGCTCAAGGACATCTACAAGAAGACCAAGAATGAGAAGATTAAAATCCGTTCGCTGGTGGTAAGTTTGCCACGGGAAGAATGGAATAAAGTATTTATTATTCAATGATTTTAGGCCGCTGATCACAAACACCAAAGAATATCACATCACGAGAACATCACATTAATAAGTACAATACAAGACTGTACAGACACAGTGAACAGTTATTGTTGCACTTGGCACAGACGTCCGAGTGTTCACTGTGATAATTACATTGTGCAACTTCTAGATTTAGTCCGTGTGAATGTTGGTTTGGATACTCATGTCCATTTCCTCTTCAGGGTCTCTGTAAACTGGGTTCAGCTGGAGGGGATGATTACAGTATGAGGCAGTTTGCTGAGGGCTCCACAGAGAAGCTGGCCAAGCAGTGCCGAAAGTAAGTACTCACACAGGCTGTTTACGTCTAGGAGGATACTATCCATTTCATGATAGAAAAAAATGTTGGAATGCAGAAAATCTGAGAGAAAACTGAAACTAACATCAGTATTTTAAATGTACTAAACCTAATTATTATCTAATTTGATGCAAAGTGTATATAATTCCTTACATAAAGTACCAGAATGACATCGTACCCAGCCATTCTACCACTAAACCATCATTACTAATTAGTTTTTTTTTTTTGCTCAAAATCTATAGACACAATGTATCTCCCTCATCTTCAGTTATCAAGCAGAAAAAAAATGTATTAAGTCTGTTGTATAAAAACTACAATACAGTATCAGTGTATCACTTTTTCTCTAGGCTAAAAATCATTGCCAAATACCAAGTTTTCTCCAGTGTTAAATGAGGAATAAAGTCTGGAGAGGTTGGGAAATACACTGTGAAATGTTTCCCTTTTTACTCTTCCAGGTGGCTCTGTAATCCCCAGATTGACACCAAAACGAGGAAGTGGGCCATCGAAGGTCTGGCTTATCTGACGAACGATGCCGACGTGAAAGATGACTTTGTTGAGGATGAACTCGCCCTGAAAGCTATGTTTGAACTGGCAAAGGTATGAAAATACCAGACAGGAACAATCATACAGTGTGTCTGACTAGACATTATAAATGACCTCTGTCTTTTCTGTGTTTATTTAGTCTACGGATAAGACAATCATATATGCCGTAGCTTGCACGCTGGTTAACTGCACCAACTGCTATGAAAAGAAGGATGTCTTGCCTGAACTGGTTCAACTCGCCAAGTTCTCAAAGCAACACGTGCCTGAGCAACATCCCAAGGTAAAAAAAAAAAAAAAAGGACAGAAAGGAAACTAAGCCATTTTCTCACTGCAATATGTCAAGTAATGTACATTTTTTTAATACATACACACACTTTGTTTGCTTTGGTTTCTCAGGATAAGAAGGACTTCATTGAGAAGAGAGTGAAAAGGCTGCTGAAGGCTGGAGTCATCTCAGCTCTGGCTGTAATGGTGAAGGCTGATAGTACGATCCTGACCGACCAGACCAAAGAGATGCTGTCGAGGTTAGGAGGACAGATTTTGATGTGTCAGTAAATGTGTCGTAATTGTTTGGAAATCGTCTAATTGCAGGCCATGAATCATCACGTCATGAATCCCAGCACATTCCAAGGAATTACCTTTTATTTAGTCATTACTTCACAGTAATACGCATCAATGACAATGTTTTACCCAGTTCTTCATTACAAAGAGGAAGGAATGCAACCTTAACACAAATACATAACATTTTCTGTTTGTAACTTTCTTAGAAACATATGACTGTTTAACCTATTTTCTATTTTTTTTTTTTTTTATCTTTAGGGTTTTCCTGGCATTGTCAGATGATCCTAGGGATCGTGGTACAATTGTAGCCCAAGGTGGAGGAAAGGTGAGTGATAGGTTTGGAAATCAATGTCCAGTTAAATCTATGGCCAAACTTTTAGGTTAGTTTTTATATCTTGATAATGTTTTATCTCAAAATATAGCGTGTTTTCTGGTATTTCAAGATATATATAGTCTATTAACACTACCCGCACTAAAGCCTGTTATATAATGCTCCTATGTCTAATATCTTTGGACTGAAAGATGATAAATTACTATGTTTCATAATCAGCCAGCCCTACGATGCCACATGCTCCACGTCTGAATCCATGGCAGCTGGACAAACATTAGTTCGGAAAACCCCTCGCAGTAAAATATCCCCGCTTTAACTGTCGTTTCTTGCTCTTTTATTTCTGGCACTGCCCTCAGGCTCTGATTCCACTTGCTCTGGAAGGGACAGATGCGGGGAAGACGAAGGCTAGCCACGCCCTTGCTAAGATTGCAGCTATTTCAAACCCAGAGATTGCCTTCCCTGGTGAGAGGGTAAGACATACAGGTTGCTTTGCTTGTTTCTATGACAGTATGATGGTAGGGAAGGGGAATGGAAATTTACTGAGTAACTGCACCTTTGATATTTTCTGTCCCTTGCCTATGTTTCTTCCTGTCTATATATGTTTGGAGACAATGTACTGTATTTATTCAGTGATTCTTATTGTTTGCTTAGTCCTGCTGGTGGTTATTATGATAATATAATTCAGTATCTCTACTGATTTTTGACAGGTGTATGAGGTGGTGCGACCTTTAGTCAGCCTCCTGAGCACAGACAAAGATGGGATGCAGAACTTTGAGGCCCTGAGGAGTCTCACTAATTTGGCGGGATTCAGTGAAAAACTGAGGTAACATTTTTCAACATCACATGACAGTAAGATCACTGATGCTTTCAGTTCTGCTTCAATTGTTCACACACAATTCACAAGTTTGGAATCTGCATTGTATTGCTTGTTGCTTTCACTCAGTTTTCTTTGAGCTTTAACACCCTTTTAAAACACACAACACTTTTCTCAAAGAGAGACACGAAATTCTCCGCACAATCCCTCAAAAAGTTTCAACCTGCAAAGTTTACTGTACACTAAACGCTGTTATTTTCATTTCTTACATGTAATGTGGAAAAATATTTTTTAATTTAATTTCCAACAAAGGTCCATTGATGGTCATTAAACATTCAAGTTACCACTTAAATGACATCTTACAGTTTAAATCAGTGCATGTAACTGAAAAACATAACCAACATCAATGACAACACAAACAAACAGAAACAAACACACACACACATTTACAGCTAAAACTGTAAATACTGACAGTTAATGTCATGGTTACAGTGCTGACAGAGTTTTAACAAGGATGTTGATACAATTTTCTGTGCAAGAATCTAATTTTGTAGATGTAGAACAAGTGTAAATTAATGTTGCTGATGGGTGCTTGTTTGCAATGTCCTTTACCTTTATTTTATTTGGATTTCAAACATGATCACATTAATAGAGCAAAGTAAAAAAACAAAAAAATCAGCAGTGATAGCTGCTGAGGAGGATATTTCTAACGGTAGTTTTGATTTTGTTATGAATTGTTAGATAAATGCCAAAAAACATTTTTACTTGAGTGCAAATTGTAGGTTATTAAGGGCGAGCAACACGTTTTGTAAAGGTGCTTTAGTTCTGAAACATCGTCATTAACGTCAATAGATAATTTCCTACAAGCGACTTCACTGCTGGTTACTTATTTTGCCTTCATGTGGGTGTTCACTTTAACCTTCCTCTGTCTTGTAGAGTGAAGATTGTGAAAGAGAAGGCCCTGCCAGAGATTGAGAACTACATGTTTGAGGAACACGACCAGATCAGACAGGCCGCCACTGAATGCATGTGCAACCTCATTTCATGTAAAGAGGTGAGAACAGACAAGCAGCTAAAAACCTCAGTGATGAAGCGTCAAAAAGGTTTGTGGGCTGCAGAGGCATTGTCAAACTCTGTGTGTCATAGGTCCAGGATCGATATATGGAGGACGGCAATGATAAGCTGAAGCTGCTGGTGCTGCTGTGCGGCGAGGACGACGACAAGCTTCAAGTAGCTGCAGCTGGAGCTCTCGCCATGCTCACTGCTGCTCAGAAGAAGCTCTGCAAAAAACTGACCTTGGTGGTACGTACAGCAGCGCTCAGGCGTGCTTCCACTGTAGGATTTAAACAAAGTCTTTTTTGAAAGCATGTGTGCCCCACTATGAAACATTTCCGGTTGACTTTCCCTCAGGAACTGATAAGTTGCACACAGTTATTCATCTATAAACAAAAAAAATGGAAACAGACGAAATCTCCAAACACAATGAATCCCACACTAAATCAATACATGTCGATGGCTAATTTCCATTCTCCTCCTTGCCCAGCAGATGCCCATGTCTTTCAAACTCCACATCCCCAATTTTATTGATTTATATATATATATAAAAACATTACCAACATACAAGTGCTCTCTATATTCACAAAGATATCACCGTAGATAGGAAAATAAACCACCATCCAAACCAAAATGACTTCAAGTAGCTCATGACTTGTCTCACTCCAAAACAGTCAGAAAGGCAACAACAAAAGAAAAGGAAGAAGAAAAAAGGAGTCTCACAGTCACCCCCAGCTGTCCCACGCAACACATTCTTTATGCTATAACTTTATCAGCTATAAAACCAAGCTGAGGGAAACGCAGACTGTGTAAAAAAACATGCCTGTAGCCTCCTATGAGAAAATCAACCTCCTTCTCACTTGATTTATTCTCTCAGTAAACATTTTCCTAATGAGTCCTCAGCATCGTGTTCATTTTGTAAGTTATGGTCCCATTTATATAGTAAAACACATCTTAACACTGGGTGTTCTTCTGGGCCTGGCTACCTTGTAAGCTGTCAATCAGGATAGAGGCTTAGCAAAGCATATCCATGACATTGTGCTCATTTAAATACGTGTGAATTTGTTTTTTACTTACCTTGAATTATGGAAGCTAAGTTTGTTAGCAGCAACTTCACATGGAGCCAGTTGCAGTTCAGGTTTCTGGTATAGGTGGTTTTGCATAGTGTCCTTGGGTCTTCCTTGGTGACTTCTGACTCCAAAATAACACATTGTCACTGTAAGGTTTGTTAAGTATGCGCACTAATTACACAGTTTCCAGGAAACATGACAGCAGTTTTAGATCATCAGGAGATTTTTGATGATTAAGCCACTGGCGCTCACGAGTGACGCCAACGCACACTCTCATAGGTTTTGTTTTTTTTTAATAGTAGAAAGTGCTGAAAACAACTTAACAGCTTTTGACATTTTCCATCATTCATACATTTCAACAGTTCGATTGTCTGATCTCTCCCAACAGACCACCCAGTGGCTTGAGATTGTGCAGAGGTTGTGTCTCCACACCCACCCTTTCATACAGCACCGAGGCATCGTGATCATCTACAACATGCTCAACTCAGACGACAACGAGCTGGCCAAGAAGCTGATCGAGAGCGAGCTGTTGGAAATCCTCTCGGTGATCGCCAAGGCGGAGGACAATCCCAAGAGGCAGGACCCCATCGATGCAGCACGTGCTTGCCTGGTCAAGGCTATGGATCTGGGTCTCATCAAACCGTTCTCCGGCCCTTCCTAAAATGTTGGCAACAAGAAAAACAACACCAATGGACAATCTTCTTTATTACCTTTGAATACAGACTTTTTTCCAAATGTTTTTCCCACATCAATGATGTGAAAGCATTCATCAACCTGGCTTCAAATCTCTAAAGATAATCTCTCACAATATAAATCTGTGTTTTTTTATACAGTGGCTGTTTGGGGCTTGGTTCCCATCGGGACGCATTTCTTTGTTTGGGAAGAAGAAATGTATTATTTAAATATGTGCTGAGCTGTAGCTATGAATGAATGTTTAAAGACTAGTTTTCATGTGTTTGTTCAACTCTTTGGCATTTGTGCGGTTATCATGATTAAATTAACAGGAGGCCAAAATATATACCCTTTGAATAACACCTAAATGTTTCAGTGTCAATCAATCCGTCTGAGAACCAAAAAGAAAGAAAACTCTGAGAGTTCTGAGGTGTCACACAGGAAACAACAATTTTCTGAAGAAGAACATTTTTAGCATTTCCTTACACCGCTGCAGCTGGACCACAATTCTGTCGGTGGAAATCGTGGGTGAGCATAATGTGCAGTGTGGAAATTAGTTCATTTTGTTCAACCAACAAAATGACAACTGAGTCAAAATGAAATAATATAATATACAAATGATGAGTAACTGTAATTATCATTTTGGATCTTTGACTGAAGTCTGCAGGACATGCCGCAACATGTTCCCACCCATGACTGATGAAAGTCTTCCAGGTTATGATCACATCAGTTTCCTCTTGCAGACTTGCACTGGGCGAAGCTATTCCGGGAAGAAGGACCGCGCTCAAGGCCGTTACCGATACAGTTACTATTAAAAAATAAGCTAACTCATTTGGGCCGCACGTGCTCTCTGTGCACAACAAAACATACGTGCTTGTAACTCGGGTTTGATAGGTGGGATCGCAGCGCTATAAACAGTTGGCTGCAGTCAGCGCGGCGTACGCTCGAGACACACCGACCTTCAGATGACATTGAGAACAGAAACTGCTGTGTTTTCTTTTTGGACATTGTTGAAAATGTAAGTAAAAAAGCTTTTTTTTTTACTCCCCAGTGACAAATATTCGTTTGAAAACTGTACGAAGTTTATTTACTGTCCAAATTGATACACGTTTGTTTTAAATGTTTTATGTGGTTTATTTTTTTTTTATTAATATCTTTGTCATAGAATTTGCAATAAGTTTGCTATTAAAGGTTGTAGTGGTACTAAAATCCCCTCACACATAAATTAGCTCCTCTTGGTTAAACTACAACAATTATTTTTGGGAAAACCTGCTTTTATGTAATTTATATGAATATTTTGTCATAAAATTTGCAATCACTTTGCTATTAATGGTTGTAGTAGTATCAAAATCCCATCACACATAAACAAGCTCCTCTTGGTTAAACTACAAGTGATATTTGGGGAAAATTTTGTCATAAACACTTGCAATAACTTTGCTATTAATGGTTGTAGTGCACCCAAGCGCTTTTATTTTTGGATTCCTTTATGTTGCAAGTTTTCATGTTTTCTGTTTTATTTAGTTTGTTTCTCACCATTTAGACTTCCCCGATCCATATACTAAAGTTAACATAACGTATGTCCCTTTGCTTTCTTAAACACACCATACCACACTTATTACACATAGCTGCCAGTGGATTGGTCACACTCATTACTCACCAGCCTGGGAGGAGAACAATTGTATAAATGTCTCCAACAGACAGTGCTGGGGGACAATGTATCAATGATAAGCAGTGGAGAGCAGCAGGACTGCATGAACCCAAAAGCCGTCCAAGTGATCTTGAAAATGAACGGTAGGTTTCTAACAATTTACCAACTTTGAACTATGTCCAATGTCAGCCATTTGAAAGTGTTCATTTACTTTGTTTCTTATTGACAGGGTTGACCGTCTTTCTGTTGCTGCTTGTTGCTCGTGTCACCCTTTGTTCCCCACTCACAGAAAGTCAAAGTATGTCTTGCTCACACCACCCACATGGTTAAAAAAACAGTTTATGTGAGATAATTGATATGCTGTATGTGTGATTTGACAGGTGGAAACAAATCTGTGAGGTGGTTTTTCTGCAAAGATGCAGGATGTGCAGCAAATGTGTCTACCATATTTTGCAACGACAAGCTGATCTGGAGAAACATTCAGACTCAGACCCGCATCCCAGACTGTAAAGGCCCTCCAGCACCCAGTACCACCTGTCAGCATGGTGCTCGGGCATTTGTCTCCACTGATTCAACCGGTCCATGTGAATTTGAAGGGTCACTCGGTTATATCACAACGGAAATATGCACAGGTATTTACATTTTCTTTATTAAGTCCTTAGTAGACGTTGGATATTCTAGCAATTAATCACAACACTGTCATTTGTTGATTTAGTGTGTTTTTTACATGCACGTTAGTATCCCCGCTTTCGGAGTGTTGTTTATTTTGTATATTATTCTGTCTTAGTCCTGTGTCATTTCTGGTCAAGTGTTATAGAAGTCTGGGCATTTTAGTCCTTATGTAAGTCAAAGAACAAAGGTCTATCTTTGATATAGTTTCAATCAAAACTGTTGATATTTGGCAGTCTTCAGGTTATATCAAACATTACACAAGATTTCATCCGACCATTATGTGCTGAAAAACACCGGATGAATGACTAGGAATGCACTCATCGCATGTTATTTTAAACCAGCATAATTATGCAATTTGGCTGGTTCAAGTGAGCTGTAGTCAAACCAGACGCCCCTATATATGTAGTGCTCCCGTGTTTTGATATAAAATGGCATTTTATTCTGATATTCCACAGTGAAAAGTTCTGTAATTTTGTGAGAAGATACCTGAGGTCCTGTAGAATTCATTACACGTGGTTTGACTACGGAGAAGCGAATGAAGCCCACTGACGTCCAGTCATTATCTCGTTCTTTTCATGGTTAAAACAAACACAAAACTATGTAAGAGTTTAAAAAACAACAACTTTAATATCGGTTAATAACCTGGTTACACCCTTGTGCTGATTTCAGTGGCAGACTCAGGCTGTCTGAGGGGCCTCATTTCCAGCATGTAAGCCAACCTACATGGCACTACATCATGTTTTCTCATGTTAACGCCAGCCCAGAGGGCTATGGAAGTAACACGCTTTTTCCACTTGAATGGCACCTTAGAGGGCACTTTATCATGATTCATAGGGATAACCAAGAAGGCACTTTAGTTAGGTTTTAATTTTCTGTATTTTTCCACCTGGGTCCACCAATGATTCTGGCTGGGAGGGGAGAGTTTATCTTGAACTCCAGTTTGTTGATTAAAAAATTGTAGTAATGATCCATGCGCTCCTGGTAAATTCAAATTAAGCAGTGTTAAATGCAGCAGAAGTTCCCTGTTTCACTGAAAGATGCTCAAATTTCGATTTATGTTTACTCTTATTAAAATGTGACCATTAATAACTGTCCTCTGCTTTAGTGCTGATTGTACTTCTGAAATTCAGGACCGATCCCGCCAGCAGAGGGCGCTGTTTGTTCGTTAGTGATTTTGTGCTTGAGGGAAATCCCATCAGTGCATGCTGCTAAAATTCCACATCCATATTTTAGCACATTAATCTCTCCTCTGCTCTTTTTGCTTATTTCTAATATCTGCACTCCTTACAAAAATCATAATAAAAACACATAGTAGATTCTGTATTTGTACTTATTATCACTGAAATGTTTTGTTCAATATGTACTATTGACTGACTGAACTTTTCATACTGATAATTTCAATTTTAAAACCCAGCATCCTAATTAAAACACGTCTAAACAGTCACATTGTATATGTAAAATATATTTTCTGATCTGTGTAATAACAAATAATAACCCGCTCTTGTTTTGTTAACTAGATGGCATCAACATATGTTCTTCTCTCAACGGTGAGTTTTCCCTGCAGATTGACACTTCGTATCATGTTGCTTGCTGTTTTTAATTGACCATTGAGTCTTTCCTCTTTTCACATCATCTCAAGACGCCCCAGAGGAAACGCAGAGGGACGATGCCACACGTGGATACATTGTTGGTGGAGTTTGTAAGTCCTGAACAGTAAATTTGTCTGCTTATGGCGTGTTTCTCCTGCTTCTGGACAAGCAGCCAGTGGTAGATCTGTTTCTGATGATACGTTATTTGCTGATTCTGATAAAATAATGCTTTTTGCTACTAACATGACCTGCTTTTACTTTCCCGTCCTCTGTCTGTCTTCTTGCTTGCGCTCAAGGCTGAAATGTTTTCAAATGCGGACAGTCAGGTGAGATCAAAATGATCTAGTGTGTGTATTTATTGTGTATTGATACAGTTACATTAACTATCCATCTCTTGATTCCACAGGTGGTTCATTACTACTCATAGTCTGTGCAAGTCTGATTGCACATTTCTTTAGAAAAAGACAAAACAGACAGCAGTCAGCAGGTAATTCAAATATATTATTGTTGTCCACCAAGTTCCTTTATTCAAATGTTTTAATATTGTGATTCAAAAATGTACTCATGTTTGAAATGTATTTGTCTCAGTGACTGTAGTGTGAATGAACCCTGAGAAGAGACACAAAGCCATGGACAAACCAGTGAGAGGTGAGTGAACATTAAAGGGACAGTTTGGATTTATTGCAGTGAGGTTGTATGATGTGCTTAACCCTCATTAGTGTGTTTCCTACAGTAGATGTTAATGGGAATGTCACCAGTTTGGAGAAGCAGGCAGGAATACTGACACAGAAACTAAGCAGTGTACTGCTGTGGACAAGGGCAGCAGCAGAACACATTTTAGTCACCTAAAATAGAGGCGCACCTAGGAAAAAAAACATTATTTAAGTGTAGGCTTTATTCAAGATATTTTTACTGACATTTGATGGCTTGTGTAAGTTTTAGTTTAGTTTGCTTTCATCAAAGCTGCCAAAATCTGTAATTGAGTCAGAGAACAGGTGAATTGCTGGTATACCACTGCCTTGAAGTTTTATGTTGTGTTATCATGTGACTTTAGTGAATCTGAACTAACTCTTTAAACACCAAAGTTGCATTATCACACACTTATGGATCGAGGCAGCGGAAAACCAGCAATCCAATTCCTCTGCGATAAACGTTACTGTTTTTGTTTTTTGGTCGGCCTTTTATAGGTAGCTATCATACATTTTGTTTTCATGTCAGTATTCGTAGCTGCTTCTCCAAACTTTGTGTCATATACACATGTCAATTGAAATATTTCCATTGTTACTGTTTTTTTTTTTTTTTACACCTTCAGTAATAATCCTGTTGGATTGGATGATGGCAGCTCTGCTCAGCCTGACGACAGAACTTAAACTCCTGCAGCCTTCTTTCTTTTTGTCTTTTTATGTTTATACTTGGCCACACTGTGACCCGGGATTACCTGGATAAGTGGTTACAGAAGATGAATGAATGAATGTGTTTACTTGTGAAGCAGTCCACTTTTTATATTTTTTTGGGGGGCAAGCCTTGACCACAGGTTGTTGTCTTATTATTGTTATGATATACGGACGATGACAAAACCCTTTTTTCATTTTTCACATTTTTTTTTCAACACCTCTTTTGTGCTAATTTAGTAACAAAACACACAATAAAAAAGTTTTTTTTTAAAGTGACTGATGGTATAATTATTTTTCAAATGTTCTAAGCTATATATGTTGCGATAATATTGTTGTTGTTGTTGCTTCTTTTGGCAATGATAATTATGTAATGTAAATCTGATATATCTGTTTGAGCATTTCTTGATATCAGACAGCACTTTCCTCCACTAGTGAACTATTGTAAGCCAAAATGCTCACTAGTTAAATAATCAGTGTCTTTACTGGTTGACGAGTGACACACATTTTCTCAAACTAGTTTACTAGAGAAGACAAAAATGTCCGCTGGTTAACTAGTTAAAGCCTTTTGGCCTTACCAAGTAACTAGTGAGCCTCAAAAGGTTTACTAGTTGAACTGGTGATATCCAAAATGCTCACTCGTGACTTGAAAAAAATGTGTAACTAGTTAACTAGTAAAGCCAAAAGACACTGAGTTTGTAACAAGTTAACAGGTAAAGTAAAAAGGCTTTAACTAGTTGACTCATGAACATTTTTACCTTCACTAATTAACTAGTTGAAGAATATGTGGGCAGCTAGTCAACTAGTGTCACTAATTTTTCATTATCCTTGAAGCTAAAATGCTTACTAGTTAACTAGTTGAAGTCTTTTTGACCTCATTAGTTAACTAGTGTGAAAAGTATGTTCAACTACTTAACAAGTAAGGTCAAAAGGCTTTTTCCTTAACTAGTTGAAAACCAAATTGTGTAAGCACTTAACTAGCAAATCCAAAATACACTGACTAGTTAACTAGTCAGGCAAAAAGCCTTCAATTAGCTGACTAATGAACATTTTGCCTTCGCTAGTTAACTAGTGAGAGAAAGGGTGTTTAACTAGTTAACAAGTAAG
>CAFUXE010000422.1:386382-428267 GCA_903364295.1 Serranus cabrilla | reverse complement strand
TTTAACTAGTTGAAGCTAAAATGCGTACAAGTGGACTAGTTGGAGTCTTTTTGAACTTACAATTCAACTAGTTGAAAAAACTATGTTTAACTACTTAACTAGCAAATTCAAAAGACTCTGATCCGGCCTGCAGAGGGCGCGCGCGCTAGTCGCTGTTCCCGTTAGCATCTAGTGGTGCACTGAATGGCACTGTTGTATGTAAAGAGGCAGGGCAGGGACACAGAGACACGCAGGGCTTCTTGCTGCTCTCAGTGGAGGAGTGACTTTTCAGTTGTGCACACTCAGCTAGTGGTGGAAACACACCACACAAACAGCGTTTTATTTTCTCAGTCGCATTTATTTATCTGCTGGGGCTCGACTGCTGGAGGACAGGGCTTTTCTGTGAGGACTGCAGCAGCCAGTCGGAGGAAAATATTATTTCTATCTACACGACTACGCAGAAGAAGACGATTGGCTGGTAAGGTCTCTGAGTTTGATATCGAAACACGAAACACCTTGTTAGGATTCGAGGTTAACTACACTGACACGTACATTACGTTTTGTGTGACTAAGTGTCAGTCAGCAGCTGTTGCGACAGGTGAAAAACTGCAGGTGCGTTTAAACTGATTGTGGTCGGAAATAAAGATGTAACCCCCTCAAAAACACACTTGACATGTAGGCTGAACATCTCAAAACACGTGAGTCAAATTCCTTGTATGTCTACACACAAAATAAATGTGATTATTATTGTATTATTGGCTGGAGGTCAGGAGGTGAGAGTGACTGTAAGGTTTTCTTATTTAACCACAATTTAAAGAACAAAATGTAAGTGGAGTTAAATGTGATGGTGGTTGAGGTTCATTTCAATTAAATTCTTGCATAAATTAAATAGTTATTGTTATTGTGGTAAAGCCTGAAGCCCAGTGTAGCCACTCACGGTCACTGGTGTTTGCTGTATCATCATTTACCTTTTGCTGCTTTTTTTTCAAATAATGAGGAAGTTTTGGGTTTTTGAATGTGTCTGCAACTCTGCCTTGCACTTTTAGTGAGAAACTGGAAGTATGTCCAGTTTGATGGGAAATGTGGCAAGCATGTGTTGTGTAACAGAGCAGAGGGGGAGCTCAAAAAACACCAAGAACATATGAAATAAAATAAATATAAGACCTGTTTGTAAGCTAAGTTACTGATAAACATACGGCTGCTATATTTTCTCTGCAGGTTATTAGTTGTTGTTCTGGACGAGCCTTTCATTTACTGGCCTGAGCCTCAGTACCCATCACATTATCACTGCTCTTTACAGTGACGTGCTACATTTCTTCCCCTGGTAGTTGGCAGCCAGGCTGTAACTGTGAAATAGCTTCGCCAGTCCAAAGAGAGCAGGAGATAACTGGTTATCTTGTATGGATGCTATACTGGGAGATTTAGAGCTGCCCAGTGAGCAGGGAAGCTGCTGTGGTCAGCAGTGTCCAGTGAATGATCTGGATTTACTGGATATCATTCAGCTGTGGAGCTTGTGTTATATATAGAGTGATATGATCCACAAAATACAGGATTTTAATAGACAAAACTAGAGATGTGTGTCTGAAGGATGTAATGTTATGATTCTCTGATCTCTGACAGCGGCAATTACTTTTTGTTTCCTTCTTCCTACAACAACTGTAATGACGAGTGTTTGGAAATGACTCAGGGTTTTTATTATTGTTCATGCAGTGGAATATTATTTGATGGAGCTTTTCCTTCCTCATACCAGCTTTAAACATATGGTTATATCATCCTGGTGGTTCAGTGGGTTGACAAGTGAAGTGTGTCTGCTGTGTCCGATTTTGCCCTTTGACTCATTTCATGTTACAGCCCAGTGTCTCTGCACTGGAAACTGACTAAAAAAGCAACCCTTTTGTGTCTTTTTTGTGACTTTTTTGTGTCTTTTTTCTGTTATTGTGTGTCTCTTAGTAGTCATCTTGTGTGTCTTTGTAGTCGTCTGTCTTTCTGTGGTCATTTTTGTACTTTTTACATTTCTCAAAGCCACCTGCTGCTATGGCAAAACTACTTCCCCTCAGGGATTAATAAAGTACTCTGTCTGTCTGTTTGTGGGTTTGTTTTGTGTCTCTGTAGTCATTTCCGTCTCTTTGTAGCCATCTTTGTCTTTTTTGTGTCTTTTGCGGTTGTTTTTTTGGTCCCTTGAGTTGTCTTTGTAGACACTGTGTCTCCTTGTAGTCTATATCGTTTTGTCATCATTTTTTGGTCTTTTTGTGCTTCTTAATAACCACCTGTGTCTCTTTGTAGTTGTTTTATGCCACTTTGTGATCATTTTGCATATCTTTGTGGTCGGTACTTTTGATTTCAAGTGATATTTTGCAGGTGAAGGCCAGGGGACGCCCTGACACTTTGGGCCCCTCGGCCTTTGTGACAAGTTTGGAGTGAGACTGGGCTGGGAAGGTCTGCTTAGCAATCCATCCAAAGTTACACAGAATTATGAGTGTGTGGTTTCCTTTATGAACTTCCTGTTTCTTCCTCATTTGCCTGGGAGGCAGTGGAATCGGTCAAGCCCGGGGCAGGTTGGTCAGCTGGCTGCAGAGGATGTTTGAAAGGGAAAACAGCTCATGCAAATCCCCGGCTCTCTCCTTGGGACTCACACCTGAGCTCCTGCGCTGTCCTGGCACTGATATGTGTGGCTTGTCAGAGTGAACAGCAGCTGTGCATTATGTAATATTTTCTGTCTGAGTAGCAGCAGAAGTGCCACAGCCGTGTAGAGCCAAAACCTTGTCAACACAAATCACATTTATTCTGTGACTCTCAGCTTTTCATGGGCTTTTTATTGCCATGGATCAGATTCTCTCTGAAATGAGTGATTGAACTGTGATAGTGACTGTAGCATTAATCGACCGCACTGGCTCGAAGATTACACCTTTTTAAACAAACAGCGTGTCTTTTTCCTGCTGTGTGACCTTCCTGTGAAGCAGTAGCGCGATAATTAACAGCTGTAAAGTTTGGTCTTGTGATTTTGGGTCAAAGAGTACTCTGTGTAACATGCTCCTGCTGCATGGGATCCCAGTATAGGACCATAATATCAGGCATATGAGGCTCATTAAGACAGTTACATAAGTCAGCGCCCTGAATAGGAGTTCTCAGCTCTCTCTCCCGTAACTGACCGATGTGCCTTGTGTCCGCACACACGGGTGTGGCTCCACGGGTCTTGTTACGTTCACGATGTTCTGATAAAAAATGCCTCACTGTGTTGTGATAATGAAATCCGGCACCTCATAATGTTTGTGTGTGTTTAGTGTGACCTCTCTTCCTCCTACACCCACTCTGATTCCTCCCTCGGAGGATCCTCTCTCGCTCCTCGTCTGCAGCGTTGCATTCTGGGTCGAAGTGTTAATGTGCTACGTTCCAGTTACAAAGCGACGAAAGCGTGACAAGAGTGTTTGTTTTCTTTCCAGAGCTCGTCATGTCAGGTTGTTCATCAGCACCGTGTCGCTCTTTTGTTGTCGCTTTTCTCAGCTCACTTGTGCAGCAACCTTTAATCTGTTTAGCGAGTGACATTGTAGCAGGAGATTTGAGGTTTGCAGGTTGAAGATAATATAGAAAAACAAAGTGGGACATCCATCTTGGAGAGTCTGAGTGTTTGTTTTGTGCAGTTTCTGATGGGTTAATGAGTGTTGTGTGTTATTGCTATTCCACCAGTAAGTCAGTGCCAGGCCTTCAGGGGCTGCTAATGATTACATTTCTTAGTGGTTAATCTGTTTTGATTTCGCATTTTAATATATCAGAATTCAATTGACACCAATGGAATGTGAAAGCAGCCTATAGTACATGTATACTGGATTTGTGATGACAGTTTTGAACCAAAAGGTCAAAGGTCAACCTCACTGTGACCATGCATGGGACGATATGAACATTCCTTGTCACAATTGACCAGAATAATAATTATCCTAATTATAGCTTAAATAAAACCAAAACATACTGTAATTACTTAAGAAACACATTTTTATTGTATTACAGATTCGTGTCTTTTGTGGCTTGTCTTTTAGTAAACATCCTTTTCAGTAAAAAATAAACAATCAAATATTCTTAAATAAGATAATCACAAATCATAGACCCCCCCGCTTGATTAAAATGGTCACAAAAAAGATTATCTCACATTTGTGAATTCACCCAGATAAACTCATTGTATATCATAAATCATCCCATCCATAACGGTAACATCATAATGTCCTTTATTAAAAACACTTTTCTGACCACAGTTCAGAAACAAGAGGGGACGTTGTGACCATATTTCATATTTGGTCGGATACTGAATGATGACTTTGAGTGCTCTCCTGGTCGCTGTGGTGATTGTGCAGATTTTCTGTGCTGCTCGGTTGAAACATCCGCATCTTAAAATTATTTTTTTCCCATATTTGAAACATAGTTTACTATCATGGAGTCTGCAAAGATGTGGATGTAAACTGCAACTTGACTGGTTGGCAGAAGCACAATTCAAGTTACTAGATGAATGATATGATTCATTGCTAATTGAAATTTATTGTTGCAGTGCTGAGTGCGAAGGTGTTCTGTAGCGTCAGTTCAGGGCACTTTGACACAGAAACTCTATTGATCTGACGAGGTTCGGCCTCCACACCTCTGTTTAGTTGTGCTGCAGCTGTAACTTAGCACAGCGTGGGCCGCTCTCTCTCTGTTATCTGTTTTATTGTCCTCTTTCATCGTCCAGGCTGCACTCATGTCAGCACATACCACATACTACTGATAGCCACCAGGACTCAGTCAGGATTTCATAATCAACTGTCGTTTATCACAGCACTGTGATCGATGCTCATCCCAGACGACATCAAATCTAGAAACTGAAAGCTCCCCCACATTTTTTTTTCCACAGCAATGGAGAAAAACAGAAAAACAATTTCCTTAAAGGGACAGTTCACCCCAAAAACCCTCCTCATCATCATAATCCTCTTACCTGTAGTGCTGTTTATCAATCTAGATTGTTTTGGTGTGCCAAATATTATAGATATTGGATGTAGGGATGTCAGCTTTCACTCAAAAATTATTAGGAGTTTATGACACTTTGCTTGTAGTTTTGTCCCCCCTAAGTGATTTATTTCAATGATTCAGAAGTTAAAGTACTATGTAAGGCCATTATAGTCATATCAAGACCATATAACTCATCACAAATGAGGTAATTCCTGTAAAAAAACAACAACCTTAAAAGCTTTAAAATTAAAATTTTAAATAAAATACAAAAGCTTAGAAACAGACGGTGTAGATCAAGCAAAGTTTGAATGTTCTTTTTAGTGTCTAATCCTTGAAAAAGGAAGACTTTATATAAGCTCAGCTTATCTAGAGTCAGTGGTCCTCCTTACAAAGAGGCATTATAATGCTATTATAGGAGTCGGGATTTTCAGCTTTACTCATACTGAAAGTGAAAACAGTCGAGTGAATAATTAAAGGGGCACTCCACTGATTTTACACATGAAGATCAGTCATGAATAGTAACCGGAAACATTCTTTCATGGCTCTGGAGGATCTGAAAAACCAAATCTTGGTCACAGCTCTGAGAATTTATAAATCTATAATTTATATCTA
The DNA here is from genome assembly GCA_903364295.1 of Serranus cabrilla. Lineage (NCBI taxonomy): Eukaryota > Metazoa > Chordata > Actinopteri > Perciformes > Serranidae > Serranus > Serranus cabrilla. The sequence continues at coordinate 422,708 of CAFUXE010000422.1, read as the reverse complement.
TAACCTGCGTTACAAACTAACCCAGCAGTGCTAAGTTTAAAAGATATTTAGTAGGCATGTGTATCTTATTAAAACAATGGAGTTGCATTGTGGGAATATTAGGATTTGATGTTAAGCCAATTCTGGAGACTAAAAACCAGGATATATGTCACAGTTTTTGACTATTCTGTATTAAATCAGTCTCTCAAAAGTCCACAAATTGTACAAAATCATTGGAGGAGTGAAAATGCAAACTGCCATGACAACCCACTGGCCTCCCCTTGTACAGAGATATGTCAACATATGGCAGCATCGACTCTGTTAAAATGCACTTTATTTACTTTGCAGCAGGTGAATCTGGATGTAAAGTTTCCCAGTATTATCGCTTTGATCGTAATGACACTCCAAAGAGGAGTTCCCCCCTTCCTGGCCCCCACAGGCTTTTGAAAGGAGGAAAAAAAAAATCTCCCAGAGGACGCCTTCAGCAGTCATTGGCTGATAATTGTGCTCCTCGGATGTTTGGCCGGAGTGTTGCAGGCAGAGCGATAGGTTGGCAGCCCTGCAGGAATTCCGATTATTCGGAGGTTGTGGTGTTTGTTGTTGTTGTTGTTGTTGTTGTTTTGGCCCTGCTGCTTAGCCCCTGTGCTTCACTCCTACTCCACTGCCCTGGTAATGACAAGGCTCACGGAGGCCCACTGAGGGGACCCTATAGGGTGCTGGAGGGAGAGAGATGGAAGGAGAGCAGACTAAATGAAAAGCAGAATTTCTCTTTTTCCTTGGCAGCCTGGGACCTCGAATCAATGCGAGCCGAGAGATCTTATCCCGTCCGACTTCAACGATTGATCACTTGTGAGAATAATAAACACAGTCAGTTGCTCTCACAGGTAATAAACCTGCCTGTCACCTTTGTGGCTTAAAGAAAAGTAAGAGGACCTTTGGACTCCAGGGCAGTGCTGAGTAAAACTAAGCTACCATAGTCACTCTTCTTCTTCTCTCTGTGCTCCGTGTGCTGTGACGTTGGGAGCTAGCTTGCGTAGATATCACTGGTGGTTGAATATAATAAGCCTGCTGTAGTAAGTCCTTGTCAGGGCCGTCTCTCTCTCTCGGCCTCTGTGGCTTTAGAGAACATCGTCTCTGTTTTCCCCCCATGTACTCATCTCCATGTTTCTCTCACCCCCCCCCCGTCATCCCCTCGGTCGGATCATGTGACTCTCTGGACACAGTGGGTGACCTCCTCCTCACTGCTTCTCATGCAGAGTGGAACTAGAGTGAGACGCTCTCTGAATTACAAATTCACAGGCCGAGTATTCATGTTGCCTCAGGAAACAAAATCCATTCGTTCTCTTGCTCTGTATCGTTCATATGTACTTGTGTTTACATTGTGCAGTGATTTTTGTTTCTCTTCTGTCCTGCCTGCGGGGAAAAATTGCTTTGCTTGGAATAAAACACGCCGCGGTCTTGTTGCTCATCAGCACCCAACTAGATATTTAAAATGATCCCACCTTTTTGTTTTCTATCTCTGTTCCTCTCTCCCATTGTCTTCCTCCTCTGTCAGTTCGTTCCCTCCCTCTGTCTGGCTCATTTTTCTTTTCATGTCACATCTGAAAGGTCATAGTGCTCTGCAGGTGCAGTCCCTCCCTCCATCCCTCTCCCCATCACCTATTGTTTCTCTGTATTTGCTGTTGCCAAAAGGTCAAATACCGTCAATAGTTAAAACGTACATTCAGCCGGTGATAGTTGCCCGGCAGGTGGTATATCTCACACGCACACACCGTTGAGTGCACTAAAACAAGGATTCAGATTTATGTTGTGCTCAGCACACACTGTACACTCTGCACTGTGAGATGATGCGTCAGGGACGGCAGCTGTCGTCATTGTAAAGAGCTCCCGTTCTTATGTTTTGCAGCATCATGTTGTTATGGATCACTGTATTATTAGCCATGCTGGCTCTGCTGATCAGTCTGTTTGTACAACACTGTGGATGGATGTTACAGTGATGATAAGATGCAGCCAAAACCAAACCGAAGTGCCAAATACTGTAGCACCATGAAGTGGATGTAACATGCTAAACATAGGATAAACTCTTCTGATTTAGTCTACAGGAGTCTTTTCATTTGGTGCTGCCATTTCGCTCAACTGCCCATCTAGTCAAAAGATGTTGTCTCTACATTGTTAACCCTTAAGACTGTCAGGGTGACTTTAGCAGCAGAGTGAAGATTTAGGCATCATATTAAACTAGATGATGTTTTGGCATAAGGCTTGCCACGTTACTAGTCAGTCTTTCAGACGTCACGTCGAGTTTGTTGTGCTACTTGACTTGGTTTCTACCACTTTGTAGCATTCCTTGCAGAAAAGCTCATCTTTCACCTGCCCCTGGTCGTCTGCTTCATAGGAGTTTCCATACGTCACTTATACTTTTTCATTTTTTACCTAAAGTGGTTGGTAAGGCTCTCCGTCAGCAGCAGGACATGCCGTGGTTTGTTTGTTTTGAACGTCAACTAGTGTTCATGTGTTCAGCTGCTGGTGGGGGGGAGGGGCTGTGTGTGTGTGAAGTTGTGTATCAGCTGAAGGAGGCAAAGACGACACTGTTGGTATCGATACTGTTGGAAAGATAAATGCTTTTTTTAACCAGCCTAATTGGCACCAACCATCTTGTCAGGAAAGAGGGCTAGATTTAGGGTAAATTTTAGCAAGGAAAAAACTGACATGGCCATTTTCAAAGGGTCCCGTGACCTCTGACCTCAACATATCTTTAATGAAAATTGCTTCTATGTCATTTTGAATTTGACCCCTCTCTATAAAATAATTTGTTGTGTCCTCTGGGATAATCACAGCCTCATGAATCCAAAACAGAAGTGCGCTAAAATCCATCTTTAAACTGCTTCTATGTGGCATCTACCGTTGACCTGCTATCTCCTCCTTAAAAAGACACAAATGGTTATATGATGAGGGTTAAAACAACCAATCAAACATCTTCATGGGCTGCCAGTGTAGTTACAAATAGTTTATCTTGTTTGTAGATACACATATAGCCTCCACACACACTCACACAGCAGCGCTGCAGTGCTGCGTTGAGCCTGGTGCAGCAGGCAGACAGCACTCTGCAGCACAGCTTGTCCCTCAGAGGGACGATGAAAACAAACACTCCTCCAGAGGATACTGTGAAATATAGAACACAACGCACCAAAAAACAATCCAAAATAATACCTGCGTGCTGTTTTAGTGCTTCGTTTGTTGTGGGGACTCACCAGGGAGAGGAAACCGAGAGGGTGTGTGTAGGTAAAGATGTGTGGCCACAAAACCTGAATGTTTTTTTGCTCACGTACACGTTTCGTTCTGTTTGCTTTGTGTGTGTTTGTGTTTTTGTTTGGGCGGTCTGTTTGAATTGGGTGGAACCAGCGCTGAGCTCCTGTATTGGGCGTGTTTCTATCTCTTTGACATTGATGAGCACTTTTTTATTTACCCTCCAACAAGCTCTTTCTGCGTCCCCTCTCACAGTAATTATTGAGATATCCAGGGGACAAGTCAGAGTGTTTTTGAGATGGTGGAAGACGACATACTGTTTGTTTATTATTGTCATTAAGACAACTCATCATTTCTTCTTGGCCGGTGGAGGGGAAGCCACACACTGGATGTTTGTTTCCCAGCCTCATGATCTGTAACAGAACATGACACATTTCACAGAAGAACTATTTTACACGGTTGGGGTAACTAAGCCAATTATGTAAGCACACTGTCACACCAAATACAGAACAAGTGTTTACACAAGACGTCAGAAGATAAAGACTACTGCCCCACAACATTTATCCTCATGATAAGCTGGGGAATTTTTTATTTATTTGTTAACATATTATTTCAAGTTATTCCTGCGGTCAAGAAATATTGAGCATTATATATATGAAGTATATTTATATACTTTTCTGAGTTGCTTGTGTGCGGATTCTGTGAGCCGTACTCAAGGATCAGAGCAGCTAAGTTGATGAAGCCGATCCCCTGCAGGCCGAGCTAAGCTGACTCCGCATGCATCTTCTTGATTGTATCCAACCAAATCCAGATATCTGTGCTTATCTAACGTCTCGCAGTCGGGGATTGTGAAGGTCATGAAAGCCCAGCAGTCCAGTCCTCAGCGCTCTGCATTGCTGGTCTGCTATCGATTCTCCATTATGTCTCCAATCTGCTGCAGTAATCCAATAGTATCTGGGGACTGAAGCAAAGCAGAGCTAAAAGGAACCTATATGTAGTATCTGTGTCCTGGTGATGGAAACTGTGGGAGCCTCGCAGCTCTGATGTCACGATGGTTTGAAAGCTGTTGAAATTTCTGTTCTAGTTTGGTGGCTTATTGCAAAGAAACTCCCTAAAGGCAAATATATAAATGAATTTTAAATGATGTATCATTTCTAAAACAGGTGGCTAGAGGCTGGTTTTTATCCGTGCATATGGAGGCCATCGAGGGGATGTTACCACAGCAGTTACTTGGACATTCTGACGGTTCAGATGCATTGAATCTGCATTTTTATCATACCAGACGGCCCATGTCTGCTCTCAGCAACGTGTGTTCCTTGCCAGGGATTGCTCGGCTACAGAGAGGGCTATTTGACTTCCTCAGGGGCTGACTGGCAACCTTGGCAATATCCCTGAAACCATGGAGGAGATATGGCATGAGAGCCAGTGTTTGATCTGCACTCAAGTGTGTTTGTTTGAAGGGTGGTAGAGTTTCTGACAAGGGTGAGCGGGAAGAGAGTTGCTCAAGAACAAAGAGACAGGCGGAGGGAAGAGCCAAGTTTATTTATATAGCACATTTTAAAGGTTTAATATGCAACTTTTCTGCATTAAAATGTCTTTAAATGACTAGATTTCTCTTAGAAATTGACTTTTTGTACAGTTCTAAACTGCATTTTTACCATCTGTTTTGCATTTTGGCCATTTTTACATATATTTTAACTGGTTGAGGGATTTTATCAGACATCAGACACATTTACTGGTCGGCTGTTGTTATCAACTGATATCTGGTATTGCCGCACAGTGTTTCCCTGTACATTCTGTGATTTGTAATATCATGGGCGAATTGAAGACTTTCACTTGCACACAGTAAAAGCACAACATCCTAAGTTAACGTGAAATCTAAATTATTATAGTCGTTAGTGCTATCTGCAGTGTTTCCCCTACCATTATATTAGAGGGTCACGTTCATTAGATCTAAGTTTTAGCACCACATCACAGCAGAAGTTATTTAAGCTTCCCTTTCCTATAGAACCTTGTGTTTTTATTACACAAACTAAACCACCTTAAGGTATTTATCTTATTTACACACGCACGGTGGAGTTCTGCTCCGATTCGCACACACAGACCGGTGTGACTCCCACCAGGGACCGAGAGCGCGTCGGAAAATACGTCACATCAACGACCGAAAATACGTCCCAGATATGAAGCTGGCTGTAGGTGCTGCAGGCTGCAGCTGGGCCACATTAACACTCTTTTGTTATTGTTTTGATTGAAAGACCCCGAGCAGAACAAAATTCCATATTGCGTGTTAAAGAGCAGAATTCAAAGTGCTTCACAAGTAGGGGAAAACATGAATAAAAAAGGACATTGTGACCAAGTCTCGGTTTTGACAACTTCACAGTCGCAGGAAGAGCTGCGGTGAGTTTGCCGACAAACTTTACAGTTGCAACATCATTAATTTTACATTTGTTTTCTGTGTACAGTGTACGTGTTTGTCTACATTGTGCAGACACAGTTTTTACGACCTGTGAAGACTTTATGATCTTGCTTGACTTTCACAAAGTTGCATAAACAACCTTCTACTCCACCTCGCTCTGCACGGCCGGCTCTAAGAGGTTTTTATTCAGATTTAGTACGGATTAAGTCCAGAGTTTCCTTTTATTGATCAGTTGTATAATTTTACCCATTTGGTTCTCATCCAGACCTCAGAGCGCCCACAATCTGCCAGAGGCATTGATTTAACAAAGATGCATTTTTGTATTTGTAGCTCACATAATGTAATTGTGACTCACAGCGAGCTATCGTTTTACATGTGTTTTTACAGTGTGCATGCGCTCTCTCTTCACCTCCTCTATGCTGGTGGTGTTTGCAGTGAAAGTGTATGACAGTGGTAAGATACAGCTGATTAGCATGATCCATCCATCCATTTTCATCCACGCGTCCAACCATCTGTCTGCCTCCCTTTTGTTGAGAGGTGAACAACAGACCTGCTGTTGTTCGCTGCAGCTGCAGGCCTCTCATGGACTGTTCTGGAAACAGTCTGTTGGAGCACCGGCTGGGTTGTGGGGTCAGGTGAGACAGAGAGAGAGAGAGAGAGAGAGAGAGAGAGAGGTCCAAACAATCCCTTTTAACACTGACACTCAGGCCAGGACTGAGCAGAGAGCCAGACAGGCTCATTAACATTCCTCAGGTTCAGAGCTCGCGGCCGGTCATACGGTGTGATGGCTCAGGTCGATCAACACCTCATGACACGGAGGAGATGTGGTGAAGAGAATAATATCTAATCACACAGCTAACGGCTGATAACAGGATTTTGTTTGGTAAAGAGCACACTTTGACTTCAGTCACTGTCACTGCCAAGGTTTCTGGGACAAAGAGTGTTTCCATTCAGGCATAAGAATAGCCTAAACGAAGAATTTTATAAACTCACAATTGTGCAAAAAGGTTTTTTGTTCACTTGAGGTGATTAAAAGAGTTGTTGTCCTGAATAGAATAAAGAAATGCCTGAGCTGAAACAAGTTCTGATGTAGCAAATATATAACTTGTGAGACTGATCATCTTTTTCTGCTGTTGGTGTCTTCTCAGATTATAAAAATATAATTTGTCTTTGGCTCCGGTCAGCATGAAACAATGCTTATACTAGCTGACATGAAAAAACAAGTAAATCTTGTCCAATTTAACCAAATTCCTGAGGAATTCCTCTCTTCATTTTTCTATCGTAGATGGGTTAGAGCTCATTTATGATCAACATTAGATACATAATATATACAGACGGAGCATTCTGTCCGTACTATGTGCTCATTTAATTTGTATTTGTGCAGAGTTTGTCAAAGGAATACAGAGATGGAAGAAAAGACGTGTACCACTGGAAATCGTAGGGACAGTAGAGCAAATATCAGGCAAGACATGACCACAGCACACAAGAAAGACATTTTAAAAATGGAGGAGATAATAGTTAAGCTGCATCCTTTACTTCTTCTCCAGTTTTCACTGTCAGATTGCGGTCATGCATAGCCTGTACTGCCAAATACCGAAGAAACAATCAAATGGAAACATGTTTTCTAGTGTTCCCTCTGAGAAGAGGAACACAAAAGACTGAATATTATTCTAAAGGTGATAGAGACGGCATGAATGATGCATAGACCCGAACAAAAACAAATATCTGGAGTTGAACGGCGTGCTTGCGGCGAGTATGCATCACCACTGGTGTTATGTCTTTGTTTATAGCAACAGAAGAGCTGCAGAGCTGATAAGGACCCAGTCTGGAGATAAGAGTTTGGTGTCTGCTACATTCTTTTAATATCCGAGTGAGTGCGCCAACATGTATTTATCTAAAGTCACAATTATCCTTTTGAAGGCTATTTTTAAACGTGCATTTTACATATTTGGCGCTTTATTGATAGGCATCACGCCCTGCAGCATTGTGCAGCAGTAGTTTGAAACAGAGTGACTCTCTGGTTTGATGGGGGTGTGATCGCTGGTCCCACAGCAGGTGACTGGAGGACGTGGCACCGCGAGTGCTGATGAAGCAGAAAGACATTGTACTCGGGCTCTGAGACCTGCAGGTGCATTCATATGCAGGTGGGGCGGCGACTGCAGGCCGGCCAGACCTTATCAGACAAAGTCCAAATTTTGCTGGTGTTTTTATTAAGCCTCTCCTCCTCGTCCGTGTCTGTTTTCCCTCCACTCACTCAGGAGACGAGCGCAGAGTTGTGTCACAGTTTCATTGATTTGTGTCACTCTGCCTTAAACAGGAGGAAGGCGTACTAGAAAAACAGTGAGGAGGGAAGGAACGAGGAGTGGTTCAGTAAAACGTATAGAGAATGAGGATATAAGACAGACTGGAGTTTTTGTGGCTCAGTGGGGACTTTCAGCCACAGGGCTACACCTCATTCATACACACTGTGCAGCTCTGCTTCTTTATGAGGTGTTACTTATCCAATACACACACACAACACACACACACACACACACACACACACACGGCCTGGAATATGGAAGGAATCACCAAAATAAAAAAAACAGATGAAGAGGAGGAGGAAGGTGCCAGTAAATGTTTAATATAGTGTTCTTTCTACATCTCCACAGTGCTTTATGTTAAACAACAGCTAAACTGACAATCAGGACTGCACTGTCCTTCAAAATAAAACTCTAATAAGAACAAACATGTCGTGGTGGAATGTAACATTTTATTAAAGTACTGTACTTAAGTCACATTTTGAGGTATGTGTACTTTACTAAGTATTTCCATTTGATGCAACTTTCTGCTTTATGAGGCAATGTTTGAACCTTTTACTCTACTGCATTTAGCTGGCAGCTTTACAGCCTCACAGGTCGAGATTTAACATAAACACATGATCAATTTAAAGTGATTTGAACCCTCCGTCCCATCCTCAGTCGCATCTTAACTTGGAGCGTCTTCGCGTAATTGTGTAATAATAAGTTTCTGTGCGTCTGCTCTCTTGCAGAGGGTCCCCTGACAGATTCAAACCTCCTGATGTTTGCTCAAGCTGACAATCAAGAGATGTCGCCCTGAGTGCTGCTTTGTCGGGCACAGCTTTTCTTAAGGCAAGGTAAGATTGTACTATTGACTCCCTCTGTGAAACAGCAAATTTAAGTTGAAATGAGTATTTTACTTTTGTGGTTTTATTTGTGTTTTAGATGTCTACCACAACAGAAAATGGGATGGGAGGGCCTCGGAGCACAGGCAGAGAGAAAACATACAAAAAGGTAAAGACTATTCATACAAAACCCTCACTGTGTTTGGTTTTATTTGCCTCTTAAGACAACCTGCCTCCACGACATTTATTTTGGAAAGCCGCTGTTTAGAGCCAACAAGTCCAAAAGGCCTGTGAGTCACATGAGTCCTTATAAATGTCCTTCTGCAGCACATAATGTCCTGACCCCTGCCAGGGCCGGCTGCCAGAGATCAGTCAAGTGCTGGTCACACTTGTTTTCTTTACTTTTTTCCCCCTTCAGACGTCACTGCTTATGGCAGCAATACTTAAGATGTCACAATTACAACTCTCTCCACTTTCCACTTGGGACAAAAAAGGTCTAAAAAGGAGATATGTCTCTTTGGAGGTTTTAAATAGTTAGTTTTGAAAAAATATACTTAAATTGGACTATACAAAGGTTGTGTTTTTTAATGTCCATGTATACGGTCTGCTCTCTTCACTTTGATATCATCTGATTTGCCGTAGTTTGACTTTTCATTGTGGTTTGTCTGCCTGTCAACAGGATTTTGGCTGGATTTCCTTAAACTTGTTGAATGTGTGTAAAATGGGCCAAGAAAGAACCAAATTAATGTCTCATGTATATCAGGGGAGGATACACAAACTGATTTTTCACTTTTATTAACCTTATGAGATTTCTGTTGCATTCATGTATTGTCGGAATAATCAGAAATAACTGTTTCCCAATCATTTTTTTCAATGTCATGCAAATTACACAACTATCAATGTTGTTTAAACCAAGCAGCAACTTCCACAGGTCAAAAATGAAAGCGACTTCCGGAGAATCAAACTGAGCTTCACAGAGGCTCTTCAGAAAGCAGAGGGAGTTGTCACAGAAACTATTTGTTCATATTGTTTACAGTGTACGGTTTAAATGCTCTGAGCTATAAAAAATAACATTGTAAAGTTCATGAACACACCAAAGTCAGAAGTAAGACGTCCCAACTTTAAAAATATGGGACAATCTGAGGAGCACGTGGATGCACCATTTGCCTTTGTTTGTTATATTGTTATTAAAAAATCTTTAAATTCATGTTTAAATTGTTCACATTTATATCCAGCAGTGTGTGTAATGTGGGTAGCAGTGCCAGTGTGATATAACAGCCTGACTAATGGGATGTTTTCTCTTCTATGTTCCCATCTAGACCACATCATCAGCCTTGAAGGGGGCCATTCAGCTCGGCATCGGCTATACAGTGGGCAACCTCACCTCCAAGCCTGACAGAGACGTGCTTATGCAAGACTTCTACGTGGTGGAGAGCGTCTTTCTGCCCAGGTCAGTGCTGCGTAGTGTCAGCCCACACAGCAGCCATACAGTCACACAGCTTCTACACATAAGAGGACATCTTCTATAGTGTATACATTTTCTGTCCTTCGACGCATGAGCTAACTGTGTTGCAAGGTCTCTGCCCATTGTCATCAGAATAACAGCAGCTGGAGGTTATTGGTTTACAAGAGCCAGTGAATCAGAATAGGGCTTCATAAAAACAGATTATGTGTAGGTGGTAACAGGCTGCACTTTGGCTGCGACAGTTTCCTGACTCTGTGAAGGGAATGAATGGAAAGGCTAAGCTTTGCCTGTCTGCCCACTCAAGTGTTATACGTCTGGGTCTTTTATTAAAGACATTTAAAACTATTATTAATCCGGCTCGGTGGAAACCGCCGGCGCTGGACATCCAATCCAAAAGGAACCACGCTGCCACCACAAACTGCTGCCATCATCATTTATCAACAAAGTGAATTTTGCCTGTCTAAGTCATGATGCAGGGATAAAACTATTCTGCTGGATTATCCTTCCAAGAACTGTGAAATCAGCTTACTGTGTGCCTCTTACTGCCACAGTGCAAAACATATGTCAGCGCGTGGCGGCGCGGTCATCTCCGGCTGCCTCTTCACAATCACATCATCAGCTTAAAGAGACATTTGACATAATCCAAAACAGACCCAGGGATTCTTTGAAAGTGTGACTCGTGTATTCAAACATGCATTAATGCACAGCGGATGCACGGACACATTCTGTATCTATTTGTGGCTGAACCGGCGGGGCCAGCCCCGTAAACGGGAAAGTCCGACTCTGAGTGAGTCACTGTGTGAGAAGCTGCAGCGCTGGTCGACATGAGTGAGGAGATTTTTGCTCTTTCGTAATGAGTTGATGCGTCATCCTCTGTGTCTGCAATCACCGATCAATCAGCAGATCCACGTCATCAATACAGGGCTGTTGGTGCTGCCACCTTCTTTTTCCTGAGGTGGTGAAGAGGCTTGACTTGGTGTGGTACAACCCTGGTGTGTGTGTGTTTAGTTAAAGGTCATATAAGAGATACTCAAATGACAAAAATAGGTACTCATTATGAAGAATTATTAGAAAAATATGATCAATTTAAAACGATTACACAGGTTTATAAATGAAACCACACAACAGTTTATTGAATAGTTAAAATTAGCTCTACCTTGACAACCGTAAAATGCTGCTTACATAAATACATCAATAATAATCATATAACAATATATTTGGACTGTATAAAACTGAGTGGGGGCCATTCTGCATAACTAGTTATTTTACTTTTTGCTGATAATGCTGATACTTTTGTACTTTTACTTAAGTAAGTTTTGAGTGCAGGACTTTTAGTTGCAGTGGAGTAATTCCACACTGTGGTATTAGTACTTTTACTTAAGTAAGGGATCTGAATACTGTTTCCACCACTGATCCTTTCCTGAAAAACATACTAAGATTTCTGTAATACTTAACAGGTGAGAATCAAGCACAATGTGTTCATCACACGAGACTCTCCATCCAAGTCTTTTAACTTGGCTTCAGGAAGAGAATTGGAGTCCTACTTGGAAAAAAACTTTGTGGTTTACCTTTGAGATGCTGCACCAGGATATGCAAACTCATTGTGGTTCATGCAAACCTGGTCTCGGCACGCACATCACGCTTTTACTGCTCAGCAACACCCAGACATTACTCTTGGTTTCGGCCCCGCGGTGATGAGTGTTTAAAAACCTGCTGAATGCAAAAATATCAATAGTTTTAATGCGAGCTTGATACATCATCTTCAATCTGCACCCACTGTCAGGCCGTTTCACATAACGGGGAAATAAAATGAAAACTGTCTTCAGGGCCAGCTCTTAAAAGAGGGAGTCATCTGGAATAAAAAAGATCAAGGCTTCATACTTAGTAAGAAAAATTACAGAAGACACAGCAAACAGAAAGTAATCAGCGGGGAGAGAAAATGGTCTCACATCTGGCATGTGACATAACCGTTTCCGTCTTTATTCTCCTTTACTTCTCTAAGTGTCTGTGTTCTGTTCTATAACAGCGCAGAAACACAAACACTTTTCTGTCTTTGCGCTGACAGAGTATCCTGACAAGAGCGGCTGAGAGTACGGAGACGGCTCTCAGATGCTTTTACTGCTCCTCTCTCCCTCTCACCACTTCTCTCCCTCTCCTCCTCCTCCTGTTGTTGCTGCTCCTCTCTGGAGCTTTTTCCACTGTTGTTTGTCCTGTCAGTCCAGTTTTGGATGGCTGGAGATGTCGCAGATCACTTTGACTACAACACACAAAACACACACAGTTTTTTGTTTCTCCGTGCGCGTGTCTTTGGCAACCACACACACACACACTCAGATCTCACTGATTAGACTGAATGAAACATTTCCAGGTGCTGCGTGTCGTTAAATGGTTTCCATGCGAGGCGTATGTAACCATCATGGACTGTCAGTCACTGATGGGAGATAATTGTTGTGCCCTCGCACACTAAACAGCTCAGTCAGATTTCATTGTAGAGTAATCACAGGTCTCGTGTTACACAGCAGGGCCTGACTGTTGCCTGTATCCCATTACACAGAACAACAGCACAGGAGCCTTTTTACCCAGAAAACCATCCAACACCTCCGAATATTAATCTGATTTGGAGGCGCCCTGGAAAATAAAACCCTTTCTTAACCTACTTGTTGTAGATTTTGGGTCAGTGTGATGAAAGAGTGGAAGGCTGACTCATGCTTAGCTTATCTAATGCTTTTACTCTTACTGTACTGTAGCCGTATTCCCCTGAGACACAGGTTACAAAACAGGTCGGTCTTTGTGAAAGCTCATCTAAGAATGTCAGGTTTCACAGACTAGTGAAGTCAACAATAAAATGTAGGTGATTTTGTCCGTGGAAGCTCATGTGTTGAGTCGTATTGTTTAGATCCAGTAATCGGAGCCTTCGGTCTCCAGGCGAATAATTCTATACAGGCCAGTTTATCGCCACAATACTGGTGAATCTGGGTTCCCAGAGATGACTTTACTAAAGCCTGTTCATACATGGGTGGAGGACACTGATACACTGACGGGGAGTCAATAGCCCGGGCACAAAGCTGAGGTGTTAGGGTTCATTTTCCCTGTGGTGCTTCCTGTATGAGATCCTTGGATTGAGAATGACTGTGTTAACGCTCTGACCCCCGAGCAAGCAATTTGTTGCTCCTGTCACATTTTACACACTGTGGCCTCGTTTTTCACTGCAGTATAGAAGCGCTGCGGCTCTGAGGAAGAAGTGGAGAGAACTTAAAAATGTCTTTGGTGCAGTATAACACAGTTATAGAGCCAGAATCATGAAAAAAAGGAAAACATGCAAGTTGACTTTGTCACCAAAATGGGGCTCAACACACTAAAAGTATGCAACTGTTTACACTTTTACAACTTCTACTTACAACCTCTCTTGTCCACTCCTCTCGAGTCTGTGTAATGTAAACACCCCACAGTCCAGTCAAGGCTTTGCTGAATTTGCGTTGCTGTGTCATTTATTTCAAAGATATTTAATTGAAAGTTTTTTTCAGGATACGGTGCAAACTGTTTATTACTCTGCTAAATTTTACATGAAACATGTAGAATAAAGTGATTTTGATGACATATATAGCTATTTTTTTTATCTTACGTTTAGTTTGTTTCTCTGATGGAAGTGTTTATCACACATGATCCGTCAGATAAAATAATGATAATCGGAAAAATAATTTCTGTTTTTAACATTTCTGACTATGTTATATAGTGTAATTTTGTCTAGTTTTTAATAAAATATGGCATGGTTATAGCACTGACAAAGGGTTTCTTAATCCCTCTGTATTCTCTGAATAATGTGTCTAATAAACCTTTACATGGTTTTATTTGTTTCTTTGCATGTTTGATTGTTCATCCCAGTGAGGGAAGCAACTTGACTCCAGCTCATCACTATCCCGACTTTCGCTTCAAGACCTACGCCCCGCTGGCCTTCCGCTACTTCAGGGATCTGTTCGGCATCAAACCAGACGACTACCTGGTAAGAATCATACTGCTTATTTCACATGGTCATCCAGCCATAAAGTCCAAATCCAATCTTCATATTCAGTCCCTTTGATCGCCTTCTATCCTGATAAGCATTTCTATCTTTGTCTCAAATAACATATTTAACATTGCTGAAAACCTCTCTCAATGCTCCACCACACTCTAGTTATTTGTCCTCATGAAAAGGTAAATCTGATTTGGTTCTAATGCTGCTATGCGTGCCAGTCAAAAACACAAACAGAAAAACAATCTTTGCTCCCATAAACCAGAGACAATAACTTGCAGGTTGTCCTCCTCCTCCTGAATTACTTCCCATTGACTGAACGCTAATCTTCCACCTCAGTGCACAATTAATTGTGACCGTATTCAACCTGTATTTTATGGAGCAGTGGGTGGGTAACTCCACACACCATCTGTGCAGGGGAGAGACGGGATGCGGGGATGAAGCAAAACTCTGGGGCTGGTGGAGATATCGGAGGTAATGACTGAGCTAACGGAGCGCGCCCTCATTACGACGGCTTTAAGCAGCTGAATGAAATCAGCAGATGATTCTGTGATTTCCCAGCTCAATCAAAGACGCGAACACAGACTGAGAAACAGAGAGAGAGAGGAAGAGGGAGTGATGTTTGGTGGAGTTTATCAGCAGAAGCATTTTGGTTTTGCATATTTTTTTGCTTGTTTGCCCATTATTGCAAAGAAACACCCCTGCAAAGCCTTGATTTATGTGCCTTCCTCTATGTTAATTTAATTTACAGCTCATCAAAGGGCAAACCTTGTTGCCTTATTCATCCCCAAATATGCTCCTTTCTCAGAAGAAAATTCAATTTTGTGTAATCTTATTTGGGTTTCATCATGTTATGTACCCGTTTTCTTATTTTCCGTCTGCCTCCAAACCTTTCAAAACCCCCACCAGCTGCATTCTTGTTTTGAATGCCAAATTCATTTCTGCATTAGTTAAAGACAAAAGGCTCTGGAAGAGTGACAGAGACGAAATGTGACTTCAAGGCAGTAAAGGAAGCATGAGGCTCTGCAGCTTAGAGGATGTACCCCTGATTGATGCCCTTGAGGTGATGATGGATTCATTCAGTCAGTCTAATTAAATGAGAGAACACACACGCACAGTATCCTGAATGCAAATGCATTAAACTGCGGATGCGTTTGTGCTCATAACTCAACGTGACTGCAGACGGTCATCAGCCGAAGAGTCTCTGGAGAGGGAGAGCGGATGCCGCTGGTGTTGCTCCTCTCCTCTGAACATGTTGCTCTCATAACGCACTGATTAACACCTAACGCTGCTCTTCAGTCGGCTGCACTCACAGTCTCCCTCACACGTTGGTCGCCACGTTGGGATAAAGGCTCTCGATCTCTCTCATCTGTTGTTGTTTTTTTAAGATGCTGCATGTGCAATAATTGCTCGTCGGCTGAAGAGCTTGTGTGACAGTTTGTCAGCAGCGAATGTCTGAGGATTTTACAGACAGTTTTCATGTGATCCTGATCTGCCGTCACCTTATAAGTCTGTTTAAACAATGAAAATTCTGTCGAAGTATTTGAATAGAAACCTGGTGCTCTTGTATCACAAGACTTACTGTAAATACCCCGTGGCCAGAGCTTCACTTTATTCCAGCACTAAATAAAGACGAGCTGCCTGTGGTGGAGCATCTTTATTTAATCATCCATATAAACTTAAATTTTTCCCTTTTTTTCTCTGCTGTTTATGTCTGGATATGCTCCAGCTGAAGTCTGCTTCATGTGAAATGTTAAACTGGTTTGTTTATGCCTTTTCCTTCCTCAGTACTCTCTGGTAAATGAGCCTCTGATTGAGCTGACCAACCCGGGGGCCAGCGGCTCTCTCTTCTACCTAACCAGCGATGACGAGTTCATCATTAAAACCGTCCAGCACAAAGAGGCCAAGTTTCTCCAGAGACTACTGCCTGGATACTATATGGTGAGACACCTGCTCTTGCTTCATTAGGTCTCCGGTCTAAAACCTTATTAGAGTTGAATTTGAACAGATCACTCATCAGATGCTGAAGTGGCATAAATGAGGTGCAGTGAATGTGCTCATTAGCTGCAGCTGCAGGGAACCATCAGACTGAACAGCAGCTCAGTTAAGGTGGGAGGTTACGCTGGATGCATGCACAAACATCTGATCATTTTTCTCACTTATTCATATTTGTAAACCAAATTAATTCTAAGACCTCCTGCACCTCCTGCAGCTTTAATACAATGAGAAGGTTGGCTATTTCTATGAAGTTATACTAATGTTTCCTTTAACTTATTCACTTAATTTATTGGTTGTTATTTGTTTGTATGGATTTACGGACTGGGAAAGCTGCAGATGAATCGCCCTCATGGGGATAAATAAAGTTGTCTGATTCTGATTCCTTGTGAACTCAGATGAAATGATTCCTGGCATGCAGACCAGAAGGTTTTTTTCTTTATAGAATTTTACTTTTTGACATTATATTGTGTGGTTATGGGTTATACTGTGGCAGGATTAGCAAGACAAAAAGCAAAAGAATAGAACAAAGAACAAAAAAAAAGAAAAAAGAGGCAGTGATGGAGCACGGAGGAAAACAAAGTCGACCTTGGTCGGTCATTCAACTGATTGTGGGATTTGAAAGGATTCAGATCTGATCCTGAATTGGCCTTCGTAGACAGGAATCTGTCTCTTTTATTCATGAAATACATCAAGATGTGACTTTACATGTGACAGGACATGAATTTACATTAGTTTGTATAAAGTTGAGCAGTGAGACCATCACTATAAATCCTTCAGCTTTGGTTATTTTTCTTTTTTTAAACAAAGTAAGTTACATTTTTCCCTTCATTGTTTTTGACATGCACATTGAAACACTTCCAAAATGAACACAAAAAGTTCCTTAAGTTGCTCTAACGAGCCAACAAACAGCAGTAAAACACGATCGTAATAAAAACTGAGTGTGACTCCAGCTGTCTTTCACTTCACAGAACCTGAACCAGAATCCACGCACACTGCTGCCCAAGTTCTACGGACTGTACTGCATCCAGTCCGGAGGGATCAACATCCGACTGGTGGTGATGAACAACGTGCTGCCGCGCTCCGTCAAAATGCACTACAAATACGACCTGAAGGGGTCCACCTACAAGAGACGAGCGTCCAGGAAAGAGAGAGAGAAGGCCTGTCCCACTTACAAGGACCTGGACTTCCAGGACATGCACGAAGAAGGACTTTACTTTGATGCAGAGACGTACAACAACCTAATGAAGACGCTGCAGAGAGACTGTCGGGTAGGTGGCCGTTCTTTTCTCTCTCTGTTCATTGGCTTTGAAATAGCAAAGTCATACCACAACAGGAAGGTCGCAATTATTCCATAAAAGGAAGCTGTGCAACAAACAGGGAAGTCTAGGATCGGATCTTTTTTGTTTCATTATCGGAATACTTTCCCTTCAAAAGGCCATTTCTGTCGAATTCTCATGCTTTCATTCCTTCCCTGAAACATTTTGACCTGTGTGCTGCAAAGCCCCATATGGACATTTTGTCTTGTGCCATATCAGAGCTCAGAGAGCAGATTGCTTTTAACCTGGGAATTCACTGGAGTGAAGGGACATAGCTGCTGCGGGGACGTCACTGACCTCTCATTCTTGCCACTGATTATGGAAACTGAAACACATGCAGCTTTATAAAGTAAAATGGAATTGCGTCCTAGTCCAGGACAGTGTCTCTGCATCTTTGATGGGACAACATGTTTTGAAATTTAAAATTTTTCCATGTGTTTGTCATTGGGCCTGCAGTGTGTTTCCACTGTGTGTTCAGTCTAAGCTCTCAGTTTGCCCTGGGCTCTGTTCTCCCGTCTCAGCGCTGCAGTGTTTCAGTACATGACAGCTCTCCAAACACTGAATGTGATTAAGACATGATCCTGGTAGCGTGAGAGACTCGGAGCTCTATCCAAAGATAGTCCTCCAATCTAAAGGCACGCATTCTTCTGTGTTTTAACGCAGAGGCCAGGAGTCTGTCTGCTGGAGGGGTTAGATGGAATTTTAACAGGAGACATGATTGACCTGCATTTACCTGTTTTTAGAAGTGTGAAAATAGACAACAGTGTAGAGAAGTATTTATCTGAAATAGAGCAGACTTTGGAATTTCAAACCCTTTTTGTTATCTACATTGCACAAGTGTGAGAAAGATTTTGGAAACAGCCTAGCAGTGAAGAAGGACCATAAAAACTACATTTATTAGATTTTGCTGACGTGTTTGTGCACCAAAATCGCAGGCAAGGAACACGCTCCAGGCTTTAAGTGGCAAAAGAATCACAACTGAAGATCTGAGTTGCTGATTTCCTCGTCCTCTGCCCCCGAAACATCAACAGTAGAGATACTGTGGCTGCGGGACCGCAGAGTTATGTGCTAGAAAACTTCCAAAGATGGGTTGATAACAGTTACTGGATTTTCCAGCGGTGCAAAAGTCATTTCGGTTTAATTTCTCAGCAAACAAAAATATATCTTTGTGCCAAACCAAAACCACCGGGGCTGAAAAATGAAGCCAGTGCAGAAAACTGCAGTTCCTCAAATTATCACTGGAGGCTGACTAAAAGTGAGTCATTCCCCATTGACTCACATGTTAAATTGTGCAACTTTATTTCTTGACTACTGTATTGGGTGAATTTTTATATAACTCACCAAACTAGATTATATGAAGGGTTGTTTTAAGGTGTGGCGTGTTAAAACCTTAGCTAACCCAGCTCCTCCTCTAGCTGGGAGTGAGGGGGAGTCAGGCGCTGCAGAGAGGCCAATAGTCTTTTTGGTTCCTCAGAAACGTATGACATGACGTCACCAAAACTTCTTCCATATTTTAGATAGTTTATTGTTTGTGCAGTGACATTCCTACCCTGTTGTTCTTCATGTGGAAAAGGTGGATGACCTCTTGGGAAAGCTTTATGGGTGATGACAATGTGACTTCCAGGCACTGATTTAATGTGTTTTGCCCTCATAGTGGCTGGTTAATGATGGGGTTTAAAGCCCCCTGTGTTGTAATCCTATTTGTTCTGCTTGACATACAGCAATTGCACATGAACACACACACAGAATACACACACACAGCTTCTCTCTCTAACCTGGAATCTTACCAAGCTCTTACTGTAAGTGTGGATCAGTGTATCAGAAGAGGCCCAGAGTCCAGGAAGAAAGACTTCCCGCTGTGCCCGGCCAACCTGACAGACCTGGCAACCCTGCGTGGCACCATTCAGCTAACAACTTAATTACTTCCATTACAAGAGTCTCTGCTTAAATGTTTCAAGTTTTAGTGTGCGGGAATAAAAGAACCTTGATGGTTTTATCGCTGAACAGTGATTGATGGCACACAGAACGGAGTTAGCCGTAATGAGCAGCGCGATGCTGTGAGTATATTTAGTTTAGACGGTTCAACAACAGAGCACTCCTCTCCTCTCCTCTCCTCTCCTCTCCTCTCCTCTACAGATAAAACGACATGCAGGGTTTGATTTTTTAAAAGGTGTAGGAACCTTGAACATGACTTTGAGTATTTTTCTGTTGCACTAGTTTGTGTTTCTCATGTGGTAAGGTGTATTATCCTTCCAGGAAATGTGAGCAAACAGGTGTGACAGCCGTTGGTTTCCCAACCTTAAACTCAAACAGTATCTCAGTCATTAGCTTTTGCACGAACCATGGTCGGGTGATTTAGGGTAAGAGAAAGATTACCAGAAATCCAGAGGAATTTTAAGTGATCTCGTCAGGTTACGGCCCTTCTTGTCATCATTAACCAGCATGCTGACTTGGCGATGTCCGTCCGTTTTAATGTTTTCTAAAGCAGCTAGAATCACATCCTCCCCTCTTGCTAAGTCAGTGCCTCCTTCACCACACTCACATTTACAATCTTTCACTGCGCAGGCACTGTCTGCTCGCTATCTGTGCATGTGCAGGCCTCTGTGTGCTGCATAGTGCTTGTGTAAAGTGTATGATGTGGAGTGCAGGGCTGCAAGTAATGATTATTGTAATTAGAGATTAATCTGCAGATCGTTTGGTCTATAAAGTGTCAGAAAACTGTAAAAGTCTAAGGTGATGTCTTTAAAGGTCTTGTTTTTTTTAATCTAAATTACAAACATGTTTGGTTCATATGAAACAAAACAGAAACGGCAGGAAATCTATATTTTAAAAGCTGAAAACAGCATTTTTGGGCCGTTTTGTGTGAAAAAAAACCCATTTTCGACAGATCGATTTGTTGACTCCTTGCTGCAGCTCTCGTGGTGTTTATTTCTGTTTGTATGTAAGTGCGGCTGTTGAGCAGCAGCTGTTATAGACTCTGTGCCGTACAGTTTGTTATTGTCATGGCTTCCTGCGCTCGCCTCCTGATCAGGAAGCAAAGTGCCCTCTAAGCAGAATCGCTGTCCATTTCCATGAGTAAGCAGCTAACCCCGTCACCCCAGGAGAGGCTGCGGACCAAAACACAGGAGGGGGGNCGGCGGATGTGGAACGAGATTATTGTCCAATGAAAGTACATGTGGTGAGGCCTCTGAAAAATATATTTTAACTCTCTTTTCAGCGCTCAGGAGTGTTGGGATTTCAGTTTCATGAGCAATGTGGGAGGTCAGAGTTGAGTTGATGCAGACAGCAGTGAGACAAAGAGGAATGTGTTTGAGGGAATCAGATGTTTCTGCTATACTGCGAGGGAAACACAGCGTGCGCTTTTTTCCTTTTAAGTCTACTCTCCATTACTCTGCCGCTCCCCTGATACTCCCCAAATGCCAAAACAACACAAGGCATTAATAATTCATGTGGGACTCTACTGTACAGAGAGAGTGAGACGGAGAGGGTTTGTTGTAGAGTGAGCGTGTGTTTGCACCGCGCTGCTGTTGGCTGTGATTTGACGAGACAGACATAAGGAGGATAGTGATGCTGTTCACAACACATTTGACAGTTGAGACCTCGTCATGTTGGGGACCGTGCAGGCCAAACACCATTCATGTACCGTCTTAATTCTTTATTAAGATGGTACTTTATTTGTCCTTTATTTGCACACACAGACCAGTGCAGAAATAATGATTCAGACAATGAAGGCAATGCATTCTTGGGCAATAATAGGTTGCATAGCAGCCATCGTAGCCAGTCATAAACAAGCATTTACTGTATGGCTCTCGCTCTCCTCAGCCATGGCATCCTGTGACAACAATGGCCTCTCTCAGTCTCAGCAGCAGAGAACTGAAGTCCAGACGACCGTAAAGCTTCAACAGGATCCTTAAGCACATTCATACTCATGGTTAAAACTAGCCTAATCTAAAAATAATGACTTATTAACTCAAGACAATGATTTAGCATCACAACATAATGACGTAGCATCTAAAAATGATAATATGTTAGAATCTGAGAATGATAAGAAACTTTCTCAACATAACGGCTTAATATCTCAAAATAATTCAACTTTCCCAGACTAATGCCTTATTTTTAAATAAATACTTAGTCAGAGTGTCTCAAAATAGAAAAAAAAACTTTCCCAGAGGGACTTACTTGTTCCCGTTTTTAAAATAATGAGAAATATTTATTGTCCTATAATGGCATTAAGGGATTCCAGGCCGCTGCTCCTTGCATGGTTCAGAGTTGGGGAGTCGGTTTTCTGTCTTGTGTGTTCACAAGCTTTAAGTTGTAATGTGAAGAAAACATGGACCGTGGCGAGTGCAACACAAATGTCTGCTTCCTTGATCCACGTCCCACAAGTCAGAACCACTGCATTTTTGCTAAGGAAAATGACTTGAATGATTCAGTTATGGAAATTGTTTGATTATTTATTTGTTGACTGATTATAGTAAGTATTGAAGCTCTGCAGAGATCTCATAGAAATGTTGTTTTCTGTTGTCTGAGATCCAAATTGGTGTGTTGTTATTGAGTCTCAAGTTTATTAGGTACTTATGTAATCCAATTTTATGTAATCTAATACAATAGTCCCACAATAAACTTAATTTATAATCTAATTTTATGTTCACAGTGTCAGACAGGATGAACAGAGACAGAAGTAAGTGGTTAATATTATATTATTGCAGTTGTATCATTACTTTATTTATTAGAAGGTAAAATTGATGCAACAATCCTGAGTCTATGTGCCTTTATGAGTGCAAAACAACAACATAAGAAGCCATGTGTGGCTTATATAGCACGTGTCGTGTCACCGTTAACAGGTTGTGCTCATTTATTATAGATGCACACATTAGCAGGAACATCCCTGTGATTGTAACCGGACTCAGAGTACAGCCGTGGTGAGTGATCCGGCGGGCCACAAAAGGAGCATAAAACGCTCTGTGTTCTGCCTTTTTTTAGCAGACACACTCAGATTTAAGAAAGCTTACTGTGTATTAGTGTCACTGCAAAGTGGGACACGCCAGAGAACACTGTGGGGAGCTCCACAGCCCTACTGGCACAGAGACGGATGGGTGGAGGCGTGCTGCAGGCTGGAATACACTGAGAAACATCAGAGATTTGCTGAAGATCAGGGGACGCTGTGACAAAGCTCTCTCCCTACAGGAGCGTAAGGATTAGCCTTTTCCTTTCACTGTGAGGAAACTGAGCTGTGTTTGAAACGAGAGCAGAGGGCAGGTTGCTCAGGGGAGAGACTCAAACACTTGGCTGCTATGCCTCCGAGGATTTCACTGCACTAACTGACTATTGACTGTTTGTCTGTGCATGAAGGTTGTAAACTTCAGTACCATGCTGGTTTAAAAAACTAATCTTGGTTCTTATTTCAATACCACTGCAAAAGCTCAAAATAGGATAATTTTTTTCTTTTCCCGTTCCTTCTGCATCCATCTCACGGACTAAATGTTTCCAAACAGCAAACCTACTAGTTTCTAACTAACTCTGACTATTAACCTTAGCTCGCTTCTTGAATTACAGTGACAGGTCGCTCCCTGGCTGTGCTGACGTTCGCTCTGTTAGTGCTGCCGGCTGGATCCTCCAGTCACATGTTTGTTTCTTTGCTGTCCTTTGAACTTTACATCCACATAAGTTCTTTGTTTCTGCCATCGAATACGACCAACAGGAGCATTTTTCAAAATTAGTTTTCCTACAAACGGCAGATCAACACATCCTCAAACCTAAACTTTACCTAAACGGTTACTGTTTGAAACACGTCATCAACATTGTGATACTGTGGCACTGTGGTAGAGCTCATACCATTAAGGCTGAGTCCCTCTTTTCTCCCCCTTTTCTCTCTTTATCTCTCACTATTGAATCAAGCCGGAACAAAAAACAACAACTCTAAAACTGTTACGGGTCTATTAGGCTTGGGCAACAAATTTACGTAGTTAAGGGGAAAAATGTACATAATATTAAGTTAAATAGGTAAAATAAATTGACTTAACTCCGGTTATGTTATATAGTTACGGGCTATGCATGTAACTTAAGTTAAGTAACTTCAAATAACAACATTGACTTTTGGTTTATCTGGGTCAAAGTGTTTGTTTGACACATCCACCAACCCAAAGTGGACTTTGTTGTTCTTTATACTATTATTTTACGGCCAAGGAAGCACTGCAAAGTACAAATTTGGGTCATTTTCATCTGCTGTACGAACACATTGTCTTTAAAGGGAGGACAGTCTCTGACAGCTATATTTCAGTTGATTTTCAGTTGTGTTTTACCTGTTCAGCTTTGGGGTTTATTGTCTGATTGTAGACCAGATTGTAGATTAAATGTCTAATTAATGGAGATTGTAAAGTGTTTAAAAAGTATTGAAGCTTCGATACTTCGATACAACCTTACCATGCATGTATGTAAAACCAGTATTTTTCAGAACCCAAAGAAAACCTTTTGCACAAACAACCCCAGTATGCAGCTGTTTTCTTTCTGCTGTGACAGTTTGATTGTTTGCTGGGAAAGCTGGGGCCGGGGCGCACAGTAATGGCCTTCTGTAGGCAGCCTGGTGTGCGTGGCTCTATTCAAAATGTCTGCAGTTTGAATAGGCTGGGGGAGTTCGAGTGAAGGGATGCAAATCATTGATATGGAAAAGGCAAAGCTCAGACAAAAGCGCCAGTGTTTGCTCGAGTCAGTCATTAAGTCTATTTCGTGTTTGTGTGTTTGTGTATGAATGTGCGTGACTATGACTTGATACATCAGCAGATTCTGCTCCAGATGCACAGTGGATTTACGACTAATAATATCCTCGTTGCCTATGCATTGGATCTGGCTTATCTAGGGAGAGATAGGAGGAAGTTGTAGGTCAACTTCAAAACACTGTTGGTCTCACATTCTTCACAAAAATAGGCCAGTTTTCTGTGGATTCTGGGTCACGACTCTCTTTGATTATATCAAAAGGTTTTTTTAATGCTTCCAATCCTATTAGACTCAGGAATGTGTTATTTGTGGAGTGTAAGTGAGAATGCCCGATGCATTAATGATGAACCACTCATGAGTTTCTTTCCAACTTCATCTCTTTCTTTGCCACAGCAGGCTGCACACGTAATTACTGAAGTCAACAATCATAAACCAGTACAGTAACTTTTTTTTTCTTCCCAGTCTGGGTCATAAGATAAGCCTGACCACCTGGCAGCGACCCCGATTCCCAGATCAAGCTCCTGCCTCTCTCTCTACCCTCGTCTTGCCATGACGGCTGTAGTTGAGCAGGAGGAGACATGAAGTCTCAGAGTCTCTGGGAAACTGGGCGAAAGGCTCCTGAAGGTCAACGTGGAACACTTGGCTCGCTGTGGAGAAACACCTTGTTTATTTAGCTCAAAACTGGTTCAAACAGGAGATTTCCTTCTGCTAACTCAGGGCCTTTGAGGCGCTGGAGCGTGTTGGGTGATAAAAGTGTGCTGGGAAGAAAAACATTTGGTAATGACACTATTAGGTTGTAACAGTGTAACATTTTCATGCAGATACCTGTAGCAAAAAATACAGTTAAGGCCTATTACAGATTGTATTATCTATTCATATCGGCTTTAATGTCATATATGCATGAATATGAAATGTTTTTTTAACAAAACATATCATGCAGAAAACAACACGAAATGTGTTCTAGCTATTTATTTTACTTTTATTTATTCTTTATCAGTTTTCCTTTCTAGAACAGTTGAGAATGTGTTTCATTGTATGTGTAATGTATAATACACTGTTGCCCATAAAGTTGGAATCATTTTGTTTTCAGACATATTCGTGATTTCATTTTTATTGTGATATGTTTGTAGGTATGGATTACTGAAGTTTTGAGATAAAAAAAACAAACAAACAACAGTTTTATTCCGTCTTCATATCTAAATTAAATATTCTTTCATAAAGTCTAAGAATAGCAGCCTTTGGGGAAGTCATGTGTGTAAAATCTTTCCACATAGAAAAAGCATGTCCAAAAACAAATCCATAATCGGTTAGATTTTCCCCTGTAAAATCAATATCAATATTGGTCGCAAAACATTAGAATGATCCTTTATTTTTTGGGTGAAGAGATGCTTTATTATAAAAGACATGTTAATCCATTTTAAATGGACGTATGCATAAAGATTCTCCCTGTTATAAGGAAAGAAAATATATTTTTCAGTATCAAGGAGGAGCAAATATACATGGTATTATAATTGTCACTTTTCATACCATGTGAAACTTGTGCACTGCTGCAACCCTAGTCGCTATATTTACTGTCTTTGAGGTGAAATCGCAGCATCCAGTCCAGGAGCGTGATCTCTCCAGTCCAGCTGGTGCCCTTCATCACCAAAGGACTGCTGTGGTAACAACCTCATGTCTTGTATCTCACTACAGGTGCTGGAGAGCTTTAAGATCATGGACTACAGCCTGCTGCTGGGTGTGCACGTCCTGGACCAGAGCCAGAGGGAGGGGGGCGAGCCGGGCCAGGCGGGGGGCGACGCCAGGAGACCAGTGGGTCAGAGGGTGCTTTACTCCACCGCCATGGAGTCCATCCAGGGAGACGGCAAGGCTGCAGAAGCCCTCACCACAGACGACACGTGAGTCGGCTCAGCTGGGGGAAAAACACACACATTATGCACACATATTTGGGCATACACACTCCGCCTCTTAATCTCAACCTTTTCTCTCACAGACACAGTTATACAAGCGTGCTCATACCTCCAACAGGACACTCAGACAGTGTACACACAGTCAGGCTCTCATATAACCATAGCTACCCAAATACAAACACAGCCACCGTTCTGCGTATTTACAACAATACACATGAACATAAATACTGTAAGTGGCTCTTTTGCAAACATTTGTGCAGAAGAAGAACAGTAGCGATCCTCTGACTGCTTGTGTGTTTTGCTCTGTTTTTAGGATGGGTGGCATCCCTGCCAAAACACACAAAGAAGAAAAGCTGCTCATCTTCCTGGGTATCATCGACATTCTGCAGTCGTACAGGTACCGATCTTTATGAGATCACATAAACCTGCTGGTATTTTTTCCATGAAGCCCATTTAAATGTGACTGTAAATTCAGCAGAAATGTTGGACTCAGTTACTCAGATGTGAAATGTTTCTTCCATGGGTGGATTATGAAACAATGGACCTCTGGGCACAGACATGCAAATGTCCCGACATCTGACCTACATAGGACAAAGACACAGTCTTTATTCTTGATGGCCTTTTTTGTTGTTGTTTTGTGTCTGTTTGTAGTCGTATCTCTCTGTGATTTTATGTCGTTTTGGGGTCATTTTATTTCTCTTTATTGCCATTTTGAGTCTCTTTGTAGTTGCTTTTCCCCTTTTCCTGTGAGTCCCTTTTCATCTCTTTGTAGTTTTATTTTTTGGTCTGTTTGTGTCTTTTTGTAGTCATTTTGAGTCTCTTTGTAGTTGTGTCATTGTGTGTCTCTTTTTGCTTGCTTTTCCCCTTTAGTTAGTGGTTGTGAGTCTCTTTGCATCTCTTTGTAGCTTTATTTTGGTCTGTTTGTGTCTCTTTGTATTCATTTAGATTTTTTGTAGTTAGTATTTTGCGTTTTCATAGTCACAGTGAGTCTCTTGTAGTCATTCTATGTTCCATGCTGTCATTTTAAGTCTCTTCCTGGTTGATACGTGTCTCTTTGAGTGACATTTTGCAGGTGATGGTGCTTGTGCCCATTAGATCTTACAACACACACAATAATCCATCCATGGCCTCATCAATAGCCGATAAAGACGTGACAGTTAGGAGGGAATGTGCATGAATAGTTAAAGGACTAAGGAGTATGACAGCATGGCGTGACTCAGAGTAACTGCTTCGGTTGATACTTGCCCTTCGACAAGACCTCTTAATGCTGAATTATCACCCCGCATTGATGGAAAGCCACTTTACCTCACTCCTAAAAGGACTTTTCCTCCATCCAACATGATTTAAATGGACACAGAGGTCTATAAGTCTTCTTTATTTACACATTGATTTTTTTCTCCTCCCTTAGAGCAAAGGGGTCGGGTGACAGAGTAGGAAGCCTTTTGGCTTATGAGCTTTTCGAACTTGTGGAAATTTAAAAGCATGACATAAATCTTTGTCCGCCTGTTCGGGTTGAGGCAATAAATGCACACAGAGTGGGCGAGGTGAGATCAGGTCATGGAGGAAGAATGAATAGGCCCAATTTGTCTCCACTTATCCTGCCTTATTTTTCTGCTAGCTTGCTTCCCTCAAAGACGACGTTACATAACCTTAAACTTTGATGTATTTTCTGCTAAAATGCTGAAAAATGACCTGAGTTTGTGATGCGCCGTGGGGGAAGTGTCTCCAGTCTGATCAAGCATAAAGGGGAAGTTGTTGGGTGAGCTGATACATTAGTTACAAAGCTTCTTCTTGTTTTTTCTCCACAGGTTCATTAAAAAGTTGGAACACTCGTGGAAGGCCCTGGTGTACGATGGCGTAAGTTGATCGCTCGATCTGGCACTGCTGCTTTCATGAATGAGCCTTTTATTTGGTCACATACTTTTACGTCTGCTCCTGGCCGTCTGATAAAAAAGCCTTCTCCGCTTGTCCTCAGGACTCCGTCTCGGTGCACCGTCCCGGGTTCTACGCCAGCCGCTTCCTCAAGTTCATGAGCACACGGGTCTTCAGGAAGACTCAGCGTAAGTCTGCAGGTCGATCGTCGTCACACATGTGTGGGAAAGCAGCTAAAAAAAACAACGACGAGAAGGGGCCGCAATGGGAAGTAGGAAATCCTGGCCTGATAGGAAGAGTCGATCTGTAGGCAGCGTTTACTGTCTAATGCTGGTCATGTGTGTGTCACTGGAACATAATTAGTTTAGTACTAATTCACTTAAATTAACCGAAATGTTGCTTCCTCGTATTGTCCCTCTCGATCACCCAGAACATTTTCTGTCTGTGCCTGTTACTTTCTGCTGTAGTTGGCTGTTATATAAAAGCATTTGAGGCACATGATCCGTTATGTGCAGAAATGTGAGCTGTGATTCAATTTTAAGTGAGATTCTTTCAAATTAAAGATCATGTTTGTTACGTCTGCGCAATCATGTGACGAAGTCATCCAAAACTCATTGTTGTTTGGCAAACCAGAGACAAAAGTAAACACTTAAAACCACTGAGGTGGATAAAAAAAGGTCGATAAACTCTTAGAGTCAAGAGAGTAAAGAAAGCGTTGATTCCCCGGCCGCCTAACCACATGGAAATCCGGCATGCAGAGCTGATGGGTGTATGACAGATTGATTGATGTTCTGTTATGTTTACCAAGAGACATTTGTACTGATTTATCCACAGACTGTTCACAGTTTAATCCTCATACTACCAACATATTTAACATACAAGGAGCCCAAGAAGAACCTACTGTAGGAAAAAAGTAAAAAAGAAAAGGTGAAAGTGTACCGACTCTCCCCTACTGTACATTTCTCTAATAGAAATTGCAGCACAATCCATATTACCACTTAAAAACATAGCTTAGTTTTCAGTCATTTCAAGTAAACATGAAGTAAAAATAGTTCCATCTGTTAAAACTGCATCAGTGGCATTGGATGCTCTTGATTAGGGCCCTGAATGCATTGGTATTTTTAAAAAGCAGCTTTAAAAGAGATAATAAATCCTGAATTGCAATGCTAGCATAAAAGGACCTATGGGTGCTCCAGCTGGCTGTATGAGGGCTAAATGTAAAGCCAGGAAGTAGTTTGGGAACTTTACATTGACATCAAATAGAGTAACAATGTTATGTAACCATGTGGGACCCCCCTGTGGAGATGAACATGGCTAAGGAAAAGATTTGGGGATTTATTCGTGCTATTAACAATCGCCAAGTCCCGTCAGAGGGAGATGACAGGAAAGGATGTAATTTCATGCCCTGCTTGGGAGGCAGAAAAAGGAAAGCTTAGGGGACGCATGTGTAACCGTCATTGTGCATTTTAACAGTTTAATGACTTTACTGCTA
Organism: Serranus cabrilla; assembly: GCA_903364295.1. NCBI lineage: Eukaryota > Metazoa > Chordata > Actinopteri > Perciformes > Serranidae > Serranus > Serranus cabrilla. The sequence continues at coordinate 393,173 of CAFUXE010000422.1, read as the reverse complement.
ATTTTGGAGGCAGAGCATTGGAGTTTCACTGTGTGTGAACATTACTTCAATCGGGAAAATCTCTTTCTACGATCTCCTGCAATTATCTCCTCCTCTTCCTCTTCCTCTTCCTGACTCACTCTTTTCCTTTCTTTTCTTTTCCTCTCCCTTTTTGTTGCTCTGCAGCACTTCGATTCTCGCCTTCAAAGAGGACTCGCACGTCCATCCCGGCTCTGAAGTCGTCCTCACAGGAGATCCTTTCATCGCAGGCAGATGAGAGGAACGAGGAGGACAGGAGGGACAGGCTGGGAGGAGCCTGCAGCCTGGCCAGTCTGGACGGACAAGGTACACGAAACAAAAGCTTTTCCAGAGAAAACCTCTCTCCTACTGTGACAACTTATGGTTCATATCTGGGATATTATACCAGGGATGGTTATGGAAGTGCCTGAATTATTAAGGAGATTGCTTGAAACCCAAAACCAGAATGATTGAATCATAAATGCACTTTTACCGTTATCCTCAACACATCCTCCCTCTGTAAACTGCTTCCTGATCTGCCATTTCAACCTTTGTCTTTTTCTAGTTTTTATAGCTAATTAGAGCGTCTTAAAAACACTTGAGGCCCATAAAGAGCTACTTGCATTTGGCTATAAAAATGTTGTCCTCTCAGCACTCTCCCGGGGAGCAGCTGTCACCGGTTGATTCAGTGTTTGGCCTTGATGGAAAGAAAACAGAGGCTACCTTGTTATTAGCAGCACATCAGATACTGAACTTGCGTGTGTGTCCATAGGGCATGTGTAAAAAAAAAAAAAGAATTGTGTAGTTTTAGCCGTGCTATCCTCACTTTATCTCTCTCATGATCATAATCTGAATCAGCTGTTTGAGATGCACACGTTCAGCAGCAGCAGCAGCGTCTGACCTTTGTGTTTGATATGACGGTGTGTTAGCCAACGCCACACCGGAAGAAACAAGGGCGTGGAGGGGAAAGAGAAGTCACGGGGTCATGTGTCCTCTTTCTCTTTACAACTCGGCGCTCTCCCACCAGCTGTGACGCAACAAACTATAAAGCAGTTTGGACTGTCACGCTTCCTGACTCTCACTTTACTAAATCGGTCGCAAACAGGACGGAGAAAATCGGTTTTACTCCGAATCGCGAGGTTGATTCTCGGAATATATGTCCGTTTTTATTGGAAACATTTAATCAGTTAACTTAAATCAAATTACCAAGCCCTTGCCGTGAACAAAAATAACTCTTTTCCTCTGGTGGGCGAGAGGCAGCTATATAAAGCTGCACTGATCGTATTGATTTACTAATGGGTGTGTTTTTGGTCTTCCAAGAAATTATGGCTGTGGATGTCCGTGTTGGTCGATGTGTTTCTTCTCATTTAAATCAGAAATACAAAAAAAGATTTAAAAAATGTATGTGGATCCAGAGGAAATTATTATTATTTCAGCTAGTCTGCATTCAGGACATCAAAAGCCTTTTCCTGCTTGAACACTACTGATAAAGTTGTAAAGCTTTATTTTTGTGTCGAAAAACATCAGAAAAGATCAGCAGGAGCTTTGAAAATCTGATAAATCTCATCATTAATCTTAGGAGAAAACCCTGTAACAGTGGAATCTGATTGGTCAAGCCTTGAATTAATCACATTTGACCGTCAGGCTCCTTTGATCGAACTGTAGAATACTCGACTATTAAAGGTCACAGCTACTTCCGTGACACACTGGAGGCTACAGTTTGAAAGATGTTTACATTTTTCCCCAGGCTTTAGGGGTTAGAGGGAAGAAAAGGAAATGGTAAATGTAGGAAAGTGTGTTTTTTTGCTTTACTGATCTCACCTGCATGTGACTGTTTTCTCCTCAGCTGTGTTCGGCTCGTACCTGCGCCCCGATCTGGTCCCCGCCAACCCGTCCTTCTACGAGGGCTCCTCCATGGGAACCATCTCCACCTCCTCCATCTTTGTCAACGTGGACAACCAAACAGAGGAGAGGTACGGCGTCAACTTGCTCTTTTTAAACTTTCATTTTGTTATGACACTCTCTGCTGATAAAGTGTGTCGTTTATCACCGTTTGATGCGAGGTCACTGTGCACAACGCAGCCTTGAGAATGAGAAGGAAGTCTTGGGAATTCGCCACGCCCAACACACACATTCACACACTCCCACGTTATTGTCACCTGTGCTCTTACATCACACGGGCTTATTAGTGACGTGCGTCATGGAGCAGGTGACTCAGCTGGCGTGTCAATATGCATCCAGCGCACATACACGCACATCCTATACAACACACGGACACAGCAGGCAGAGGATGAAGGGGAAGATACTGGGTATGAATGTGGGATTTTCTTTGGCGGGCTGCTTTATTTAGTTTCTTTTAATGGTAAAGTGTTGGCCTCTAATAGAAAACTTTCATATCAAATTCCAAAATCTGATAAAGCTCTTACTGCATGTTATTAAATATGAATCAGCATATTACACAGACAGGTTTTATTACTCCTCCACTACTTTACTTTATGACACTGTCTGGCTTCACAGGACAGTTTCTTTTTCCACGTCTCCAGAGTCTTTTTGAACACGTCGTCCTCTGACCTTTACATGTTCCAGTCTTTCACCTCTCCCTGTGTCCGGCAGTGTCAGGTTCATCCTCCTCTCTGAGGCTCCATTGTGAGACTTGCCCGGTCCTGTCCCTTCATCACTCACCTGCTGCTGCGCTGACATTGTTCTGTCAACTGTTTTCATAAATATTTAAACTGCGGCTTTGACGCGGCCTTACTCCGAGCCTTTATGCTGCAGAAAGACTGTGACAAAAGAGGACAAGCGGTGCAGTGGCGACTGTATACGCACCGACAATAATCCCTGTCTGACAGCTGTTACAGCACCTTGTGTTGTGTTGTGTTGGGTTGTTTTAAAATAAAGATGTTAGATACAGTATCTCTTCATCTGTCCTTTCTATCTGTATAACTTCACTCCTCTGCTGCGCTTTCAACCTGGCTGACATTTTGACTTTGAACACAGAAAGTAGTCAATCACGTGTCATAACAGGGAAAAACACATTCCTGAATTTATCAGGGAGTCACCTGATGTACATACTGTACAAGGAAAACAGTGCTGGTGTTGCCCCCTGGTGGATGAAATGTAAAGGAACAACAGTCAGTCTCCTGATGGTCAAGCTGCATTTAAAGATGCACACGTGATTCATGTATTGATGCATCTCATAGAACGCTCGATTTCAGTATTAATACTTTAGATTATTGTCTTTTATTTAGGCTAATTGAGGTTTTCTTTCATGTATTTGTCAAAATCAAAATTGTATTGATGTTTCTTTTACTTGAAAAGAAAGTAAATGACTTGAAACTCGACTTGGACTACAAATTTGAGAGAATTAACATGATGATGTGTCCGACAACTGTCAAATAATTTCAATTTTAAATAGCAAATTGATCAATTGATCATAGGAAAGGAATTACGACTATTCGAGTCTTAACAAGAGAACAATATTCCACAATACCACAATATTATATTTTGATAACGAGCTTTGTTAGCTGAACCTTTTGACTCGCTATATTAGCATTTCTTTGGCGCTGTGTCGGCAGTTTTGTAGCTTTGAGAAATGTCACAAATACAGCGAAATAAAAAAAAAACAGATGTCAAGGCAGGGGTCACATTGTGCAAATATTTTCCGTCATTGCGGATTAGAAAGCTGTTGTGATCTACCATAATTAGAATAATTCACACCCCTCCAATGCAAACTCTGTGTCAGGGTCTCTAAAATATCTACTTTTGTTCGATGTCTATACATTGCATTTCTCAGAAAAATCCTGCATAGTATACCTTTAAGTTGTTGTTTGTATCTCTTCTGCCGTATGTGTCCACCTGCGGCACATAATCCCTCAGCGAGGGTCTCATTTTGACTCACTGTGGTCAAATCTCGGGGAGATTTTGTTCATTTCCTGTGAGACGTTTCTGAGACTATGAGCCTCTCAGCTGAGGCCTCCACCGGCTCAGCAGCAGACAGGTTTCCCATCCTGCCTGCAGCCGGTTCATCTCTGTGTCTCTTTGATGTCACTCTGTGCAATAGTGTGTGATTAGTTTCTGGAGAGAGTGTTTTTCATCAGTTTCCGAGCACTGTTTGGACAGCTGCTTTACTTCAGCTGCCTCTGACCCAGACAATAAACTCACGGCGCTTCCTTCTACGCAGGTTAATATAAAATATGTTTCTCTGTTTCAGAGCTGATGTTGCATCCAGCTCCACGTTCACCCTGGAGGACAGTGCTATCTGCCTCACCTCAGAGCAGAGCACCATGGACGTGGACATAGACCGCGATGACGGATCTGTTCTCGATGTCTACTTGGTGAGTCCACGTCACATGAAGGCCATTCTCGCTCTGACCCCGGAAGGATGTTTAGCTTGTTCACATTCAGGCCTCAACCACATTAATCGTAACTCTTTTCTCCCTTACAGTGAAAAGAACAACTTTCCAACCTTCATTTCCTCCTGCCAATCATAAGACAATCGCCGCACTCCATTGGACCGGCCCGGCTGGCCTCTGACTCCACTTCCAGTGCTGCTAGATCCATGTTGCCACTTGTATTGCCAACACATAAAAAGACAGAGATTCTCCACCGGTTGATGGACTAAAAGAAGACACACAAACAGAGACACAGCGACGGACACCTGCAGGAACCGTGTGACATATCATGTAACGTGATGAGGCTGAACTGAGTGTCGCTTTTTAGAGCATGCGTCAACGCAGTGCCATTAAGTTTTATATATGTATACTGTTTTCATGGCCTACACAAAGATCTAAATATTTACTATATACACATATGAGGAGAGGGTAGATACATTTCTTTCTTTTCTGCTGACGACAAAGAAATTAAAGAGCGAAATGTTTACAGTGAATTTATGGCGGCATCTTGGTCGCCGATGAACTGGGACGTGACGGATACAAGCCAGCTTGTAGCCACAGCCGACACGGATTAGAAAAGACTCACACGAACGGACGTGATGGATTCTGAAGCTCCGGAGGCTAAACACAGACTGTGACGCAGTTGAAGTGGCCACTTTATCCTCACGGGGCTGTTATTCCCTGAAGCCCTGACGGAGGGCTGCTGTACGGGGAGTGAGGAAGGACAGTTACTGGATCTTGGATGAAGCACAGAGTGGAGGGACGGCATGCTCGCTCTCGATCAAAAGGCACTTTTGACGTTGGTTATAATTACTGTAAGAAATATTTTTCTCTGAAGACGTTGCTTAGGTGGGTGGGCTGCCTGACATAAGCACAGATTTGGATATGTGAATATGCACTTTTCTTTTTTTTTCTTTTTACTCTACAAGTGCACACCTCTGTAAGTCCTCGATACTCCGTGTACAGAGACAGTGAAGGAACATTGTAGATCATTTCTGATGTGGAGCTGATAGTTTTGTGACTGAAGATGCTTTTACTCAGGATATCCTTTGATACTGAATAAGTGTGTCCTCTTCCAGAAGTTATGAGACATGCATCCTTCACGTAGAAGCTGTCCGATACCTCTTCATCAAGACCATATCCAACTATAAATGTTGAATTTCACCATCACGCGTTGGTTGAGACCATAATTTATTATGTAAATCTCAATATTTTACCATTTGCTGAAAAATACTTTAATCGCTGAATGTAAAGACAATGCATATTTATATTTAGAGAGACTCCTATAAATAAACTGCTAAAATTTCAAGGTCTGCTGTTTTAGCTTCTAATTGCAACATTCAAGAATGTTTTATATTTTAGATTCTGCAAAGTAGCCACATTTTATTGTGATGACAGCTTTTTGTTCATGAGGTTTTCACCTGGAGTGGTTTTCAGTTAACAGGTGCGTCTCGTTAAGAGTTAATTAGTGGAGTTTCCAGCCTTCTTAATGTGTTTGAGACCATCAAAACTAAATGTGGTTAAATTGAAGATTCTAAAATCTAAAACATATTCTGGTTTGTTTAACATGTTTGTGTGCTACATAATCCCATATGTGATCCATCATAGTTCTTCTACAATGTAGAAACTACAATGAAAGTAAAGAAAAACCATTGAAGGAGAAGGTGAGTCCAAACTATTGACTGGTACTATATATATACAGGGTTTGTACAAGCACTTTCAAAGTACCTAAACAAAAATGTCCAGACTCTCAAAGTCTTTATGATCACATCTTGTTACTGTAAATGCAGTTCTTTATACCCACAGTAGTTGATGTACATTGTCACCTAATTTATTTTATTTTTAGAGTAATTGTTCAAATATTTTAAACGAATTATTTTCCTTGAGTGATTCTCTAATAACACCAGATTCTGTTGAAAACCAAGAATTCTCAAGTAGCACATTTGAATTCCAACATATTCCTAAAAACTATTTAAAAAAAGGATTTTCCAAACTTTTAAGACTGCATGATATATGATATATTTTAAGCTGAACTGAACCTCCCCTTCACAGCAGTGCCACTAGAAAAAAAACATATCACAGTTGCTTCTGTTGTGTAACAATTTTAATTTACAGAACATTGTCAAATTGCATTACATTTAGTGCAAATAATAACACTTCTGATGTACAACTTAGAAATATACAAAGTGTGTAGATTACTGACAAAATATCAAAATTAAAAACACTAAATGCATTCTTCAGCTGACATTGCTCGAAGATCTAGCTCTTGTAATAATCAGCGAAACAATTATCCAGATAGGTCCTTCCTAACCTCTGACCCCTTAGACCCCAGAATCTCACGGTGAATCTTCAACCATGCAGATCAACTGATTGCAAAACTCCCAACTTTAGATGGCATCAAAC
>CAFUXE010000422.1:303264-386334 GCA_903364295.1 Serranus cabrilla | reverse complement strand
CCCCCCCCGGCTTCATTTCAGTGTTGATAAATGCACATCTGGTGGCTGTACAGTAAAGATAACCAGGATTGTTTTAGGGTTCATCCTGGTGTCTAAGGCATTCTGGGGGTAGTTTATCAGTCAAAGGGCAGGAGGCCACTGCACTGTAGTGTGGCGCGTGAAATGTAATGTTAGAGTTTGACTTAAGAGTCTAGGGTGTAGATGATTTCCTACTCAAGATTTTACAACTTTACCTTATCCTGCACTATAGCAGCTGGACTACTTGACAAACCTGACACTCATGAATGCACAGACAGTTTTTTTCTGCCTCATCAGGGGCTGAAAATGGTGAAAAAACAACAACTTTGGGCGTACAAAATATTTCCACTCGTCTCTCAATGAAAGAGGAATCTGTACATCAGACACTGTGGCTGGCTGTTTGCAAATATCTGTCAGAAACAGTGTGTTGCATGAAGACAGATGCACACTGACAACAGGCCGCAGCTTAGCATCTATAAACCACAGTCAACTACATCATTGATATCCAATTATTGATTAGAACTTCAACCGTGTCAAAAATATTGTCTAACAAGACTTAGCAAATGCTCTTTATCTCCCACTTCAGGGTTTCTTGGCCCATCAAATTCAAGCATTTAACAGTCAATTCACATTTCTCACATTGGTAAACTGTTTTTCTCTGTACAATACATTGTGTCCCTGGAGCTCTCTGAAAGCTACTGTATAACATCTAGAAATATAAAGATTTCAAAGCTTTAGGCTTCTGGCCCCCCATCAAACTGCAAAGAGAGTCATCACAAGAGGGACAGGAGAAGGCAAGAAAGAGGAGATACTGTACCACACCTCATCAATGCTTTCCCTGTCAATATCGACTTTCCTCTCTCGTGGTAGTTACTTTAGCAGCAGCAAAACAAGTAGCTGTAATACTAGTGATTAAAGCAAACCCAAAAAAAAAAGTCAAGAAGATTGTAATCATAAGAAATGTACAAAACAATTTACAAAAAAAAGCAAATAATCGGTAACAAGAAGTCAAAAACCACTTAGGAAACTCTTGAGTTTACATACAAATGTACCCAGCAGATGGTGTTTTACGCCATGACGGCGCAGCTGGGATGACAACTACTGATGGATTAAAGCCGTAAAACCAGTCTCTTCTACAAGCAGGTGCCCCCGTGGCACGTCCCCGATGATACAGAGTCCTGCGTGTAGCAGTTTGAAAACACATTCAAATTGACAGGTGAATGAGCCGAGTAGTCTTTTAGAGCCGGTTCGACGCTGAGCAGTGTAGTCTCTCCTGTGGGCGACCTGGGCCCTCCGCCAGCCTGAGACAAAAGGAGGACAAAGCTGAAATAATGACAGATTCAGTGCATCTGCTGTTATTGTTTTCATGGCTCAAAATGACAGATACATCACCAGTCAAGATGCATCCAACCCATTAACTCTTACACACCCATACAGACCAATTTATGTCTTTTTAGGGGGTGTTAAGGGGGAGGTAGCAGGTCAACAGTACATGCTACATAGCAGTGATGTACACAATCTGAAAGTTTGGAACCTGAAGAGATGCAGCTCAATACTGTGTGTGATACAAATGTTGAAAGATCAGTGTATATGAGATTATTTTATGAGTACATGAGGAATATTCCCATGCTCATTTATGCCTCATTGCAGCAGTTTTTGGGTTTGATTTTTACACCCGTCAGTTTAGTTTCTCAGTTGTGAAACAAGACGTTTTGGGGTTTTGGTTACCTCTTTGTGCTCAGAACAGGATGGGTTTCCCAGCAGTTTTCTCCTGGACGTAGGAGGTGAAGCGCTTCAGGAACTTGGGATACTCTCTCTTGGCCACGGCTCTGAGGACTGATGCTGGAGCCCATCCTCCGGGGTTTACTGCATCCACACAGGGGGGAAATTATCAGGAAATTGTGTGCCATCATCATGCTAGCTAACAGTAACACTGTTAGTCACAATTAGTCATAAGCTCACAGTGTGCACAAACAGAGGTGTAGGCTGCCCTCTAGTGGTTTCTTTTTCTCAAATGAACTCCTATGACCTGCCTGGCTTCAACAACAATAAACCGGCGGTGGATTCCTTCTGCAGCCTGTTTCATGTCACAATAAACTCGTCTACAGGAAGTTATGGGAGGGGGAGACGCTCTGCAAGTCTGGACGGACATTTCAAAGACAGTCTGACTCTCGTGTTAGCTAAAAGCTGTACAAAGACCAATCAGCAGAAATGTGGGCTGCTGTCAGGTTGTTCTGAACCATTTAAAAAAGACAAAAAATAAGGTGATTAAAAACAAAGCAGCTCAGTAGCTTCACGGTGTGTCACTTTGAGTAAAAATAAAAACAAACAAATAAAAGGGAAGCCAGCTTGAGGCTGTTTCCTTCCAGCACTCGTTTTCATTAAGGGCCTGCAGCTGTTGCTGGATGCTCGCTCACATCTCAAGTCAACAGAGTCGTCTACCTGTTAACTTCAACAAGCCACCTCAGGTAAACATTCACAAAGTATTTACTTTGGCTGATGTGACAGTTGATATCTTCAGGACTTGTTTGATGGCCTGAGGCTGTTATTTTGATCACATTTCCAGTAAATTAGCCAGAATATAAGACAGTCTTGTGCTTTCTTTTAGTCCCGTAGTAAGAGAAGTGAGATTTCCATGTGTTTTTAGACTGTAAAGCAGGTCTAGGTGCTTTACAAATAATGTTCTAGTTCTTTGTCAAGTGAAAAAGGAGGGAGACAAAATGATAGTAAATATAAAACATTGTGCATTGATGCATTTCTGAGCTACTTTAAGTTTTGTCAACAGCTCCAGCTAATAGATTTGCTGTTGTATCACTTGGAAGGTTTTCCATAGGATATTGCTGGAATAATGTGACGTTTTCCAAACTTCCCACAATCTAACTAATTCCATGAGTTTCCCAGCTGCCCTGATATTCAGACAAACAGGATGAGAAAAATAATGTTGTTGTTTTATACACCTGAACATGAGTATGAAGTATGCTCTTGAAAATGAGCAGAATATATTCACATTAATCTCTCCTCTGCAGTTTGAGAGCTCAGTGGGTTTTACCTGCATTAGTATGGATGTCTGTAGACAAGAAATAACAGTTTGACTTGGATTGACTCGGGGTTAGGCCTCAGCTTAACACCTTCTTGTGGCATTTACAGCTGATTGAATGTTAATGTGGAGGAGCTTGCAGGTAGATTATAGTCACGCTGACGATGATGGAGAGGCTTTGTTCTGCTGGCTGCTGAGATCAAACACTTATTAGTCTGGAGAGGCACTTACCATTGGCAACGTAGGTGATCTTACAAAGGATGTTGTCTCTGCTGATCTCTTTATCACCTTCTGGTGGGCTGACAAGCGTTTGGCAGATCATAGCGACATTGATTTTGGCACGAACGCACCGGTTTGTAGGCTGGAAGGAAAAAGAAAAATGTGAATGCAAAAAATCTCCAAGCTGCCGCAAATCAAACAGGAGCTAATCTGAAAAGAATTACGGGGGTTAAGGGGTTAGAAAGGATTCTTGAAAAGAGCCTGTTACAAAAAGGGATATTCTGATACTTCACACTCGCTGTATTGTCAGACAGAAACAGGTAGTAATCTTACGAGGGCATTGTCGTGATCCACAGAGAAGTTGCAGACCAGCCATGTGTCGGGATCATTTTCATTTGTTGCCAAGATCTTCCTGATGGCTGACAGATAGAGCACGTCTCTCTGAGAGGCCGGCCACACTCTCTGCAACACAAACACAGGTGAGCTGGCCCTCACACAGGCTGCACAATATCACTGATAAACCAGCAAGACAATCAATTTACCTTGTGCGTCTGGTAAACAATGACGGCGTTATCGGAGAGCGTTTCCACGACGTTGAAATTTTCAATGGTGGCTGAGGGAGGAAGAGTTCAGTCAGGTCAGGACAGAGAAAACCAAACAGTGCTCACATGACTTCTGGGAAAGTGAACTTACTCTCCCAGTCCATTCGGACAGCCGTGTCCCAGAAGTAGTGGCAGACCTCGTGTCCAGTCACCCCCTTCACAGCGTGTGTAGCTTTGAGAGGATCCAGCACAATGCCGTTCTCCTCGACCTCTCTCCTGTACACCTGTTAGCCAAAGTTAGATATCATCACTATAAACATTACAGCAACCAAAACATACCTTGAACGAGCCTCTTAATTCTTAAGATTGATAACTTGAATAGAATACAGTTTTATGGTTTTAAAGGTTCAGAAGTTAATTATAAAAATAACTTGTTGTATTTGCTGAAACTGTCACTATGTCCTGAAAGCAGTACAAGGCGGCTAATGTGTGAATTTTAAAATATATTCCTCTGGTTCCTCCTTGTGCTTCCAATGGCATTTGACCTTTGAGCTGTTGTTTGGTTGTTTTCATTCATGCACGGTGGATTCTTGCAAATACAGCACTTTCCACTCCATGAAACCGCTCCGACACTCCTGTTTCATCTCTTTTTAGCTTCCTTTTCATCGTCGGTCTTCTGTTTATGTCTTTGGCGTGAACGCTGTTGTTGGCAGAGGAGTTCCTCTATTTGCTAGTTGTTGTTTCTCAGCCATTGTTTCTGCAAAGCTTCTAATGCTGAAGACATTGAGCTGGACTAAGTGAGGCTGCAGTGTGAGCGTGAGCAGCACATTGTATTGGAGACTCCCCCTGTGGTCGTTTTCATTCAGGCTCAGTGGATTCTTGTAAGTGCCATTAGAAGCACTAGGAGGAGCCAGAGGAAACTAATTTCTTCACAGATTATCTATCTCATCTCACTGTCACTATATCCTGACAAATAAAATGAAAAATCTCATAAAAGTTGCCTTCAATGGATTATTTTTGTGGCATGAATACTTTAAATATTTGAGACGGTCTTCCGCCTCCCATAGCTGACAGATTTACTATCAGTGCTCCTACTCCTACAGTACCTTTTAAAAGATTGAATGAGACTTGAAATATTCACATCCAAGAATCAAGGGAAATGAGTCGTGAGCAGCTTCTCTCCTCACCTTCATCTCTCCTTCTTCTATTACCAGCTGCCAGTTAGCATCTCCGCCCATATCCTGAAGAGAGTACGTCATGTGATTCTGCACCATCTCCTCCACCTACGAGACGGACAGGTAATCGATTCAATTCATATGTCAGGAAGTCTTTCACCTGCCCTTTACCTGCCTGTTTGAGAACATGCTGTGAAACAGTGTGGGGGAAAGAGGAATAAATTATATTAGCTACTTGCAACGCTTCATGGCCTTGAGCAATCAACACACCCAGCACCTGTGCTGGTATTTTATTACTGAGGTTTTGATAACAGCAATGAAGGCAAACAGTAAAACTATTTAACCCTCTCAGAATCTCAGGAATTCTTTAAGCAAATATGTTAGTCACTGAGCTGTAACCTAATAAATATAAAACACTTATTCCTGCTTGGGGATGTTATTCAACGTCCCAACAATGCATTCAGTCTGGATTCATGCCTGCTCATGCTGTGGCCGACAGAGGGATGAGAGGAGGAGGTAGAAAAAAAGAGCTCTCACTAGATTCCACTCATGCAGCATTAAATATTTTCTCATCAGTGTTATGATGAGAGCCGTTATGTGATGAAAACAACCTGTCAGTCACTCCAGGAACTTAAAATGTGTCCAGTCAGGTTGTTTTTGTCTTTGCTCATCACATAAAATGATAAAGACTTTGGTGTCATAACATGCAGCTTAAAGCAGAGGAAACATTTAGTGAGTCCTGGAGAGACTGGTTAGTAGACATTCTCATGCTTTCTGCTCATGCTCGCTCGGACTGCGGAGGAAAGCAGTAGGCGTTTGCACAGGTACAGGTGCTCGCTGTCGAGCAAATACAGTACCTGAGCGCTGAATCTGTGAATGTCATCTGAAGCACTGACTAGCTCAACGGAGGACAGGGAGGAAGAATGGCTATGGGGCTGTACAGCAGAGAGGAAGATTGAAACAGAAAGCCGTAAGGAACAAAAAAACAGAAAGAGGCGCCCCGCAGCAGACCAATCACAACATATTAAGAAGTTNNNCCCCCCCCCCCCCCCCCCAATTACTGCAATAAGCACAAACTGATTCACATGAAGGTGAAGCGTGGACACATTATGAGGAGCAGAGCGTTACAGACAGGTCGCACTGGTTGTAAGCTGACTCGGCTTCAGACAGGAATGATGAGACGCTGTAAACAGCAGCAACCGGGAGGCTGAACCCTCATAACTCTCTGAGACATTTTGACTTTCTTTTTGCTCTTCTTGGCTGTGTTAATGTTTAGGGCATACATTTTGGCATAGGTGTGAGTTGTTAATAAGTTCCACATTAGCTCCTATAAGATATCTATAGCCAACAGTGACAGTTAGAATGCATTAGTGGATGTTTGAATGATTTTAATGGGTTTCAGAAGGGACTTTTTTGGCCTTAAGGATCTATCATATGAGACGTTCAATCTCTGGAAATTGTTTTGGTTTCATACTATTTTACAGAAGATTTTCTCTCATGTTCTGTGGCATTAACAGTCTGAAAATGAATGGATATTTCATTGTTATGATTAGTTACCAGGACTGATGTTCTAATTGAAAGTGGAAAATAATATTATTAAATAGTATTTTTATAGCAGTTTTAGAAAGGGGACATTTTTGTTCTGTGAGGCTACTTGTAAAGAGTGTGTTTTTTCAATTTGACACTTCACTTAAAAAAAAAAAATGCATCAAAATCAATGTAGTTGCTTATCATGTAAACTGACATTTAAAGGGTTATGAAAAAATGTAACTTAACGAAAGTGGGAAATAACATTACTAAAGACTTTTTATGGCACTTTTTTTCGCTGTAGACATTTTCTGCCTCTAAGGACATCAGAACAGCACAGAGGTTACAGATTAGACCACAGCCGGATGGAAACAAGATGAACATTAAAGAGAAAGTGAGAAATGTGTTGAGCACCTTGGTTGCGAATCGGTGTGTACCGATGGTGGAGTAGGCGTCGCCTGGAGGAACTGGAGTGAGTCGAGGTATCCTGACCTTCTCTGACTGGCACTGAGGGACAGAGAGTAGGAGTTTAGTGAGAGAGGAAGATTAAGAGGATACAACAGAAATATCTGTGCAACTGTGCTTTACTTCTTTTTACTTTGTTTAAATGGGTTTCAAAGACAGAAAGAGATTGACAGAAGGGATTCAGTTTTTCTTAGAGACAAAATGTGGAGTTGTTTTATGCATCTAAACTGAAGAGGACAGTTTAAGTGAGCAAGTTCAGATCTTCATCACACCTGCTCTTCGATCTTGTCCTGTCTGTCCAGTGCAGCTTCCACTGCATCAAAGAACTCGTCCTCATTGATCAGGCTGTTGGGCCCCTCCTGTGGAAGGCAAAAGTGTCAGCAATATAAGAATCCTGTAAGAACAGCCCTGAACAAAACCCTGACAAAGGTGCAGGATGATACAAAGGCACAAGATTGGGGAAACACAAGTCAAGACAGGAAATCATTTTTCTGGGGTTTATCCAGCTGTTTCTAATCCATTTATCTGATGTAAGCTCATCTTGCCTCGTAGTCCGGGCCTCCGTAGTGTGACTTTTTCTTCAGTTCATTCACAGCAGACTTGTAGGCATCTTCTACCCTCCTCCTCTTCTCTAGCTCCTAAACACACAGAAAGAGACAGCCGCGTTGTGTTGTTAGTGCAACTGTAATAAACAACTAATAACAGTGACAGCGCGTACACAGAAACGCCCATTAAAACATCTGGGCTGCATTAGATCTGCTGATCCTTCACATTTAGACAGCAAACAACAGGAATTCAATTTAATAGTCAGAAAACATCTCCGCCCCAGTGACAATGCTCCTTTCATCAGATTACAGTTCATAAAAGGGGAAGAAAAGACAGGTCTGCACAAACAATTGAGCAAACCCACCTCATCAGACAGCAGCCGGTCTGAAACAGGTTTTACTGAGTACTGGGTGTAGTGTTGGAGGCAGGGTGCCCTTTATTACTATGAAAGCTGCTCAGTGGTGCAAAAAATAGTTTGACTTGCATATACAATTGCTTAGATCTTCTGCATCCACTGGGCCCAGAGAGCAAGCGCACCAGTGTTTCTTTTAGCCCGACACGAGCTGTTTGGTCTCAGGCTCATTCACGTAAACAGAGGAAGGATAATAACTCTGGATTTGGTTATGAGTACTTTACCACCTAATAATAACGCAATAAAAACTATCTGCCGATTTACAGACATCTCTTTCATAATGTACACACTCTTTCTCAACGTGACGTCACACGTCGGACCCGGAAGTTGTAATTAAAAGGTTAAGCCACCGTGTTAACGTGGCTTCAAAGCAGTGCGCTGTTCCTGAGGGCTCGGTTCAACCTAATGTGACATCCTTTGGGTAATAAACACACTTGGA
This sequence comes from Serranus cabrilla, assembly GCA_903364295.1. Classification (NCBI taxonomy): domain Eukaryota; kingdom Metazoa; phylum Chordata; class Actinopteri; order Perciformes; family Serranidae; genus Serranus; species Serranus cabrilla. Next base: position 377,954 of record CAFUXE010000422.1, on the reverse strand, counting down.
TTAGAAGCAACAGGCTGCTGCTCTATGAAGAACAATGAAGCTACTGTTCCCAATATCCAACACTTAAAAGCACTGAAATATTGCAAACCAGAGAATGTGTTTGTCTCTATGTGAAAGCAGATCAATAAAAATACAATGAACTAACTATGTAGATGGATTCAACTGTGCCCACATATCAGACACAGTTTATTCACACTGTAATAGTGAAAACAAGCAAAGTACTAAACAATCGCTTTCTCTCAAACAACTTAATTGGAGGGAACCAGACAGAAGGAGAATGAGACCAAACAAAGTGTAAAAGAAGGTGTGGACATTTAACGCTTGGCACAAAATAAACAGCAGCTGATCTCGCTGTCAGCTACCAAAGAGACAGACAGGCAGACCTACTTTAAAGAAGTGGCTACACGTCTGTAGAGGTATCCATCTCTGTGTCTGGTATTTGAGCTGCTCTGTCCTCCTCTGTAGCGAAGGCCTCCACAAACTGCACCACGAAGACTTAGCAGACATTTTTGAATTCTCCGTCCGGGTCTGAGCAGGCGTGTCCTGTTCCTTTGAAAGCGTGTTCTGAACCCTATCCATTTCCCTACTCACTCCACATCAGCAGCCGAGCTCCACACACATAACCAAACACAGATAAGATTGAGGTAGTTTCACTCGAGCCGTCTCACTAACTGAAGGCACTTCCCGGCTTTTGTAGGTTTTAGGGTTGGGCAGCATGCCTTTACACACAGGAAAAAACTGGTTTGACAACATCAGCTGAGCAGATCAGGATGTGGGCATGAGGCGCTCTAAAGAGAGTACCTTTACAGACACAGACCACTCTCTAGATGAAGCAAAGTCAGTGAAGGGAGAAGTGTTACGGGAACTCCAAACACCTTGATTAAATAATCAAATAACAAAATGACCAAATAGCAAAAATTATTATGGGGAAACAGGTGATTATGTGCCTATGGTAAGAAAGTCTGAGGCTACATCTGATAAAAAATAGTGCTTTTTCAGTAATCTGACTGTGATAATTAAGAACACTTTTACAGTTTTAATGCTAAACAAGCACATTTTCCTTTTCTTTAACACCACGTTTCTTGACAGTTCCAAGTTGGCAGTTGAACAGGGAGCTACGTTGTGAAATATCTTGCTCAGGGCACTTTTCAGAGAGCACCTAACCAAACGCAGAGTAACACATTGCGTTCAGTTAAAGCTACCACACATAAACAGAAGATGAAGATGCAGAAATCAAGAGCAAATAAACATATTTTATAGGGGAAGATTAATAATGAGGATTAATAAAAGCAGCTCTGGATTACATCCTGAAGAATCAAGGCTCATCCGGTGTATCTTACATTGAATCACCCTCGAGCCTTTCCAAACCGCCACTGTAGATTTTTATCAGTAATTTTCCTGTCAAATTCACATAACATTCAGGATACTGAAGGGGTGTAACAGTGTACAGACGTTCGGCTTCGGGTTTGTCACAGTTCAGCTGCTACAGTAATTTCTATTTGTTTGGAAGAGACTGTAGTTATTTTTTCCCCCGAAAGACAAGAACAAAACAGGGAACCCTCTCTGTAATCTTTTTGGACAAGTTGCTGTCTCGAGGGAATTTCTTTTAAATGTGCTCCAGTGTTTGTTGCTTTGGTGCAGCCTGACTGAGGAACCTGAGTGAGCCGTATTCCTCTGGGTGTTTATTTTCATCTGTAGCCTACATCTTTTGCACCGGTTCCATTAATAAATCACTCATATCGGCTTTTTGCTTGAGGGGCTTTTTGTCTGAGCGGGACTGTCTGTGTCTCTGTCTGCGTCTTCTCTGAACAGATGAAACACGGTAAAAAAAAACAAAAAACATGCAGCGTAGGTGACAGCAAAATGCAGTTCGGGAGATTCCTAGTATGAATACCTGTTATAGTCCGAGTGATGTTAATTTTGATCACTGAGTGCACCAGCCTACCTTGTCCATTCTCTTCTGCCAGCTGTCCTCTCGTTTGACCATCAGCTCGATGCAGTGGGACAGAGTGGACAGGATGCCTGCTGTGGTGGCTTTAAATGTGATGGCCTCCCCCTTAAAGTCTATTCCGTTCATACCTTTGGGACTGGCAGGGGAAAACACTGACACAGACAGAGACAAAGAGATAACTGTGAGTGTGACAGCTGAAAAAAAACATTTCATTTTCATAGATATTTTCAAATAGAGCAAAGAACGTATTTCTGTATCTGCTGGTAAACTCACATTTCTCTTTGCTGCCATTGTTGTTGTGATTGTATTCACCATCCGATCTTGTAGTGGTAGGAAAGTCCTCTTCGTCTTCTTCTACTTCTGGTAAAAAAAAAAAAGCAACAGCAACCTATAACTTATGTTTTTATCTGACAGAAATACCTTAACCTGGACAGACTGCTACTAGAATATAGTTTAACATTTCCAAACCATATTCAGCAGCTACTTTCTCATAATTTGACAGTTGTTGACCCACAACACGACATTTCTAGCGAAAGCATCATTCAGATGAAGCTATATGCTTGTTCAGCCTATATAGGAGAGCAGGTTCAATATGAACTTGATTTTGAAGACTGCAGAAAGGTTCTGCCTCGGAGATTAAACAACCCACAAAGTGCCCTGTAAGTGGATATTGATTTTTGTTTCCTTTCTCATGAGTCAACCACTCTGCTTCAACTCTCAAGCTGCATGAAGCAAGTGGAGTCCCATCTAAAAACTCTTTACTTAGCTGGCAAGAGTCAAGACCAATTCCTCTTTGTCAAGTCCACACTGCTTTAAATGTCTGTTGTTTTGTTTAAACAAAGTGAAACCTATTTCATCTCTGACACTAACATGAGCTCCATAATAGTGTATCAAGCTACCTCGGTCTCTCTGAAATTCATCTTTGGAGACGACATCGGCACAGGTGTCAAAGTATTTCTGCAGGGTGTCCACTTGTCTGCACAGAATGTCCCGGAAGGTTTCCATCTCTGCTAACTTCTCCCGCAACCTGTGCCCCTTCTGGGCAAAGAGAGACATGTGAAGAGATACAGAGAGGGGATAGGATTCATGATAGTTAACCACAAACAAGGTTATCATCAAAAAGGGACGAAACACTTAAATGTTACAAAAGTAATAACAGATCCAGTCAGCTGATATTTTCAGAGAGGACAGTGAGGGACTGAGAATCTGATTAAATTCTGCCTTTCTGATGCTCGTGTTTTTACCTTGAAGGACGATGTGGATGTGGCGGACAAGGCACTGGCTGCTGAGGTGAGAGACAACATGGAACCATGACGCCTGAGACTGGTTTCTGAACCATAACCAGACTCGGCCTGAGAATCCAGAGGGACGGATCGAAGAAACAGACAGAGAAAGAGAGGAGGAGTGTGGAGGGAACAAAAGGTCAGTGTTTGCACAAAACACATTAAACAATCTGCAATATAATAAGAACGCTCAGAAAAACAAGACAGTGACAGAGAGAGGGGGAGGTCAGATGTAGCAGCAGCAGCACTGAGTAATGCTGAGCTTCCTCCTACACAGACAAACAGTCAGCTAAAGGGACCGACCTGACAAATACACACATGCTCCGACTGAGCCAGCACACCTGAAACTTGGTGGTGGTTGAGGAACAGTGGAAATAAATTCAACTGTAGATCAGAAAAGGATTGCGACTTGCTGGAGAGAAATATCATTGTACCTATTAGGAAGCGCATTGTAATGACGTTATAAAACATATCTAGTGTATGACCTGGCATTACAGAGGAAGGGAGTGGCACTGACTGTATTTGTTCCATTGAACAGCTAGTGTATGACTGGGCAATGTCTGGGACTGCCAACTCAGCAAAGTGACAGCATTTTATTATACATAGTGCATGTGCATGCACACCCAGCCGACTCAACCAGCACGGAAATATCCTTGTTTGTCCCACATGCAGCTGTTAACTGTTATCCACTGCATTAGAGAGAAAGAGGAAATTAATGGTTAATGTGCAAAGATGAGTTCAATTGCGATGGTTTAGCGTACGCAATAGATTTCCGGCTGGCATGAGCACATCATAGTACATTAATACTGCAATATCATATTAGGCCTTTGGTGCAACAAGGCATGCAAGTGATAAAAAAAAGATGCAGTTTTACCATTAGTGGTCTGGGACTTTTAATGAGTCTCCATCACTTTTTAAAAGCATAATTTGTTACAAATAATCAGAAAATGTTTGAGCCAAGAAACAATAGAGAGCAAAAAATTATGATTATATGCACAAAACATACAATACAATATAAATATAGAAGAAACAAATGTCCCCTGTCAAAAAAAAGGTAAACTTAAAAAAAATCCCCCTAACCTACTTATCCCAAAATGTGCCACTGACGTGCTGTGGGTGTGATGCATACAGATGACTTGATGTTACTTGAGCGGTCAGAATTTTATGCTCTGTAGTTTTATGTTGTTGACTCTGTAGTAGCTTTCTGACATGCTGTTGTGCAATTTTTTTCCTGACACGCCCTCATTACCCATTAACTTTTCCCTAATAACACGGTCTAAAATTTAATCTCTTGAAGCACACTTAAAAAATTTCTTTTTCATCTAAGCCCTTATGTCTCAACCACTTTGCAACACAAACTTGTATTTATCTCAAGGGTGCAACCACTTTTATTTCATTAAGGCAGAAATCACAACTTATTAATACTTTAGCTATAACTAGGCTAAGTTTGAACTTACACACAGTACTTTACTTAAATTCATCTTTACTCAACCAGTAGAATCAGTAATGAGGAGCTTTAACGTATAAATCAGGATCCCAGCAGTCTTGTGGTACGTTTTAAGAGACATGACCTTTGTATGTACCTTCCTCTTCATTCTTACATTAACAAGGGACTGGGAGCTATTCCTGTTTACTAATTGGGATGCAGAGGTATCTCCTGAGAACAGTGAGCAAACTGAGAAGGAAATCAGGTGACAAACACATAAGCCACAGTCTCAGGAGAGAGCACACATTAGCTCCTCTTCACACATGTATTGCAACCCTGAACTCTAATTGACATTACCTGGAGGAGCTGAATGTGAGAACACAACAGTCCCAATCCGTTGAACCGGACATTAAATTGACTTGTACTGTCCAATTGAGTCTATGTGTAAATACAGAAGGTCATTGTGCAGATAATTCACGGATTCAGATTCAAACTTTTTATTCTAAATACGACATTTTAAATTTTTCCAGCTGCAAACAGCGACAGAGCTGCATGCCTGGCGTACTTTTTATTTCAAATGAAAGTCGATCATTGCTGACACTTTGACTTGTGGGCTGCAAAGCTTCAGCTTCAATCCTGACAGCTCAAAAAATATTCATGTTTCGGGATATTATTTTGTAATGTTCTTGTGCAATAGTCTGATATAAACTATATCATCCTCATCTATGTTTGCTGCTACATCTTATCAAGTCCTTAAATAACACAGCCTACATTCAACAGCTGAGAGTGACAGTTGCATAGTTAGGGGCATAAATTAACATTTTAACAAAAAGTGCTTTAAACTAAAAGTTGATTTCACAACACTGTCACTTAATAATGCCATTCACTTTAGTTAATTTCTTGATTATACTGACATATTGCACACATTTCTGAAATCATTTATATATAGTTTGGGCATAGACCAAGTGGTAAAGCCATGCACTGATAAAACACAAAGACCACTCTGTGACAGTGCACAGACTGCCATCTTTATGCACCTGCTCAGCTGCATGACACAGCCATGCAAATGAAACACCCACTCATACACAACACATGAAATGGCATCCTGTGCCCACAGCTTTGTGATGGTAATGAGATGAGTGTACAGAAGTGACCATAGCAACCACTGAGTCCTTCTGCACATCTCAGCAAATTGCTGTTTGGGAAATTAGTCGTTATTAAAAATGTGCAGCCATGCAGCATCAGTTTAATTTCTATAAAACAGAACTGTGACTGATTTCTGTTGAGATTGATTCTCCAGCAAGCACATCAGTGCTACTAATGTGAAGAACTGCATGCATGCACATAAATAAATAATAGTCTGTGCAATAAATGGATGTTTATGATTCCTGGCCCTACACCTGCATACTAATTAAAGACTTCAGTGATGAGTGACAGTAAGCAAGCAGCATGCCAACATGCTATAAGCCCACCATTCGGCCATTCCAACACCCAAAGCAGAGCAGGACACTGCTGCAGTCCCGACGGTTTGCTGGCCCCAACATGGCCCAGACGCTCCCTCAACACTCCCACTGTTCTGACAATTCAGGGGCTTAAATCCAGTATTCCCGTTTCTCTGGACACACCTCGCTGAGGAACAAAAGGGGAGAGGAGGAGGTGGGGAAGAAAAGCCCTACAGCTTCAGCTTAGCTCAAGTAAAAGGAAGCAGCAAGAGAGGGAAAGAGGGAGGAGGATAAAGTCATTTTCTCCGTAGCAGTCTGGGGAGTAGCAGACACTGGCTGCTCCGTGAGCCAAAAGGACGCGTCTTGAAATTCCTCGGCTGAGCGAAGCAGGTCTGCTTTCAGTCAGATCTTCCGCAGGCACACACATGGACTCAAAGACACACACGAACATGCACTCCTCTCTTGCTGAGGACATAGATCAACAGACCACACACCCTGATATGTGAAACCTTTTCATCTTGTCCATCTTTATGTCCAGCATCCATCACTGAGCAAGCAACTGTGACTGTGTGTGTTTGCATGTAAGAGACGGAGCGAGAGAGGGATGAAAACGAAGGGTGTATGCATATATGCATTAGAGAGAGACAGAGAGAGAGAGAGAGAGACGAGGGCTGTCCGGAGCTGTTTGTGTAATAAACCACTAAAGTACCAAATGGGTGGGTGAGTGAAGCAGCCCACTGTACATCATGACAGACACAGAGAGGGAGAGCGAGAAAAAGAAAGAGGGAGAGAGAGAAAAAGAGAGGGAGAGAGAGAAAAAGAGAGGGAGAGAAAGAGAAAAAGAGAGTGGGAGGCAGGGAATATTTATCTGGATCTTCAGCTTTACTTCCATCTACCTGACTCTGCTTTTATACTTTCTTATTCTGATTTGTTGACAGCTCACTGTGAAGCCTGATCTGGGCCAATAGTGTTCAGACTGTGCCAACGAGCAGCCTGAAGAAGTGGTGGAAAAACTACAAATAAATACGAGGGGTTTTCCCCATTCCCTCCCATATCACCCCTCTGAATCTGACAAAATGGAACAGTCTTCTCAGTATGATCAAGAGTTTTATGCGTCCCTCTTGATTTTTGTTGCTGTGAGAACGGGTGATAAAAAAAATGCATTATTCATCAAGAGCTGCACTTAACGTCCCTACACTTAGCACAACTTTTTCCACCACCAACACAAACACACCCACACATAAAAACACAAACAGACTTGTTCAAAAATCATTTTTCCCCCTTTCAAATTGCCTAATTTGGTAATACGGATATGCAAATGCAGATAGTTTGCCCCTTGGATGATTAGAGACATTTAAAAGCAGTAAGAACGTCCTGTTCGACCCATATTAAAGCACAATTATATCTGTTAAACGCAGACGTCAATTCAGCTCAAGCAAAGTTGGAGAGTGTGAAATTGGTAAAAAAAAAAAAATGTAACCCTTAAAAAGTGGTTTTAAAAAGTTAAATGTCACACATTTAGTATTTAAAGTAACTCGCTAGAGCTTCACTAGTAGACGCCAACATTAACCCTGTGTAATCCAAAACCTGTCACTGGGTTTGTAAAGCATGTTTTGTTTATCATAGAACCTAACCCCAACCCCTTTATCATAACCCCAACCTTTGCACAAACCAGATATTGTAAAAGAGAAAAAAAATTCTGTGCTCCTCAGCACAACTGGAAAGGCATGATTGACTCAGCTGAGACCATGAGTCATGTGACAAAAATTCAATAAAAATCCAGCAGAGACGAGAAAAAGAAAGCTTGTAAGTAGAGGCTGAAAAAATGTAAATAATCCGATATGTATAGTATGTGGAGCTCCTCCTTTTTTTTTCAACATTGGTGAGACTTGGAAAATGTTACATATATATTGACTACATGTTTTTCTCTCCAATTTCTGTAAAATATAAAATTAAATTAAAATGAAATTATAGTATTATAACTTTGTTTATGTCCACACTCCTTCTAGCCATGGCTGTGCTGTTTCCATGGAGGTACAGGACTCATACAATGCTGTGAAAAACAAGGCCACGGTGAGTAAAATGTGACAGGAGCAAAACACGCCCTGCAACTGCTTTGACTTCAGAGTGATAGGGTTAATTTTAGTCTTTAGGGAGGAAGTTTGAATTACTCAAAACATACAGGATTTGAATTTAATAACATTTTATTTCAGTCACTTGCATCAAAAGGCATCTGTGTGTTCCAGCTTTTTTATATTAGACTTTGGAAATAGAAAAGAAAAGTGTCAATATTTGCTGAACAAGATGTGAGTTTATTGAAACAAGGTCGGAAAAATGTGAAGCTATCCAAGGCAGGTAACACTGCTTCTGTTTTTCCTGCCACACAGCCTAAAACTAGAATGCAAGTCCCTCTCTGTCCAGCTGGGAGCAGTGCAGACATGCTCACCTACAACAATGCTGCAGGTAGTGCTGCATTAAGCCTACTGAGGTTACTGTAGGTCACAATCCAGTCATAACCCTGAAATACTCTCACACAGTCGTTAATGGACTGGAGACCTTCGGTCAGTCACGCTCAATTGCCAACACTCAGTAGCAACAGCAAAAACATCCACAGCAACAGTTTAGTGGTCAAGAAGGCGTGATGAGATTTCACAGGACGGTGATTATTTTTTCAAAGGTGGAACGTTTACGGCGGTCTCTCAACTAGAGTTAAAATATGTAATCACATAATTCATACTAATTGTGCACCGGGAAAATTTGTCTCTTAGTCAGTAAAACATTTCACCAGAAGGCCTAGATAACAACACACCATAAAAAAGAGTTTATGTAGAGACCGCAGGACACTGTAGAACTAATGAATACAAATATATAACTAGTTTAAAACAAGTATCAGCAAGTTTTGGATAGATTTTGACGTTAAATGTTGTACAGAACTTTGCTCACAAGTGATGACGACATATCTAACGTGCTTCCCACACTTCATGTATTGTTGATGTTAACTTGATGTCACTGCAGAGTGAGCAGCTGCCTGGTATCTGATAACAGGGGATACCCCCGCCTCAACATCTCACTCCACAGATTCCTCACATTCCCGGGGTGAAGGGCTGTGTGTGTGTGTCTGAATCCCTGTCCTGCCACACCCAGCTCACTGAACAAAACAGATCTGTTCTGACCCAAAACTGAACTGAAATACCTGAGAAATGTGAGCAATGCAGCAGAACAGTGTTTTCAGCGGGTAGCCAAAAAAAAATCCAATATTTATTATAGCCTTAGGACTTTAAAAACAATATGGCAGAAGACAAAATGTTTCATGACAAACACGCTGAAAATAAATAAGTCCCTGAGCACAACAGGGACTGTATTCAGGCACACTGAGCATCTGAAGTATTGATTAGGAAATAGCTTTATCACAACACACGCTGTTTGACAATCAAAACCAGGTACAGAAAGAAGCCAATGTTTCCACTCACCTTGTGCAGCTCTATCGACTCAATCCACTGGAGTCTGTGCTCTGGATCTTCAGCTCTGAGGTACCAAACACTGTCGTTCACACTGATGTCAAAACGACACTCGTCAAACTCATGAGGCTGCAAAGAGAGAGAGGAGAGGGCTCATGAATAGTCATTAGGCAGAGCACGGGAGTCATGTGAGGAAAAGAAATATCTGGATGAGAAAATACAAAAACACAACGTAATATTTTCCACTACTCCAATAAAATGACTTAAGAACCCAAGAAAATCCCACTATAAATCCTCTACAGTCTGTTTATGACACTGGCTGATAGGCGATGACACATCCTGGACACACATGGATTCCATCAGTCACAGAAAAGCCTCTGCCACACAATAAACAGGAATTTTAATTAGAAACTGATGTTTTATGTCTACAGGCGCAACCCTAAACGACCGCAGCAGAGCTGTGCAAAAAAAACAAAACAGATACTCTTCCAGCCTGCTTTCACCTCGATCCGGGTCATCACAACTTTTCCTACAACTATTAGGCCAAATCTCTCAACTATTTCACTCCCCTGTTCTACAATGCACCCCACCCAGATCCAACCACTGACCGCCTTAGGCGCCCAAACACGTGCACCAAAGAATTCCTGTTTCCTCTGAGATTGGAATTTGACCACTGCACTCAGCTGAGGAGAGATCTGTCCTGTGAAGGTTCCCAATAAGAAATAAGACACAGTGAGTTTCTCTCCAGTTTTTCTTCTTGGTAGAAACAAGACTACAGTTGCTCTGTCAGCTGACATAACCTCATGGTGCCCGAGTTGATTAGATTTGCTGAATGACGCTCATGTGCTGGTTTCTTTGCTGCCATGGACAACAGTAACATACACTCCAACTGTGAACACGGCCTGCATAACTTTATGCAACACTGTCTTTACACTTTAGCACTATGTTTCATAAGTTGCATAGGATGCTGACGGGGGTGAGTGGTTTTCTGACCCTGAAATGCTTTCTATCACAGTCACAGTCGACCTCAGAGCGAGCACTTCCCCTCAGAGACAGGTGTAACACCAGTTTCTAAAGTTCAGGAGGGGCATGCAATGGTAAGCTCAAGTGCATCCAGCCATGATGCCATTACTGGTTAGAGAAATCCAGTCTATCTTACTGTGCTGTATCAGACACGGCCCATAAACCTCTGCTTTACAACCCAGTTTATACCTCTTTCATTCTGCCTGGAACAATCTCCTTCTCCTTGCGTAAGCACTACTGAAAATCCTTGCTGCACTGGCTTTTTGCTGTGTACAGGACTGTGGCATCTTCAGTGTGATGTAACAGGAGGTTATCAGTCAAACACTGATAACTTCCTCATAAGATAGATATCTCAGCTGCCTTTAAACCAGTTTGTGTGCAAACAGGTTTTCATTTTAACTAAAATAATATTTAACACATTAAATATACATATTTAAGATACGATAGTCTTTTAATAAATATATACTATTGCTAAAATTTGTTTACCTTTGCTCTGAGGGGAAAAACAATAACTGTCAGGAAAACACCAATACAATGATAACAGATGTGAGCTTCACAAAATAGACCTTGGCCTGTGACAGGATTTTTTTTAGACACTAACATTTCAGCCCATTTTGCTTCCGTGTGAGGACAGTGTGGTGTGTCTGCAGCTTCACAGTGTGTAGCAGACTGATATTAGGCAAGAAGAGAAGCAGAGGCTTGTTTCTGCATTCCTGAGTCCTCATACCACGGTCTCCGTAGACAGCACTGGCTTTATTTAGGAAGAAGGGAGAGGCAGTCAGAAGGGACTGTGTGGGTCATACTACTCTAATTATTAGTGAGCATGTGTAATTTAACTGTGTAAACTCTCAGTTAGTCTACTGTAACGCAATTACAAAATACTCTGCATGTCTTGTGGATTTCCTCCCAGCTCTGCACAAACACAAGACCTGGCCTAATGCTCAGTCCCACTAGAGGAAACTAGCTGTAACCTTACATGTTGTGGTTTTAATCCAGTTTTGAGTCACATAATCCTATTGCACAAATCACAGTAAAACCATTTGTTTGGCCTCTGTACTGGGTGGCGGTACGCTCAGAGAGAGCAGTGAATATTTAACCAGGGTGTGGGGATTTCAACTTTATCTCACCAACAGGGGGCTTGCATTGGAAGAATACAGGGTCAATCTTGACAGTATGTGGTCCAAGTTTGGATTTTAACAGAAGGAAACACCAATTTCAGGTAGCCGGTGTCGTGGGGGAAGAGGAATGAGAGTGCTCTAAGATGACTACTAGAGCAAGAATGCCTTGGTCTGCTAAAATACAGGTCTCTACCCTACCTGTGAGCTTAATAACAGCCTCATTACTAGTTAATGTTTACCTTTCTATCTTTGAGGAACCTGGATTGGAGGAATTAAAGTTCAGCTCCATGCAAATGACAGGGAAAGCCAGGATCAAAACACTGAGACCTGCTGGAGAGGTAACCCTACTCCAAGAGCACTGATGCAGAAAATGAGGCCTTTCATGCCCGCCCATCTTCTGATCCCTTACTCCTTGAAATGTTGGACAGGTGCTAAGCCCATTCTGCTTTCAGCGTGTGCAACAGACAGTAGTAGATAGGAGAAGAGTGATGGTCATTCCTCATGCCATGGTGAATACCTACTGTGATAACAGCCTTGCTGAGGCACAGGGACCCCCTGCAGCCGTATTCCCGTTCATCCTCGGACTTGTAGTAGCTCAATGTATTGTTTTTCAACACGACCCAGCGGTCCTGCCATCCGTGTATGTAATTTGTCCACTGTAAACACACAAGAGGTACAAGACAAACAGTTAGCGGAGCCAGCAGTCAACATATCCTGTGCCTGAATGATGTGTATGCAACTCAACTGTTGCGGCTCATTAGTAATGTTCACCGGGCTTTTAAACCTTAAGTGTGTAAAAGTTATTTATGGGCAAATTTGCATGGACACATCGCGACATTCAAATCTCACGTTACCTTGCTTAAAACACCTCCGAGCTCCACGGGCTGCCCGGATTCCGGGTCCACATCCTCTTCCGAACCGGACGATGAACTCTTTTCGGACATTTAAATCCAAGCTTCACAGAAAACTTGACCCTGGTTTTGCAGAACCACGTAGCTCAACGCTAGCTGCTGGATTAGTTTGTAAGTTCAGACGCGTCACAGCTAAACCAGCTGACAGCTCCTTTAACTTAGCCTTCGCGTCAGAGAAATACCGTTAATTAGGAATTAACTGAGTGTATCAAACATTATCTGCACAGCGCGATTTATCTTCGGTCGGTGGACAGACTTGAATCCAGCTAGCTTGTTTTGTAGTAGGCTATTCTGGAGGTGACAGCTGAGTCTCAACTTCTCCGTTTTGCGGGCTTTGTTTTGAAACTGACGTCGAATACCAATGAGACTAGCTAGTTAGCCTTAGCTGTCAAACGACGCATCTAGCTAACATTAACTTAAAACAAGCAACTTGTGATTGTTCCCGTTTGCGATTTCGGCTGCAGTCGATAAGCGACTCCAAAGAGTGATCGATAAGGAAGGCCTCCGGGTTTCACGCTGCACCTCAACTTCAAGCTACAAATGACGAACAACGGGTCTGTGTCGCTGCTGTAGTTCCGCAGTTTCGTTAGCAATAGCGGAGAGGGACTGACTAGCTTGTCTTCATTCAGGTCGGGGGAGGAGCTGCAGCCACGCTTTACTGTGTACCTTATACAGAGCGGAGTCAAGTCATACACAATCACGGGGACACCGGAAGCTACACACGTCGGCCTGAAAATTAAAACCATAGGGTTTTTAATTTAGGGATAGTGTACCCAAAAAAATACCAAAATCAAAGCGATCGGAGCAGTTATATTATTGTATTGTGCGCTTGATTCTTCCCCAAATATACAATGACAAAAACGTGATGCTGCACGCGCAGGTGTACTTACTGTAAAAACAAAAACGGAAACGGATAGTTTTATTTTGGCTCACTTGGAAATTTAGAACTGTATGACTGAATACAATAATGGACGTTTTTCAAGCAAAAGAAACCATCAACTTATAATATTGTTTTTTGTTCTATTTTATGGTTCTAGGTGAATTTATCAACGGGACATTAGTCCAAAGAGCCAGGTAAACCCCCCTGCAGAATCACTTTACAACCAAACATCCCCTTTACCAGTAAATCACATATTTAACAGTTTTATAACATGTTGATATACTGCACTTACTGCCATATTCACCTACCCCATAAGTACACAATGTTGAGCCATAAACTCGAACAGAAAACTAATTATCATTATCTGCAGCTTTGAAGGAAATCCATGATGTACCTGTAACATTTTTTTTCAAATAACCACTGTAATTTGTAATTATGTAGCGCTATACAAATAAAGTTATTATTATTTAAATTGAATTGTGTATTAACAAGAATATGCTGTGACTCTTAATAACCACGTGGAGCCACTGTAGGACACCTCAACTTGACATTTTTTTAAAATATTAACTGAAAATTATTTTAAGACGCTTTAAGTTAACGTGCCAACTTATCATTTTCCACATTGGCTTATATTATTGTATACGGATGTCGGTAAGCTTATTTTAATGGCACAGACAGTGTAGGCTCTTTTATTGAAATTATTTATTTAAAAAGGTAAACAGGACAAACCCCGCCCTTTCCGGTGATGACGCAAGTACGCGGAAGTGCCGCCAAAACCGTCATCGTCGCAGTTTTCAAAACATGTACAGGCAAAGAACTGACAGACATAAACCTGACACAGCTGAGCAGATAGGATTCAGTGCGATTGATCCTTTTCAGAGTGAAAAGCTAGGTATGTGAGGAAATTGTTGTTATCTGATCAATTTAGAAAAGATAGATACATAATGGAATGCGTAGCTGCGATGTCTTACAGGTTTATCAACTAACTCTAGAGCAGAGTTGAGCTGTTTTCCCTTCAGGGATCCCTTCTTCAGGATGGAGAATGGGGTTGCACCCACCAAAGGAGAGGGCTTACTCTCCAGGATGGCCCTCAATGACAACAAGGCTGGTATGGAGGGTCTTGACAGGGACAAGATCAACAAAATCATCATGGAGTCATCCAAGGTAGACACTATCTGTTCAAATAGTCTTATACTGTTGGTCTTGTATCAAGAATCTTAACAAAGATTAATGATGTGAAAGAAACTCCATGGGGTGCAGTGGATAATATAAAATATGAGGTCCAGTTTTACTGGCTGTGTTCAGCCTTGTGCGAAAGTGCCATATCCCCAGTGTGATGACATACAGCCCTAAAAGTAGATGTGGTACTGTAACTTTTTCATTATAGGTGTGCTTCAGAATCGGTAACTCTTTATTGCCCTTGTCGTTTTCCTGCAGGGATCGAGGTTTTACGAGAATGAGCTGAAGAGAGAGCAGCAGGTGAACCAGCGCATTGAGAAAATGATGCTACAGAAGGCCCAGATCACAGAACAGCAGTTAAAGAAAGCACAAGCTCAGGTAAGACATGTCACGGATTGGGCATTAGTATATTGTTAGAGGTCAAGCATGTATTGAATAAAAAAGCTCTTATAAATATAACAGCACTCGTGTTTTTTAATAATCTCTCTTCATAGGTGGAGAGGATGTCCACAGAGCTGGAGAGGAGTCGTGATCTCAGCCGTGTGATTGTCCATGTGGACATGGATGCTTTCTACGCTGCTGTAGAGATGAGAGACTGTCCGGAGCTGAAGGACAAGCCCATGGCTGTAGGGTCCATGAGCATGCTGGTGAGTCAAAATAATAAAATTCTGGGTAACTGGCACAATTATAGCAGTCATTTTCAGACAATTAAATAGTGGAAGCTATGAACGCACAACACTTTGACACAAGTGAGGGTAGACAAAGATGAAAAGTATTAGGAAATACTGTGCATTAGGTTGTTTGTCATATAGTATGTGATTTAATAATTAATCACAATGGTATTTACAGTATGTTTGTAATATTTATGTCATACAGGAGCACATCATTATAAATCTTCTAACCAGAATTCTCTCAGTATAAATAATTCAGCATTGCTACATTCTCTCATATCACCGTGTAGGAATATGCTTTCATATGCATATTTTATATATAACTAAATACTTAAAATGAGAAATTCATTGCACTGTACATAACTGCAGTAACATAAATAAAGGATATAATGCCAATGTTATATGAATGGCTTCCCTGTTTTATTTACAGGGTTCCTACAGGTGCAAACGTTTGAATTTTAATATGGCGTTTATGCCAGTTAAGGTTATAAAGGCTGCCAAATCTACTGTTGTTTTTTAGTTTGTCACTCCTCCATAGAATGCTGTCAGGAAACATAATGCTGGTCACTTATAGCTAAAAAATTTGTAATTTAATGTGATTAAGAAGACAAATGATCAGTACATGGTATGTGCTGTATATAAATATGTTATTTACCAAAGCTGGAAGGTGCTGGAAGTGCTTGAAAATAGTTTGACTTTGACTTTCTCTTTTAGTCAACGTCCAACTACCATGCCAGGAAGTTTGGGGTCCGTGCCGCCATGCCTGGCTTCATTGCAAAAAAACTCTGCCCCAACTTAGTTATTGTTCCAACCAACTTTGATAAATACAGAGCTGTGAGTAGTGAGGTAAGTGTGATGTCCAACACAAACACACACACAAAGAGAAAAAACATTTAGAAAAAAAACAACTGTTATGCAGCTGTATTGTGGTTTCTTGCTAAAACTAACTGGTGCTCATGAATTTGAATCTGTCTGTCAGATCCGGGAGATTTTTGCAGAGTATGACCCTCACTTCCAGCCATTGAGTCTGGATGAAGCCTATCTGGATTTCACAGACCACATGGAACAAAGGCAGAGCTGGCCAGAATCCTCACGCACACATCGATTCCACGCCAGCAGCGCCGCTACAGGCAGGACTTAATTATACAGAAATGTAGAATGATTACATGTTGTGGTGTGTTGTTTATTTGCAACTGTATATTTTGCTACATTCACAGCATGACAGACAACATCTCTGTTATGTGATCAAAGATTCAA
Source organism: Serranus cabrilla (assembly GCA_903364295.1). NCBI lineage: Eukaryota > Metazoa > Chordata > Actinopteri > Perciformes > Serranidae > Serranus > Serranus cabrilla. The sequence goes on along the minus strand of CAFUXE010000422.1, from coordinate 361,355 downwards.
GATCAGATTATCATGTGAAGTGAATTCTTTTCCTTTCAGGTGAGGGGCAGACTGAGGAGGTAGTGCCGGAGGAGAAAGACCTCTCTCCGGTCCTGTTTGACGACAGCCCGACCTCCTCTCCCAGCTTGTCGGGCCCTGAAGGTGTCGGTGCGTCTGAGGTGTTCGGGACGTCAGTTGAGGAAGCTGTGAGAGAGATGCGCTTCCGGATTGAGCAGAAGACCATGCTGACTGCAAGTGCAGGTAAGCTGAAAACCGCTCAGAGGTGATTAATGAAACACTTAGAGGGGTGTTAGAAATCATTAAAACCACCACATTAAAATTCCAGTGTGTGAAAAATGCTTGGATTTGAATAAAAAGCCTGAAACTGCTTGAAATTTTGGTTGTAGAGAATACCAAGTCTATTTTCAACCACCAATTTATCACACTTGTGTAGAATGCTATCAAGAAACATATTGTTGGCTGTTTGGAGCACAAAACCGTTTAATTAACATGATGAACAAGTAAATAATCATTATTAGTGTATAAGCTGCATGCACTGGATATAAATATGTAATTTCCAATAGCTGTAATGTGTTGGAAAAGCTTGAAAGTGCACCTTGAAAATGCTTGAAAAGTGCTTAAATGTTTCTTTGAATAAGGCGTAGGAACCCTGTGTTTTTCCATTGTTAAACATAAACATTATTTTGCTTTTTAATTTGAAGAAGAATTTGAACACATCGCTCATTCTTCTTTTTAAATAAAAACAATACAAAATAGGACACTTTACTCTTTAGAAAAAGTAATTCTTTGCATTAACAAACTGCTCAGCAATGATAATAAAAGCCCTTCCTGCACATTTTCTTTAGAGTTATAATAAAGATAATGTTTTACCAGCCGTTCATTGACAAACACACTAATCAATTACGCTCCTCTAGGAATTGCTCCAAACATGATGCTTGCCAAGGTGTGCAGTGACAAGAACAAGCCCAACGGCCAGTACAGACTCCCCTCCACCAGAGAGGCAGTCATGGACTTCATCCAGCATCTCCCAGTCCGCAAAGTACAGCACACACTGCTCAGACTCAAACATAAACAGAGCCTTTGGGTGTAGCTGGTGAATAATTATGGAGGGATGTGAGAATGTAATCGTGTGTTTTTGTATTATTAAAGTCAGACAGATGGGGTGTGAAGTGACTAATGAGGTGATGCAGATAGAGGAAAGGTGGCTGAAAGAAAATCTGCATCAATATTTAAAGACAGTGAAAATGTTTTCCTTTCAGGTTTCTGGCATCGGGAAGGTGAGCGAGAAGATGCTGAGCGCTCTGGGCGTCAGCTGCTGTTCTCATCTTGGCCAGCAGATGGCGATGCTGTCGTTGCTGTTCTCGGAGACGGCCTGGCATCATCTGATCGAGGTTTCTCTGGGTCTGAGCTCCACACATATACCGAGGTACTTTACTGTCCGTCTAATGAGTCTCAAAGCTCCTGTTCAGAGATAAAACTCTCTGTCTTTGCTTTTACACAGGCATGAAGAAAGAAAAAGCATGAGCACAGAAAGGTATGTCCTTTAATAGTCACTGACACAGCTGAGTTCAATGTTTTTGTTTCTTAACTGTCCCTCATGTCCTCTCTGTCCCACTCTGTTCTGTCTCTTAACCTCTACAGGACATTTAAAGAGCTGAGTAAAGTCGAGGAGCAGTTGTCTTTATGCAGGGAGCTCTGTGAAGACCTAGCAGGAGACATGGAAAAAGAAGGTCTTAAGGTAGTAAATGATGCTCGCTTTATTTATTTTACAACTTCAACATACAGCGCTTAACACATTAATAAGACCACCTGTCAGTAGAAACGAATACAGGTTATATAAGTCTGAAAAACATGTTTAAACTGAAAATGTTCAAAGTTAGGCAATAAAACACATTTTTCTGTTCAGGAATGTAAGTAAATAACTATAATTTGACATCTTAATCAAGACATAGTGCTTTACTATTTTTATTTTTTTTCAACCATCACAGAAACATAAAAAAAATGCTTTTGCTGTTACCAATGCTGTTAATTCAGGGCAGCTGTGGCATAAACCTTACATTGGGTGGCTGTCTAATACATTTGTTTTACTTTGTGATATCAACTAAGCCTAGTTTCTGCTTTGAATTCTGTTTTTATACTTTTTTTTGCTCCACATTTCGATCTCTTTGTGACCTAGATAAACAGTGATATTTCCACATTCACGCCTCAGATTGTATATACTTTTTGGAAATATATTATTGTATAAGGGCCGACTGTAATTACAGTTGTGTATTGCTTTATACCAAACTGTTGCATAGATGTATTTTTGTAGCAAATTTTAGCAGACTGTGGAGCAAATAAACCTAAAAACATATTTCAAAGCAGTAAGCAGAGTTAAATATTTTTAGTTGCATAACAACACACACACACACACACAGGATGTTTGAGATTCGTCATATGCTGCAAACACTGCCCATTTTGTGTGAGCACGCTCATAACTAGATTAGAAAACCCTGAGTTGACTTACCGGGTTTAGTTAAGCCAGATAAGGAAAACATACATGAGGTATGTGTTGTACAGGGCCCAGGTAACCTCAACCATGCATTAACTACACACAAGGTTATACTGTATTTTCATAGTTTTCAGTTCAGACCAGCTGAGACATTATTTGGATTAATCTTGCCTCAACACTCTATGTGATTGTCTCAGACTGAGCAAAGAGAAGTGAAATAAAGCAGCACTGGGGATGTTTGAACAAAAACGGGTTGAGAGAAAAGGGTTATTGGTAAAAGAGAAAGGCAGTCTTATTCTTGGCCTCGCTGGAATCACCCTGACTCCAAACTGAATCTCATACAATTACCTCAACCTGTTCATTCCTTCCCGAATCGATAGAGAAAGGACTGGATGGCTTGGCACGACCATCACCCCCCTGCCTGGGCCCTGATGTGGCCTCGATAGCTGGAGGAAATGGAGGGCCATTAAGTTGACAGCAGGGGCTACTATCAGCCTTGGAAATGTCTCCCTGGGAGATGATCACATTACTATGGAAGCACTTTGTGGCGTGTTACTCACAAAACGTATTCTGACGAATCAATCAGTAATATGACAGATTATGCAGATTTCCTTCTCTCGTCTATTTACGGCCTTTCCACCCTGTGTCATTGATTCTGCTTATAATCAAGAGATTTTTACACAGCAGACAGAAATGACCTTAACTGTTTTCCCTTATGGTCTCTTTTTTTTCTTCATTATCCTGAAGGGTAAAACAGTAACACTGAAGCTGAAGAACGTGAAGTTTGAGGTGAAAACCAGGGCGCTGACGCTGCCGTATGCTGTTGCTACAGTGGATGAGATCTTTACTGTTGCTAAGGACCTACTGAAGACAGAAATCGATAACGAAAGCCCCCAGCCACTCAGACTGAGGCTCATGGGTAATTAAATATAGCAAAGTTACATATCAATTAACATAAATATCTTGAAATCAATCTAAATGGTCTGTGACACATTGCATGTGAAGATAATGACACAGTTTGCATTTGTTTTTAAGTTTTCTCCAGATAATTTGTTTTTGTGCTCATAGGTGTTAGAATCTCTGCCTTCGTCAGCTCGGATGATAAAAAGCCCCTGCAGAGGAGCATCCTTGGCTTTCTTCAGGCAGGCAGGACAGACTCTAGTGGTTCAGCCCAAGGAATGAATGAAAAGCTTGAAAAAAAGCATCCCTCTAATCACTCCCTCCAAGCCGGGCCCCTTGCTCGTCCTCCCCCGGCGCAGCAGTGCCAAAGACAGGAGGGAGTTCCCTGGGGGAGTAAGCAGAGGGCGTTAGAAGGGGGCCGGACTGGTGAGGAACCAAAACAATCTTTCTTCCAAAGGGCTCATGCCAGAAGACTTCAACTCCAGGCAGCGAACACAAACACACAAGAGGAAGAACATGGGGAGGACGCTTCTCTGATGACGTCCACAGGCACTGAAACGGCTGCAGAGTCACCAACAAAAGCACAACAGAGAAACTCTCTCGCCTCAGATTACTCAGCAAATGACTTTGTCCCCCCTGTAGAGGCCTGTGCATCCACATCGGGCTGTGGTGGCACAGCACCGGAGAGCCTCACCTGTCCGGTGTGTTTCACGCAGGTGAAGACGACTGATTTGAACGTCTTTAACCAACATATTGACCAATGTCTCAGTGATGCTCATAGGAAGCCAAAGCAATGGACTGTCTCTGACTCAGAGTCAGATGTGGACCTGGAGAGTGGCCAGAATGAATGTGAAGTAGTGCACAAATGGAGGAGTGAGTGTGGGGTTAAAGAGGTGGAGTTTAAGAAGAGTGAAGAGTCGGAAACAAACGGAGATGAACCTCAGAGAGACCAGTACAGCGTGGGAAACAACTCCCTTCAAACTGTCATCTTAAGCAATGGTGACAACGAAGCGGTGACCTCGCATCAGCCGCAGTCACGCAGCGATAAAGGCCCCGTCCTCATCTGCCCAGTATGTCAGCTGACCCAGGACAGTGATGACCTCACTGTCTTCAATCACCACGTTGACCTTTGCCTGAACCAGGAAGTCCTACACGAGCTGGGCGGGCAGACATCCTCTCCCATCAACCCACCTTCACTTATAAATAGCAAGGCCATAGGTAAGTGTGTGCGTGTGTATGTGTGTGTATATAGGTCAGATTTTTTAAAAAATGGGGTTGTTTGAGGTACTTAACCTTATTTAGGGTATTATTTACAGTTAATGGTGGATGACATGCCCCAGTTCAGAGGAGTACCGGCACAGAAGCTAAGAGCTAAGCTAAACCAACAAAAAACAAAAACAAAATCAGTTTAAGATGTACACTTTGTTTAAAATACTTTCCATGTTTCCTGCACTTTACCTTGATGTCAGACAGTTTAAGTTCATGCCGGGGAACTGAAGGCGCTTTATTCTCTATAAAAAGCCACCAGACTCCCTTAACATAAACATTAATTTAAGGCTACATGATATCAAGTGTGATTTTGATTTAGATAATTGAAATAGAAAGCTCATTTAAATAGATTATCCATTTAGAATTGAAATCATGATGCCCCTAGTTTCTGGTGTACTTGTTGTTTCCTGTATGAATCTAAAGTCTGAGAGTGTATCTCTCTGTGCTGATGACAGACACCATCCATCTATAAACGGCGGTTGTATGAGATCTTTGGAGTTAACAGAAGGAATGTGTATTTGGGAGGATGCCGGTGGCCTCTTGACCTTGTTATTTACTGACAGTGACATTGTGTGAGAAGTTCGTATCGATTCCTACAGAGAAAAGACATCTCATTCCAGCCCATGGGGCTTCCTTTGCCCTGGTCTTGGAAACGGCTAAATCACTTTCTCACCTATTCATTTCCTACAATGAACTGCACCCCGGTTTCCTCTTAAACAAGCCTGCCTCAGAAAATTGCACTCTTTATATCCCTGAAGAGGTGCTGCAATTGTGTTCCTCCTCAGTGGATGTCATTTTTTTGGTCAGAGAAGAGTTTTTTTTTTTCTGTCTATGTTTATGACTCTGTTACTGTTCACAGACAGAAGCCGTCTCCTGCCAGCACAAGCAAGTAAAGGCAAAACCAAAAGGTGGGACTGACCGATTACAGATGTGGTCTCTTCATATTTCATACACTGTGATAAAGTTGTAACAGGATGTTGTTCTTGATTAATTTTAGACGGGACTCGCCTTCCTCTCCTCCTTCTAAAAAGCTTAAAGGACTCGGACCTCGCAACACCATCGACAGGTTCTTCAGATGAGGGTCACCTAAAAATAACGTCCATCATCATCTGGAGGAACTGAGAGGAAATGAAAAACGCCTCCTGTCCTCTTCCACTGAGTATGTTTTCGTTACACACAAAGCCATGTTTAATTTTCTCTTCCAAGCTAAGCATTTGCACTTATATGCACTATTTATTATTTATAAGCCAGAAAATAGAAAATAAATAAAAGACAAATTCTATTTTAATTCTGACAAATTAATAGAAATAGATATTGCATTGTCTTTTTTGCTTACTCACAGAATATGAGCATATTTATTTTACTGTACGCAAAATGGATCAGAGGAGTATTTATTACATTTTGTGTGTTCTTTTGGTGTGTGTCTTTGGTAAGGTATTTTATTTAGATATTTTCTGTAATTTCCAGTGCTATTTATTATGTTTTCCAAAGATAATTCTGCAGTAATGAAGATAAGAGAATCCTTCTATCGTGTGAATCGAAGTTGAAATAAATGAACTATTCTACTGAAATTTAATTCCCGGTGATGGCAATTATTATTATTTTTTTAATGCCATTCATTCTCTATTGATCTGACTTTTTTATTGATAAAACTTTTTGTTTTAGCTTCACTGGTTAACTCAAGTGGACTTTACCAGCAGAGAGATGTTCTTGGATACCCCTCTAGTAAATAAAACATGGATAAAGTGCCCTTCAGGATTCTTCTCTAGTGAAGAAGATGTGATAAAGTACCTTTTAGAGTGTGTTTCCAGTGAAGAAATTGAGATGAAATGCACTAATAGGTGCCCCTAAATGAAGAAAGCTTGATTAAATGCCCTTTAGGGTGACCTTTAATTGGAGAAAATGCAGTAATGGTCAACCTAAATGTAGAAAACATTATGCAGTGGCTTTAGATTTGAGAAAACATGATGCTATAGAGGCAGCCCTACATGCTAAAAATGCCTTCAGCAGACAGCCTGAGTCCCCCACTGATAGATATAAGAACCACATAACTAACTGGATTAAAGTAAGTTTATGACTGCAGTGTTCTTGGATTATCAGTAATTAGCAGTAAAATACTGTATTGCCTCAGGTTGTGTAAATGGGAAATATTGCTCCTATAGAGTGTGTATAACTAGTCAAACTCCCTCGACAAACAAGTTAAACCGCTATTAGAGCCTCATGGTAATCTTGTGTAAACTTTCCTCTGTGTTCACAGAAATTAAATTAATAAAACACATTTGATATAACGTACCAACAGCACTAAGCCAGAGTCATGTAACATACTAGTCATGTCACACAGGTGAAGAGTGACATGTTAATATTCTCTGTTACTATCAGCAGTCCGTCGAGGGTGTGAGCAGGCAAAGCAAACACGGATCAGCCCTCCAGCATTAAGAAAATAACAGGAGTCAAACAGGAGTGCACTTCGACTTCGAGGCTCTGCTGTTGTCTATTTGAAGACAGGAACTGTATGAAACTGGGCAGAACAGGGTCCTCTCATCTGCAGTGGGATCTGGTTCCTCAGGTAGTAGCTGTGGTTGGCTGTCAGTGCACACATTGGACTGTTTATTAGTGTTTATTAGTGAAGCCCGCCCTGATCACACAGAGAGGTCATTTAAAGATATTCAAAATGGAGAGAAAAGCGTTGGCTTTCAAGGCGATGATCAAGAGGCATGGTCCCAAGACGGAGAACCTGGACCCTCGCAATTGGATGAGACCGGAGACTGTCAAGGGGTTTACTGACTTTATACTGAACAAGCCAGAGAAAGATACAGACACCAGCTTCGACAACAAGGAGATGTGTGAGTATGCAAGCAGAAAATGAGAAAAGGTGAAATAGATTGTGGCTTTACTGAAAAAAAGAAGCAAAAAGTTTCTTCTGTTCAAGACTGAGCCCTGGAGTTTATAGTGTTGACGCCTGAGTTAATCATTAGTTATTCACTGTGGTGGACTGACTGAATTCCCCAGTTCTAAAGAAACACACTGTATTTGCACAAGGCTGAAACCACAGCAAATAAACAGACACGCACTCATCTCAGTTACCCTCATAGTATGTTTATGCTCAGGTTTCAGCTCTGGATATCAAGCTTAGTACATGCTGTCATGTATTTAAATAATACATGACGAGATCATTACAAAAACAGATATCTCTGTTTTGATTTATTTTCTTAAATCCTGTTTTTTGTGCACTCCAAGGAATATTAACCAAACTGCTGTTGGGTTGTTTTTATATGAAATGTTCTATGTTTTATCGTATGTATTATTTGTTTATCCTAGATGATGCATTTTTTTATATAATACAATTAAGAACAAATCAATCTAAACTAGCGCTGGTTTATTCTTTTTATGAATGTAAAATAAATAAATTGAAGAACATAAAGCCTTTAGGAAAACCTTCCTGTCTGCTGTGTTGTGCAGTGCTTGATGCGGAGAAGCAGTTCATGGATGCAGCGAAGAGAAATGATGTGGCATCTATGAAGACTCTTGCAAGAGGACTGAACGCCAATGCAAAGAATGTGGTAGGTCCAAATAGACTCAGTATGTCTCAGTAAACTGCATCATACTGTATGACATAAACTGCCTGGTTATTTGGTTATATCAGGATGATAATTTGTGGTATATTGTGGAAAAGAAAACGTTGTATACAAACCCATTTATGCTCCAAGGATACACTTAGTCTGATAAGGAAAAATGCCTTAACATTTGTTTGTTTTTTAATCACTTGCAGTCTTGAAATATGTACTTTGGGTTGTATCCAGTGGTTCAAATTTGAAATTTCTACTTAAAATTTAAAAATAGACCTTTTATCAGTTGTCAAAATCAGGATTTTTTGAAAAATTAGGAAAATTACACTGCATTTGTGTGCATACCTTTGATAGTATTTTTTTGTACTGCTTGCATTTTTTGATGTTCAGTCATTTTCCTATTATACGATGTTTAGTCTATGGCCACGTGGGACTCTTCCTCCTTGCATAAACAGCAGTCCCATGTGCCCAAAGACAAGATGTAGTATGATAAGATAAACTTATTAAATGCTTTGACTGATTTTGAAAATGTCTTCTGAGAACATTTCCACCAAAGGGAATAAAACATTTCAGTTGTGAGCATAAATGGATGAAGTAGATGTTCTACTGATACAGCTGTTTCCCTCAGGATAACAGGACGGCCCTTCACTATGCAGTCGCCGGCAAAAACAAGGAAGCTGTGCAGCTTCTTCTGCAGCGGCGGGTAAAGGTGGATCAAAAGGACAAGGTGAGAGGCTTGAAATACCTGCACATGAAAACTTGAGGCACTGACAACACCTTATGTAATCTTAAGAATTCATAACTTTCCATTTTGTGTTCTTTGTCTGACAGCACGGTGTGGCACCCATTCATTTGGCTGCCTGGTTTGGCAGCTATGACATCATGAAATTATTAGTGCAGGCCGGGGCCGAACAGAAGGTTGAGAATGAGGTAAAGATCCTACTGTTTCTCAGTAAATATCCAGAAATAGGGCCCATGTGTCTTTTTATTTTGTGCAACATAACCTCAAGCATGTGTTCATTTATTACAATAATCTTGGATTTTTTAACCTAACATTTGTATGCTTGTCTCTTTAAGAACCAGCTCAGCTGCTCTTGTTACTCATGCTATATATTTTGTTCCCTAATGCAGCTCAAGTTTCAAAATTTCAGCCCAAATCTATCCCATTGTAGCATAATAATAAATAAATAATCTATACGAGATAACTGGATGTTTTATGCTACACATTAGCACATCTTTCTCCATGGATTGCTCCATATTCAAGGATCTGATCATAAAGCGCCATTCAAATGATGTAAATATTGCCATAATGCAGTTTTGTTGTAACAGAAGATCATATAGAAAAATATATGATAGACATTTTTATATGGTCATGTCCCCCAGCCCTACTGCACAGCACTGCTTGAGTTATTAAACATTAACTTGCTTATTTCCACCTCAGGAAGGTCTCAACATCATGCACTGTGCTGCTGTCAACAACCACACTGACATTTTAGATTATATCATTAATGACCTGCAGATGAAAGAACTAGACAAAGAAGACAAGGTATCTATTTGACACTTTTTTTTTTTTTTATAAATCCACTGCATTATTACATTTCTGGGCAAGTTATGTACCAAAGTGCATTCAGTAAAATCATCGTCTGTGTCTTAATTATATATGTCAGTCAGGACACAGACCATTTGCACTGGCGGCGGAGCATGGGTGCCTTGAAATGATAGATATGCTGATAACGCCGTATAACATGGCCACCATGAAGCCCAACAAGGTGTGTACACTTGTTTATGGTATTTGTTTGTGTGCTATTTCTGAGTTCATATTTGTGTGTCACACCTGCAAGACAGCCCAACGCTCTTTGATGCCAGTTGTTTCCCCTCCCTCCCTTCTGCCAGAGCGGGGACACGCCCCTGCACTTAGCTGCCAGGAACGGCCACTTGGACGCCATCCAATCGCTGCTGCAGAGCTTTGATACTCGGGATGAAGTCAATATGGTAGACAATCAGTGTAAACATCCTCTCTATCACGGTTTGGTTTGTGACAGTGTGTGCTCAGTGGTTAATCCACTGCTGGATGCTGGTTCCACTTTGGATTAGTTAACATGTATCAAACATGTACTGGTTACCATTATAAAACAAGGTCAACTCTGGCTTGAAATCACCTCTAACTGGTAGATTACACTTTATTTATTTGATGCTTCTGGTCAAGGATTATATTGAATTAAAAATGTTAAAAAGATTTATCAGATTTTCTTTGGCTATTAAATTACTGGTGCCCATCATAGCTCCCTCAGTGTAAGATGGGTGTTTGATTTGTGATTTCTAGTTGATTTTAGGCCTGAAAACATTGTTACATTTTATAATTATAGCAGGCTATTTTAAAGGAATATTTCACCCCACAATGACCAATTATCTATCATTTATTTTTAGTTTTTCCAAGGTTTTTAGAGTGTTTTTGGGAAGTACTGAGCATACGACCAGATTAATGAGTTAACAGATGATTTGATAGTTTTGCTGTTGTTAAAAGCAGCTCCATTTCCTTAAAACCATCAGTGATTAACTCTGTTTTGGGTTGTTTTTTATTAAATCTTTTTCCCTGGAAGGCATGCAAGAAAAACAAGTTTTTCTTCAAAAACTCAAGCAACAAGGATTGAGTAACCGATGCACAAAATGTCATTTTAAGGGTAAACTATTCCTTTTAAATGGCATCTTAAAAGAATGTTAAGCTTCTTTAATGGTTATCTTCCACCACTGCTATATTTTTGATGGCTTTCTGTATTGCAGGATGGTGAAACCGCTCTTTATCAGGCTGCAGACAACGGCCACGAAGAATGTGTCCTTGTCCTGCTGCAGTTTGGCTGTGACCCCAACATCCTCACAAAAGTACAAAAGACCACTATACTGACTTGTTTATACAGCATTCCTATAAAATATTTTAATAGGGTTAATGCTTGAGGCAGCATCCGAGTTTATGTGGTAATTAATGTTTTCTGTGGCTCCAGCTACAGTAAAGCTCCCTCTCCTGCTTGTCTTGCAGGCAGAATGCAGCGCTCTGCATCCAGTTTCAGAAAAAGGAGACACATCTCTTGTCCAACTCCTGTTAGATTACAAAACCAACACAGACTTCCAGAATCAGGTAAGCAAACACAAGCTAGGTGGCAGTAGTACACTCTGTCTGTGAAGGTTTAGGTAACACAGCTGTGGCCTGGATGCACATCATAAGGATTTTACCTATTTTCAGTACATGTGGTAAAGCAGTTTTTTTTTCCTCAGAACGTAGATGCTCCTATCCACCTGGCAGTGAGGAACAGCCACATCCCTGTCATCCATCTGCTGCTGAGGGCTGGCTGCAACATTAATGTCACCGATAAGGTATGGTCTCCCTAGTATCACAGTAAAATAAGATGCCAGCCAAAATGCATATATGAAAATAAATAAACATAGAAAATATTTGCTGCATTATGTTGTCCTGTCCTGAACTGTTAGAGGTCCCAGACTGCTATGCATCTTGCTGCAGAACTGGCCAGAGTAGATGTCGTGGAAATGCTTCTTAAAACCGGGCAGGATCTGACGCTCCGGGACCGGGTAAGAGTTTTCACAAGTCCACTTCTAGTGCTAACAATGTGTAGTCACCATATGCGTTATATTGATGCTCTTGTACTTGAACATGTGCACACTTTTAGCTATAATAGCAGCTTGATACACTGAAACTGTAAACAAATTGAATTCTGACTCTTATACATTGAAATTGAAATGTGTGTATTTTGTGGGAGTAGCAGGGTAAGACGGCTCTGGGTGTGGCAGTCAGAGCAGACGAGGTGATTATTGTGGACATGATCATCAAAGCAGAAAGATACTACGCCTGGAGGGAGGTGAGAGGCGGTGAAATGATTAGAATCGGACCGATATTATCGGCTGATACAAACATATCGGTTTCTGTCTGTATGTGTTTTCTACATGCATCTATGTGAAATCCTTTTTTATAGAACATATAATGTAGGAAACTATGCTTGGCATGATTTAAAATTGTTTCAATGGTTGTAAATTGGTTGATATAATGTATAAACATTTTAGATATTATTTAATACAATTATTTGTTTAAGAACGCAACCTTCTGGGCGTACTGGTGGAGGTACCACAGAGGCTTTTAGGCCACTATCAAAAAAGCCTTACAAATGGCCAAAAAACATATTTAAAAAGACATTTGCATAGTCGTATCAGTGCAAAATCATCGCACAATCCACATAGAAAAGGCATCAATTCACAATATCAGCTGCCGTTTTGGTAATCTGTGAATTATTCCCCTCTGATATCGACATCAGTCTCAATAATCCAGCATTGGTCGGGCTCTAGAAATGATACTTGGAACTTGTACTGTTTCCATGTGTGCCATCATCCATTCTTGAGGCCTTGAAATCAATAATTACATTCATCACACATGATTCATTTTGCAACGTCAAAATCTAGATGAGTTAAATCTCCTCTAATGCTATTGAAGCCTCCATGGTAAAAAATGACTCACAGCCCCGAAGCATTTGGCAGCCAATTTGCCATCAATTTAATTAAAGGGTATGCTGGATTCCTTTCCCATCTTGATTTAAAAAAATGTTTAACTCTGGCATTCATATTGCTAATCATGTGTGTGTGTGTCTTCCCAATAATCTCTCCTCCTGCCCCTGTGCTCTCTGAGGCTTGTGGCCTTTATCAACCTGCTGACATAATTTAATTGCCCTTTCAGGCTAACCCAGAACTTAATGAGAGTGTTCACAGCGAGAATCCGCTAACATTTAAACTCGACCACCGCTATGAGACCAAGCAGCTCCGGTCGGTGGCGTGGCGCCTGGCGTACGAGCTCCTGAAACCGGGAGACTGGAAAAGTCTTGCAGAGCACTGGGGCTTCACGAAGGAGCAGGTGTCTGCCATCGAGGAGCAGTGGACAGGTGCCATAACTCACACTGATAGGACAGGCTTCCTTCTGTGCATTTGGCAATGATGCATTACTTTAAAATAAGCTTCTTGTAGCTAAAATTTGACAGATTATATAGTATATATACATTTTTATTCAGCCTGGTTAATTTATGTTAGATCTGACCCCCCAGAGGCTGATTTAGCTGATTTGTACTACTTGATTTCTCTTCCTCGCTCTATAGTGCTGTGTGTGTTTTGTCCACAGGTCAGCACAGCTATCAAGAGCACGGGAACAGGATGCTGCTGATCTGGTTCCACGGGGAGGAGTTGGCTCAGAAAAGCCCCACTAAAGAACTCTACCAGAGCCTCATCGTCACAGGGAACAGGAAAGCTGCAGGTACATTCTGTTAACTTTTCCCCAAAAAATATATACTGAGGAATCTATAAATGTATTGCTGTGCTGCCAGGGGATATGTGCCAAAACTTTATTGCAGAAAATATGAATTTTTTCTTACAGATAAGATTCGGATGGAGGCAGAGAGTTCTGGCAGTAAGAGCTGCAGCATCTCATGAGGATGAACGCCACAACATATGGACTGAAAAAACTCCATGTTTACATCATTTTGAAGTAAGGATCTGTGCAGGACGTTTGCACTAAAATAATTTATTTTATTAAATTGTCCATCAGATCATTAACATATGGCTTTGGTTGAGTAAAGTAAACAACCCGTGGTGTTGGACGGTTGGTCTCAATAGAAAACATCAATAAAATAAATACTTAAAATATGCAGTTTTACACATTACAATACAGCCTCACCTGTGCATAATTTAAAGGAAAACATTTCTAGAAATAAACATCCATTTTGCAATTCTAAACTGTGCAGCTAGTAATAATTAAAAACATTTACATATGCAGTTCTGAACACCTGTCGTGTTATACTTTCCTGAGAAAAAATGCTATTGCTCAAGAATATGCACCTTCATGAAAAATAAAAGACTAATGTCCACTTCAAATGCAGAGGGGAAGGGCTTATGCAGTCCAAAACTAACGCCACAGTAACTATATCTAGGACTGTTGCATAACATTTGTTCATTTTTATATCTAGACTAGATGAGCAACATTTTCTGTGAGACGTGTGTGTTGTCAGTCAACTACTTTGATGGAGTGTACATGGCACGTGGTGGTGTGTGTTCTTGAGGAGCTCCTGCCTCCAGTGGAGCTTTGGGCGTGTTGGGAAGAGCGGGGAAACTTGGAAGCTGTGGCCTGACCGATGGTGAGCTGAAAGAATGAGGAAAATGTTAATGTTTGAAAAAATTTCTTCAGCTTCAAATTACAACACATAGATGGTATCACGGTAGTGATGCACACTGTCCCGTACCTGTGTGACGGGATGATGGCGCTCAACTATCACAGAGCTCATGGGCGGAGCCACACCCATCACCTGGAGGTTGCTGCGTGCAGCCTTACCCCCGTCACTGCGTGCAGTGATCCTCGCCGTGACAGTCTTTGAGGGTTTTTGTTGACTGGCTGTGACGACACGACCGCTAGCCTGAAACAACAAATTTAATCACGTATAAATGTGATGAGACGTGAGTCATTTTGTGTTGTCGGTCACAGTAACAGCTACACATAGCTGCTGTGAAGATGGAGCCTCTTGTGCCAGGATCAACAGATCAGTATGTATAATACTAACCTGTTTGTGGGCACTTGCAGTGGCTCCAGGTGGGAGTGAGCTGTGCACCACTGTGGTGGGAGGGATCACTTCTGCCCTGGACATGGGAGCACCAGGCCCCACCTGAGGAAAAGGGAATCATGGAGAACAGGAACAGACAAATTTAACACGACTGTAAGAACACTTGTGTTTTAGTGGTGAGAGTAAGGCAATCAGCTCTCTGTAAGTCTGAAAAGTGAAGCCGCTGCAAAGTGCCTTAAACCTGCATTCTTTCCAATGGCCTGCAGTGGGGCGACTCCACCAGCTTCTTCTATACAGTGTATGGTGTTAGAATATATAGCCACAAATTCTGACTAACAACAAATATAAATAAATAACTATGTGAACGCAACAGCAGATTTTTTTTTAAATACATATGGACTGATTGGTCCAGTGAGAGATTATGCCAGAGATATGAAGAACTATGTATGTAAATAAATGTGTGGTTTCATTAGTAACCGTCAGTGTCTCACCATTTCCTCTACTTCGCTGTGGGAAGGGTCTGGGCGCTCAAAGTGGACTGGGCTGAAGCGTGTGGAAGAGATGGGATAGGGCTGAAGTTGAGCCAGTGTAGCAGAGCCAGGCTCATCCTGAGGAGGCAGGATATCTACAGAAAGAAAACAATCACTGAGTCAGACTGGTACTATATAATCCTGTGATGTTTAAACAAAACATGTAACAGAGGAGCCAACACCAGCTAGAAAACACCTGCTTTGGCAAAATAAAAATGTGGCCGATCATTAATTCTGCATAACTCTGAGTATGTGTACTCAAAAAGGCTTAATAGCACTTAATATCAATTCATTTTGTATTAGTCTGGTTGGCAAAAAACGATTATTAGCAAGAGTAAGAAAGGGGTATTCAATTAA
Source organism: Serranus cabrilla (assembly GCA_903364295.1). Lineage (NCBI taxonomy): Eukaryota > Metazoa > Chordata > Actinopteri > Perciformes > Serranidae > Serranus > Serranus cabrilla. Next base: position 345,643 of record CAFUXE010000422.1, on the reverse strand, counting down.
CAGCCCAGTTTGACAGTCACATAATGAAACACATTTCAAGTTGCAAGACTCATTAAACCTGAAAGCAGATGGATGAACAGAACACAAAGCTCGAGTTCATTTTCACAAGTTAAAAACAGTGAGATCCAGCTACAGCAGCCATGTGTCACCAAAAATAGCACACAGCCAGAGCAGAATAGGACTGTTCAGGATCCTTTTGGTGCAACATGCTGATGGCTGTTTTTGAATTCAACTAGTTCTGTACCAAAGTTTCTATTGTGATATTGTGCAAAATAAATAAATAAACTTTACAAATAGCTGTACAGTAATCGAATGTCATTGTTGTGAATGAAGCATAGAAGCTACAAACTATTCAGATCTATCCTTGCAATGAGAGTGTGTGCAGGTAATGCTTAAGAAAGTACCAGGCTGATCAGTACTGTACTATCATTTAAATGCTTTGTGAGCCTCAGTACTGTTGCACCTCTTGTGGGCTACAGCTACAAAAAAAAATGACATTGTCTGGTCCGAGGTTAATGATAATTATGTTTGTCTGCTCAAATATCCTGTATTGTTACAAGCCATTAACCCAGTTTTCGCAGCACTAAAAAAAATACTGAATAGCAGTAATTACATGATTAAATAAATGTTGCAAAGGACTATTGAACTTTTCTAGCCAACCTTTAAGTGCCACATGGAGGTTATAACCTGTACAGAGTACCTCTCAGCACTCAGCACATCCACTAATCATCACTCCATTAGACGAGCCAGTGAATGGCTTCAAGAAAACGACAAAGACCACCCTCCAACTCATTCATAAATCTACACAATTGTTAATAGCGCACGATTGCAAGGTATTGGAGAAATGGTGTTTCTTTCTTCTCTGTTTCTGTCTTGATAGCTGCCCTGGATCAATGCAGCAAAGAGGCAAGGCTAGCAATGCCTTTATGCTTTGTTGTAGAGCTCATGGATCTATTTGTATAGTTATGGGTCTGGTGATGATAATAACAGTGCTACTTGTTTACAATGATGGATATTCTCTGAAAAAATAGTCTGTGTTTGTTCTACTACAAACCGTGCTGATGGTGAGCTGCGGGCTGCTCCGTCCGTCCCTCTGTAGTTTGGAACATGCCAAGAGCCTCCATGTTGAGAGCACACACTCCTCTCATGAAGGCTTTCTTCATAGATTCCTCATAGTGTTCCCGCTCTAGTCGCAGTCTCTGAATCTCTGCATGGGCTTTGTCTAAAGCCTCACAGTGCTGCGGTGACAAGTAGCAGAAGTTCGAAAGAATCAGTCATTTATTAGATGGTATGATACTGACGAAAACCACTGATGTTCATTTTCTGACTTTCATTCTTATGCATTCGTGTTGCACCTTTAATATACATACTGTAACACCACCAGTAACATAGTTTCCTATTAACCTCTTAGCATTCATGATGTAATCAATCAATTAATTAATTCAACATGTTAAGGTGTATTTTAGTCCATATTAATATTCCCCCTGCTGAAGTCCATTTCTATGTTCAACTTTGTCCCATAAATTACTGCAGCAATTTTGGGGTTGATATCATTGGATGATGAGCAGTTCTGTTCTCTAAACTGCTGAGAAACTCTCTTATTGTCAATAAATACATAAAGCCATACATCCCCTGAATTTTCTAGGTCTGTAGTTTGTGGCTGTAAAGTTTCATGAGGCTGTGATTATCGTAGAGCTCACAGCAGCTCATTTGATATTGAGGTCCAGACTTGAGAAATGCCCTCACTGCAATGAATTGGTTTCTACGGGGACTAACATCCCACATGAAGAAATTATGAAAAGCATAAATTCAACAATGCAGCATCACCATACACACTGTTTCATATGCAGGTCCTTCACTCAGTTATTTACCTCCGCCAGCTTGGCCTCGTACTCTGCAGACAGGCGGGTGCAGACCTCTTCAGCCCTCGCTCGGCAGGCTCGCTCCACCTTGACCTTCCAGTGTTTCTGGATCAGAGACTGCCAGCCAAACCACACCTTTTTCTTCAGCTGCAAGTTGTAGTGCTGCCGCGCTAACTGAGCAGCATGAGCCTGGCAGGGAACCACAAGACCATGAAAATATTCACATGGAAATAATTACACCCATAACTCATTCTTGTGCAGGTGCAGTACATTTTCTCTTGTGGTGCACTTTCTGTGTCATGGCTTAGACAAGAATGTGAGTCATCCCCCATATTTTCCATTTTAAACAAATGGCATAAACAGCTTCTTTGTGAATATATAAAAAAAACCAAGCATTTGCTAGTTTGAGTATGGTATGAAAAAAGAACAGATTGTTCATCAGTGCTTTGACAATTTTTTTCATATGTTAATTTTTTAAGAGGAGACATTTGTGCAAAAATGTGGCATATGCATGTTCAGTGTGCAGTGACACAGTGATGTATGGGTCGGCAATTCATGCAGAGTGATCATTTGCATAAACCATGAAGCGGCAGTGACAGTAATCTAGCAATGTTAAAGATACATTCACTAGTAATATTACATTTAAACATACTAAAAAACACGTTATGTGATTAAACCCTACAACAGATATTAAGATATTACAAGTGATACTCGTGTGATGTTCATCTCAAAGACACACACATGACTACATCAGTTACATTATCATATGCAGAAAGTGTTTCCCATACAGCGAATTTATTTGGGCAGCTTACCCAAATAGATTAGCACCCAAACAAATATTTCACCCTGCCTTTACCTCGTGTATCATGTTCATGCAGAACAGCAGTAGGTTTCTCTTTTCTGTGCCAGCGTTAGAAATCTTTCAGGTTATTTTTTTACAGCTAATAAACCATTATATTTAAAAACTATTTATGAAACTTGTTATTCTCTGATGGCTAAATTGGAAGCATTAGTCGAGCAGTGTGTGTCGTCAGCGTACCTCTTCTCTGGCCTCAGTGTGCTGGAGTCTCCAGCGGGTGAAGGCCTTCATTTTTTCAAGCTTTTCTTTTTGTCTGTCCAGCACCTGGCTCAGGTTAACAATCACCTGAGGGAGGACCAGTCACACAATAAGCTTGTCAGAAAAGGCGTTTCCCAACTTTTTTTCTTTATGTACATAACAAAGAGACAGAATATGCAAGTGAGTATAAGACATTGATATAGGCTGAAAGCTTAGACATGGATTAAGCCCACCTTGTCTTACACTATCTCAGTCTGGTACTTAATTCATGTCCAACCAACCAGCACTATTATAAACTGGAGAAAGCAAATAAAAACACATGTAGTCACCTCATCTTTTCTCTGGTTGGAAGTCTCGTAGGTGTGCAGCAGCCCCTTCAGGCTGTCTAGCTCTGACCTCAGGCCAGCTGTGTGAGCTGCATACCTCTCCCTCTCTTTCTTCACCTCCAGCTTGTGTTGTTCCTTGAAGGCCAGCTTCCACTTCCTGAGCTCGCTCAGCACATTTGTCTAATTAGGGAATAGAGGGTGGGACAGTGTGTTCATTACACCCCTTTAGTAAATATGGACATATGTACACAGTTGATCATAGTCACGATAGATTTAAAATAACACTAACAGGTGTGCCGAAGGATTTTAGGTAAACTGTTTAATTGATTTTCATCCTGCAACAAGCAACCAAATCTATCAGTCAAGAGAGCTGAAAGAGTCTCAACTTCCTTTACTACAGTCCAAGGTTCTGTCTGTTTGGAGGTCAAACTCCTATCAGCACAGCTTCGCAGTTGATTGGTTGTCATCTGCTCTCCATGAATGAGCTGTACAACATTAGAAGAAAAGGGCAGGAAGGACACCCACGTCCAGACACTCACCTCCTCCAAAATCATTTCACTGAGAGACACAATTAAAAAGGTCACTGGTTCCACGAAGAGAAGAGCTGCCATCCTTTTCAATAAGCATTTCTGAGCCTGAAGATTCTCTTTATAATCTCTGACCTCTTCCTCACCATCAGTTATGTACATTGACTTGCAGTTAATCCGTCTGTGTCTCATTGCACGAGAATGATAAATGTCAATATAAACTTACTATGGAGATTTCTGTTGCTTGTACTTATACAGTGTGCATTATATAACACTAAATATAATCTGAAACAGTGTCAGTCACAAAAACTTGACTTCTCATGCAAAACTATTTTGCAGTCTCACTTCTAGTTATAACAAAAAAACCTGCCAGTGTGCTCCTGTTTTGCTGTAAACTGCTGAAATACACTGCTGCCTTTGTTATTGTTCAGCTAAGTCAGAGCCCTATATATAGCCATACACCATTATCTGTGGTCAGCTCTCAAGCAGGCAGCGAATAAGAGCCATTAGATTGATTGATTGTGGAAGGACAGCTCTACAGTGTGAGGAAGCAGACTAACCTTCAGGTTGTTGCTCCATGTGTCCAGAATGTTCTCCATCTTGCTTATGTTTTCCTCTGAGATAAACATCTCTGTCACAGTGGACTCAGGGTGTGGGCTGTTTGGCCTAGACCTCTCAGACGTCGCCTGTAACGCATCTGAAGGAGCGTTTGAGAGCACCGACGCCCTGCCAGATGACCGACCTGCCAACTCCTCAGCTGAAAGGCGAAGAAAAACAGAAACACAGACACAGAATATCACTAGAAAATGACACAACGGTGTGTGGTATCTTGATTTCTACACTTCTTTGATATGAATGTGATATGATATGGAAATAAAAATCAGACCTAACAATTTTGTTTCTTTGTATTTTCTTTTCAATTTACCGTAATATGCTTTTAAGTGTGTGGAGGGCTCAACAATCAAGGGGGAGACCTGTGTTGATCTCACACTCCTCCCATCTTTAGCTTCAGTGGAGGTTTCTTACATCAGAGAAAGGCACAGTGGTTAGGAGATAAAAAGAGAATGTTATGCAGATACATTTTGACCTGAAAAATTCAAGATTTAAATATCTGAATTATCAGATACAGAACTTAAAACTCAAAGGATGACATGTAAAAGTGAAAGCACTTCTTACCAACATGGAACCAAAGTGACAGACAGCAAAGAAAACACAAAGAAGCACAAGACATTTAACATAAAAACTAAACAAGCACAATGCCTAAATCCTACAAATACAGTACTACAGTTTAAGAAAAAAAAACTCCCACATTAAAAACAAGGACAATTCAAATAATAATGTCTTTGCAAATGTAATTATAGATCTCTGTCCCATAGAGAAGTCCTGAACTGACGTATTTAAGCCCATCTCTGAGGGCCGGGCAATATGACCAGAATCTTCTATCTCGATATAGGTCATTTCATATCTCACTAACATATATCTGAATGATGAATGTTTTCAGGTCATTCAACAAATAGTCTAAATGAAATATACCTCATGATAAAGCTTATTTTCATGTACTCTACATAAGCAAAACAGCACCTCTATAGTTCAGTTCAGCTTTGATCCCATGTGCAAGAATCAATTTTTGACACTGCCATAGAAACGATATAGAGTATATATATAAATAATAGCCTTTTTTTTTTAGTATCATTTTGATGATTAATAGTGCAATGTTGCCCAGCCATGCCCTTTCATATTTAAAGACTTGATACATAGCAGAAAGCTATTCCACAAAATGGCACCAGGGTAAAAAAATAAAAAAGCAACATCTGGCAACATTATTCACTTGAAGCCCTTTACAATAACGCACAGTGTTCCTGGTATTAAGGTCAAATTTTAAAACCAGAAAACAAAAGAAGGTTTGAGGACAAAATAGGTGATGGCCAGAATGCTGAATAAGACGAGCATGGCTCCTCGTCCAGGAATGCATTTATGTCAATATCTTAATTAAATCCTGCAGGGGGAAGAGAAAGCCTGCACTCTAAAGAGCGGTACGGGCAGAGAGCCAGGAGATCATTACCAATCGGCCGTCTGCTTTCTACATCCCTGTGCACTACTCCATGACAGTTAAAGCACTAAACCTCCACTGAGAGCTGCAGCTGGAGCTGGAGGTGGGGGGGACTGATGGACTGTTTAAGATGTGGGTATCGTAGGGGAAAGAGATAGGGGGTACAATCTGACAGACTGATATCATATGCATCTTGGCTAGACCGGTTTACAGGCTGAAAATATGAGGCTGATAAAAACATACTACATTTTTCCCTGTTGTGATGCCAAATCCTTTTTGACAGCTGATCATTAGATGGGGGCAGTGTCTGGAAGGGCTCAAGTTGTGTTTCTGTCAGAAAGGCTTAGTGAAATGTGTGTGTATGAATGTGTCCTGCATACACCCATGATACCTGCTGCGCTCTTTGATTTTGTGTCATCTTTTCTCTGGGAAGTCCGACCCTCTGCAGACAGATGTGAGAAGCTAAGCGGCTGCAAGTGAGCACTGGTAAATCTGTCAAGCTTAGGGGTGACCACAGCATAGCGGAGGAGCTCCTCATACTCATCCTGTTGATTCATAAATAATAAAAAATCACACACAAAAAACAACAACCGAGTGAGCCAAGTGATATTGATATTGATATCTCCATCTGTCTCTAAATGTCCTAACATTTTAGTCATCATTGTCAATTTTGGGACAAAGGGATAAAAAGGTCTGGTCATATACAGCTTAACAAGGCTGCCTGTCAGTCACTCCATTAGGGCCAGTATACCCAAATAAATAGGCATTTCAACAGGTTCCCAGCTTAACAATGCAATCTCAATCACTTAAATGGAAGTAAAATATATGCTGAATGACATTAGTTGTATTTTATTTGTCAAAGCTATCTCTGACAACTTCAACTGACTTATCATTCTTAAAACAGTTACACATGCATTCAGTTTTTCAGTGTAGCGGGCAATTCTAGTGATGTGACGAGTGCAAAAAGGCACATCAACTGTGAATTTTTTTTTTGTTCAGTCACCTGTAGATCTGAGGAGACAGAGCTGCCCCGATCAGAGTCCTTGGGCAGAACAGGACTGGTTGGTTCCTCTTCGTCGGAGGACATCTAGACAACCAGAATATATATACATATAAAAGGAATGGGGTAAGTTTAAGGACACACCACCAGCAGCACAAGATAGCAATCTCAGGCGACATTTATGATTCACATGTATAGTCATATGTTGTTGAGTGGAGTTTACATTGATAATGTCCGTCAAGATTTCATACAACAAACTATAGTAGCATTGTTGCACATGGTAGTTTAGTACCAACTGTTAGTAGTAGTTTATATACTGTAAGCAGGACACGTGGGATTAAACTGATTATAAAACAAAGGATATGATGGAGAAACTGTATGAAAATGGTGATAATCGTGTACAAAATAACATTAAAACATATCTGTTCACGTAACATCACCAAACATGCAAACCAGCCTGCTTTACATTTTACAACAGGACAATAATATTTACTAGTGCAGCTTTCTCACAGTTACTGTAAGTTACGCTGTATCTGGCAAACTGATGAATTAATATCTAGCTCAAGTAAGTTAACTCAACTTTAACGATACATTCTGAAACTAAAATCAGAGACACGCTTCCTTTTCCGCTGCAAAGAAACACACAACTCATAGGATCGAGTAGTGCTATTTAACAGTCCATAGGAGCACGATGTTACGTATCTATAAAGACCATAGATATGTTTTGATGGTGTTTTCGGAAATATTTACCTGTTCTATATTTATTTTCAGGATACCACACCGTTTCCTCAAGTTATTCCGTCAGTTAGAAAACGCTTGCTTTGCCGTTTCAAACAGACTGACTCTTAAACAACCGACGCTCTGATTGGGTACTGTTTCGATGGCACCTAGCTAGGTCTTCTCTGATTGGGTGAAATGTTGCCGTGGTAACAGTAAGCGGAACAACGCGGAGCTCAGCAGCGGTTCTAACAAGAGCACAAACAAAAAGCCCCGCATCAGTTTTTACAGTGATTTTTACAATACAGCTCATTTGTTTTACAACTACTGCGACAGCCAGTTGTAGTAGCAGCAGTAGTAAGTATCATGGCACCTTTAAGACCCTGGGGGTCAGTTATATCGCATTTGTTTAAATACATTCTAACAAAATATCTGGATATCCAGTATACATGTAGTTGTATACGAATAAATCATACTTTATATCGGACTATAGAAAAACATGCATATATCGAGCATCTTAATAGCCTAATTGTTAGTTGAATTTGGAATCAAAGACATATACTACTTTGTGACATCCTTTAGGTAAACAACAAAATATTTTTATTGCTAAATTTACATTTGTGAATGAAGAATCTTGCCAAAACCATTAGCAAGTTTAATATTTAAAAGTGTCTTATTTTCTTGAGGTTCAAAGAAATCAAACATCACATTTTCTTTCCCCCCAATAAATTAAAGTATTTATAGATATGATCAATGAAAAATCTTCATAGGTCTTGTCAGAATCTTTTGGTGTGAGAACAATATCACTAGGCTACAGGAGTCATATTAGTCATGAATGAATTTAAATGTAAAATATACAAAGCAACTACTTGGCTCTGTCTCATAAACTCTAATGTCAGATTTTCTTCATTTTCAGGCTGGTTTTGTGAATTTTGAGCTTGTCATGGTTAAAACGTTGAGCCTGGGACACGTGAAACAATTTTCTCCTGATGAGATGGGAGCAAAATCTCTGAAGCTGACATTGGCAGAGTACAGCACATCATTAACTAGCATGCTATGCTAGCAACTAAAGGTATATGAAGAGTCAACACACCATGCTTCTGCTTTCAAATGGTTGTAACAGTGAGTATAATAAAGGATCTCTTTAGAGATAGACCTCTTTTTGTTAAAGAGTAAATTCTCTTTTGTTAAACCAGAATCAGCAGCAATGTTGTGTTCGCCAAATATACCAGATTCCATTGACAAAAAGAGAGATTTTACCATGTCATGAAACATATTTCATTCAAAGTCAACATAAACAAACTGAAACACTGGTGGGTCAATTAAAGGTTTATTTTGACTCAACCTGAGTATTTTTTCTCTGTCGACTAAACAGTCTACATTATAAGATAAAATCACTATTTTTGTCAATGGAGTCTGGTGTATTTGGCGAGCACGATTTAGCTTCTGTTTCCGATTTAATAAAGGATTTTGCTCTAACAAAATGGTTTATCTCTGTAGGGATCTTTTATTCACTGTTGTCACGCACTTATATTAACAATCTGAGCCATCAGTGGCAAAAAAAAAGGCAAATTTAATGAACACAGTTTGAAGGTCAAAGTTTCCTTAAACATTAGCATTTTGTAAATATATACATTCATTATGTATTTGATGCATTAGTTTTTACACAGCATCCCAACTGCTTTGAAAGTTTATTAAGAATTATTGACTTAAAGAACCTGGGTTTACACACCAATGCATAAAGGGGTACATTGTTAGCTTATGGATTGCTACTAAAATGACTTTTGAAACACATAATTTCAGGTAAATCAGGTAGTTGTACCCATTCAGGGAGCAAACGTGGTTAACAAACTGCGTTTCATCAGTAGGCTGTCTGCACAGAGATTAGCTGATTAAAACTGTCACAAGGAAGTAAGCTTACCTCTCTAAAGAACGTATAAGTCCTTGGGGAATACCACCACCCTGTGAACTTCCCTGTGGCCATTTCTCTGTTAGGCAAACACAGAGGAGACAACGGTTCACAGACTGAATTGCAGCAATGTCTCAACCCCTGAAGACACAGTGCTTAAACAGTATTAAGACACATATGTGGGATAGGCCTAACAGCTTGGCAGTCCTGGGCTGGGACAGACTCTAGAGAGAAGAGACATATGGTCCCTCTCAGCCGTAGCAGAGCTGCAAGCAGTACTGTTGGACCGGAGCCTCCTCGCCACCTGGCTGAGTGCTGAGAGTACTTCACTGTCCGAAGGTGTCCTGTCAGCATTGTCAAAGGACCTGCGGGCTGACTTTGAAAAGGGGGAATGCGTGGTTTTGACATTGGTGACAGTGCAGTAATCTCCCCCAAAATAGCAGTTTAACAGCCAATCACAAAGCGCTGACATCTGAAGGATTCAATCAGATAGATGTCATATCATATTTATATATATATAAATAAACAGATTGATCACTTAGTGGAAGCAAGGCCTGGCACAGACACCCCTCAGCGCACACACATTTTATTATTACATGTCCTGACAGTTGACGCAGGCTGTGAATTTGAACCAGAATCGTGAGGCACAGAGGATAATCCTCGCTGCTCCGTGGGGAGTGGAGGTTTCCTGTTGAATGACAGGAAGCCATAGCTCCCACAGATTACTTATTTCCATTTCAGAGCAGATGATTCACATGTTTTGAAAGGTTTCTGTGATGTGTTCATCACAGTTTCTCTTTTCGGGTGATTTTTTGTCAGTCCAACCTGGCTTGTTAGGTTCTGTGCTTTTTCATCGTGCCTATTGATGTTAAACTGCAAATTTCCCATGCTTGTCGGCTTTTATTAAGTAACTAAAACGAGAACTGGTTAGGCACAGACATCTGCAGGTTTTGTATATATTTTGTGGAAGGCACTTTATTTGTTTTATTGGCAGGATTTAGATTTTAGTCATATCTGATCTAGCCTCTTCCTGTCTGATTCTTTGTCCATACTATTATTGCATCATTATTGCGTTTAAATGAAGTTAGCTGAATTACTGTCAGGTATATAAAATCCATATTCTCTTAATCAATACAATCACTTCTGATCAAAGGACATCAGTTATTACTTCTGTTTTTTGAGGACATCCACAGATGAAATAATAAACAGTAGCTTCAAACTGAGTTAAAGATACAGACACACGGATGAGACAGACCTCTGTTCTATAATGTTTTCCTTTTTGTTGCAGACAAAGGTAATAAGCTACTGTTGATGGTGGTTAGATTAAAGCTAGTATTACTGCCTCAAACCCTCCTTTAGATCCCCTTTTGTAAATTTCACCTTCCTTTCAGCAAAAGAAATGCGCCTGGGCTGGTGTGTTGAAATGGGATTCAGCTCACATTCTTCTCTCATAGCCTGTTCAATCTGTTCCAGGACAATAATCACAATCCATTTGACTTTCTTCCCCCTGGTATTTTAGCTCAGGTACGTTAGACTATTCAGGACCTTGCAATGGTAGACAGAACAGAAATTAGGAAATAATGTTCTGTGCTTATACAAGTTGACTTTGTTAAGGAACTTTTTCTAACATTACTTTCCCATTTTTACACATTATTTTGACTTTAACAGATCCAAGAACTGTATTAATACCCGTTTCATTGTCCTGTGTGTGCGTCATTCCATCTTTTGCATTCCAGTTGTGAAACTAGATTACAAACGTGGTGCAAAATTGTTTCTGCCCTTGATCGATTTTCAGTCAGACGTACTTACAGACAGCCATAACTCCTGAAGACAACAACTAATGTGCTGTCATCAATCGTAATGTTATCAACCCATTTTTCTCACATATGAGACAATGATGACCTCTCACTGAACACAATGTTGCCAGAACTCATCTTGGAGTTATTCATAGCTGCCTGCTGTTTTCAAATTAGTTTTCATTACATTTTGATGGACCAGGACTTCCCCCTTGGGCCACACTAATCCATCACATCTCTCTATCAGTGACACCAGTGTCCTTTTGTTTTCCTTTCTGAATGCTTTTGTACTGAATTCGCCAGCACTTGTAAATACATTGTGTCTGTGTTGTTCGCACTCAGATAAGATAGTATTAACAACCAGGTGAAACACAACAATGCTGCATGCTTTTTGCCAGTATAACACAACATATTGATATAGTTTGATAAATGCTGACTCCAGCACAAAGTGGTCAGCCATATGAGTAGAGATGAGCAGTAGAGGCTGAGAGGAAACATGGAGACTAAATCAGTTAGCCTGAGCTTCTATCTCCACAAGGCAAAAACAATTACCATCAGTGTCCACATTCGTTTCTTATAATCTGGATGACGATAAGCAGCAGACAGTTGTTCCAGTCTACCTTCACCTCTCCAGTCATTTCTTAAAGAAAGCTGGCACTGCAGATACCACATGCATTTTAGATCTCAGGGAAGTACATATTAAAAAAGCACATGAAAGGAGCAAAATGCAGTATTATCTTGTATATCGGTGTAAAAAACACTGTATGTGCTACATACTAATACTTTTTTGTAATGATCCTTTACCTGTAGTTGTTTTGCCCCCTTTTGTAGTTGTTTTCCATCTCCTTGTAGCCTCTTTTTTGTGTCTCTTTGTGGTTGTTTCGCCTCTTTTCATAATTGTTGTGAGTCTCTTTTTGGTGTCTGCAGCTGTTTTGCATATCTTTTTAGTTGTTTTGTGTCAATTTGTGGTTGTTTGATGTTCCTATGTGGTCATTTTATGTTTCCTTGTGGTTATTTTACATCAGTATGTATCTCTTTAAATGCTATTTTGCAGGTGGAGGTCAGGGGGGGCCCTACCACTTCAGGCCCCTGGTAGACCCATTCAGTAATCCATCCATGACTATTTAAGTTGTACATATCACACATACAGTTCATATGGGGCAGATGAGAGGGATTCCTATCAGGGCAGATAGGATTTCTGAGTTGCTCGCCCAGCAAGGCTTTGTCACTTTTTCATCAGATAGCTCCAGTATCAGGCTACACTTACTGTGGCATGGGAATTCATTAGTTTGACAGTTATTCTTTATACATGTCAGCTCCCAAGCTGTAAGCTCTGGGAGATATGAACACCATATTTATAACATTTTCACTGTAATAAAAGGGCACTAAAATCATGAGCATCTTTGTTGCGTGTGTGCATGTTTATGTGACAGAGAAAAGTCTTGCAAGAAAAGAGAGAGAGAGAGAAATCGTTGGCATGCGCAGTGGACTGTGCGAGTGTGTGTGTGTGTGTGTGAGGGTCACTCTACTGTCCCGTACATTAAGCTAAGTGCTCCTCAGCTCTCCAGCAGTAGTAAATGGAGTCTTATGGCTTGAGGGGGGGTTTGTCTCTCAACTCTGAATCAAAAGCAAAGAGTGTCCCAAGCCTTAGGTCACTGCTTCTGTGAATCATCAAATTCAGAGGATAAAGATAGATGCCTCTCCTTTTGTTTACGCGTGTGTGTGCGCCCTTGCACGCTTTTGTGTTGTGTGTGTCTTTGTGCACACTGTATGCATCATTTACAATCCTATTCAGTATCCTTTGTGGTGAATATGATGCACAACCAGTGTCAAAGCCATGTCTCGCTGTTTAAACTCAGTAAGCAAATGCACAACCAGGCTTCACTATTCACTGCATGTCCTACATGTTAAGCATTTTAACATGGAGCTATTGAGGTTGAGTTTTTTTTTCTGAAAATGAGAATCAGATGGACAGGGTGTAATACATCAAAGAGCTTTCTGGCAGTCATTTCTGCAGTGGACTGCGTCTCACTGGTAGTGCTGGTACAGTTTGCAGGCTTTAATGATGTGAATACTGAAAGGCTGAATGTCCCTGTGCTTGCATCAGACCGTCATCTCCTTTCCCCCCTCCCTCACTTTCTCTAGGAACCACTCGCAGGTTTCAGAGGCGTTAGGATCTGACATAGCAGGCACACAGGCAGTCAATGTCTCACACTTCATCTAAAGAGCCTACTTATCTCTAAGAGCCGGGGTTAGGTTATGCAATTATTGTAACAGGATTGTATAATCTTTGTGTGGTGTTCCTCAACAGTATTACTCCCTCTGTGGTCGTTAGTTTTTGGCATTGAAAGAATGAAAGTGTTTTGTTTTGCTCAAACTGCATGAAAATCAGGGGTTTTACCTACTGCACAGGATACTTTATGGACAAAAAATAAAGTCAGTGGAGTGTAACTGGAGAACATAAAGCCAAAAGCAAAAGAAAATCTGTAAACATAATGCCTGAACTGCAAATTTGAGCCACAAGATGTAAACAGATGTAGCATGTATTCTGGTTTCATCATGTAAACTGAGATTTATGATATAAATTTGGTTTCAGGCTTTTAGATTATTACTAGAGGTGGTGCACTCGCAATGGATATTTCACATTTACAGGCTGAGTCATTTTACCAACAAATCTACCTTTAACCTGAGATAATGTGACTTTGATTGAATATTACGTCCTCCTCTGACCTTTGACATCCTGGACTCTCCTGTTTCTGTCCCATTAAGGGTCCAAGGGGGGACCCATTTATCAAGATGTGAACCACACTCAAGGTAAGCACCCATATACGCTGCTTACTGACTGACATGGTTAAAGGTCACAGTGCTGTCACACAATGAAGCTAATATGTGAATATACCTTCTGATTACATTATTGTCATTTGTAAACATGTTGTTTTGTTCTCTATATGGGTTGGGGTTCACACATAGGGTTCACATATCTTAGGTATCATGTTATTTACATTTAACACAGATGTGATTACATTAGATCAGCAACATTTACTACCCAGCTTGGTTTTCATAGTGTATGGCAACAGTCAACATATTTTTCACATAATATTGCACATTGGTTTTACTTTCTCCCCATAATTCAACTATTTCCCAGGACAGGGGAGATTGATAACTTTAGGAGATACACTATTTATCTTTTCAAAGAAAACCTCTGAGATCCTTATACCTCTCACAGTGTAATAAGAAGTGAGATTCTCAGCGTCTCCTTTATGATAAAGTGAATATAATCTGGAAGTAAATGTAGGCAGTTAATACAGAGCAGTGTGGGAGGGCGGGGCTTCCCCATGTTGGTTGATTAATTGACTAATTGGTTGTTTTGGTTTTAGTCAACCAGGATTTCTTCTTCTTCTTAGTCCTTTTAATGCAATACTTAACGTGGTGCTTTTGCATGAAACGGATCTGTTGATTAGTCGACACATTTTGTACGACTGTTCACTTGTCAGCCCTACTGGATGGATACTTCAAAGTTAACTACTATGAAACACTGCCTAATGATTGATATGTAATGCTATATTTGTATTAATTGGTATATAATACACAAAACACTATTTTGGTCCGTAGTGGTCCGAAGTGGCAGCACCTGAACCCGTCGCGCTGAGACGCTGCGTTCAGGTGTCTTTCAGCACCACGGACAGAGACAGACAGTCGTTAAAATGCAACGTGCAGCTTCAGAGTCGACAGTGCATAACAAGGTGAGGTCCCAGACAGCTCTACTTTTATGTAAACTGTAGTCTAATAGCTGAAGTTAAAAACAGACCTCTGAACGCACTGAATTACAAAAACAAGATGAATCACCAACTCATACGAGAAGCTTTGAAAAACTTTTCGATTAAGCTGCAGTTTTTTTTTTGGCTAAACGACAACTTTTGCCCTCAAACAGAAGCCAGAAGCTATTTATCATGTACTAACCATTCTCCTGCACACACACACACACACACACACACACACACACACACACGGTGGGTTTCACTCTCATGGTGAATGGACGAAAGCGCCGGCTCGCCGGCTGTAGCCTGTTTAAATTTCTTTTAGCATTCATGCGTTGCAGTGTTTCACGTCATTCAGTCACCTAACTAGATTGTTCCATCAGACGGAATTACCCGCATCACTCAATGAAGTACAATCATTGATTACACTACCCCCTCTCCCTCTCTCCATCCCTCCCTCTCTCCCTCCTACCACCATCTCTCTCTTTCGCTCTCTCCTTTCCTGAAGTACTGCAGCGAGGGAGGACTGCATCGAAAAAAAGCCTCACTGTCGTGCGCTGGCAATTACCTCTGATCCTCTTCTACAGTCAAAAAACCCACAAGAATATTTTTTTTCCCTCTCCCATAAAGCAAAAGCGGAGTCTGATGCAATGGGTAACTATCAGCCCAGTTCACTCTCCTCGCCATAAATGACGGTAAGTGATCACTACTTTTTTTTCTCATGAAAACATGCTGACTATTTAACACTTGAGTTAGAAAAAGCCGGTATTTCTTTTTAAAATGTGTTATTATAAGCTGTATTAGGACTAAGTCATGTTGTTCACGCATTTGCATTTTTTCAACGATATCTCCAACTAACATCTGGGCGACTGGGATACCTCATTATTTATTCATAAGTTTGTGTATCATTTGTTAAAAGTTGAGATGGTGTGCCAGCATGTTTTTTTCCCCGCGTGTGCAAAAGTAGAGAATTTGGCATCTTTATGTGAAAGCAGGCAAAAAGCAAGAAGTAGAATTGGCTGATATATATAGTGGAGTTTCACCTCCAGTTTCTCTACCTTTTTAATTGAGGAATTTTAATTAATTGTATATTTAAGAGTGACATAAATGCTTCTGTAGATACCAAATACATTTTAAATTAAAATATCTTTGAACCTGCTTTCCTGAACTGGTTGTTTGGTTTGTGGTGGTCACTTACAGGAGCTCATGCTTATCTTTTTTATCCACCAGCATGATTATAGTGAAATGCTTGTCCTTGGCATGAGCAGAGTTTTGGCTTGTTGGCTGCGGACTGTGCATGCTGTAGTGCAATCCAGCCACCTGCCCTGGGGCAGTTAAAGCACTCTGCACTGCCGCCAAAAGAGAGGAGGAGATGCGGGAGCAGGCAACTGACTCATCCGTGAATTGCACCTCGAGAGGCAGTGAGCGATTGACAGGCACACAGCCGGTGAACTGGAAATCTGTGGCAAAGTGCTTTGTTTGCAATCTGAAGGCTGCTGTAGTAGTCCTGCTGGGTTAACACTGGAGCTGTCCATCAATGGAAAAAAAGTGTTAGAAAGTGATTGCAGGTTGCAGAATTCATTCATTTGGCCCACTTCTCATTGATTTCAAGTTGATGGGGGTTTTTCTTTCTGCCACGGTAAACAAGAATCAAGAAATAAAACTCATTGTAAATCGCCGCTGTTGCCATCTCAAGCATCCACTGACTTGTCATTTTATTAGTTTCCTTAAGTTCATGCAGGCTGTTTAAAGGAGGAGACATTTTATGTTCCAGTGTTTCACAGTTGACAGGAAGAAAGTGGATGTACCAGTCACGATGTAATAGATATGGAGCTTTACAAAAAGATTCTATCTGCACATTTTGTAGACATTTGCAAGCAAACTGGGAATCAAAAGATTAGTCATTATTTTACGGTCAAGCTGAACTCTGTAACACATTACATTCGAGAATCCTCTTGTCATCCTTGCGTCTTCTTTTTTGCATCTTCTTTGACAAAACGTATTTGTACGAAAAAAAAGAAGTTACCAGTAAATGTGTCGCATCTTGCATGCCTGGCCTCATCTGTGTTATTGCGTCATTGCTACACAAAGTGTAAGGTCTGCACCAGACTGTGGTGGTGGCACATTATGTTTTGTATCTGCTATGTAAGCACTGTATTGTGTCAGCAGTGAGATCTGGCAGGGCAGGGAGACCATATGTTTACCAAGAAGATCAAACAGACTGATGAAAAAACAGCAAAAGAGAAGGCACACTTCTCACTGTTAATCTTCAGGGTTCTTTCTGTCTGTTCAGATGTGATATTTTGGGATTTAAATAGACACAGGTTTAAGGATTGACAATGTTAATACAAACAGAGAGGAATTCCTTTTTTTCCTTGGATAGAATGGGCACAAAAGTGATTTAATATATGAACAACGCTACCTCCTCGAGGTACTAAAGCAGACGTCAGCTTGCTGCAGCTGCTTTATGAATGTGTATGATGTAACATTATGGCTTGCAATCAGTTCTGCTTTTGAAGTTTTTATCATGGGTGGAGGAGCTCTGACTGGTGAAGAGAGGTAAAAGGTTTATGTGCTTTGAAATACAGTTGGGCAATATGACTCTCTCTTTAAATCTCCATAAAGACGTATATAATGTTATACCATGTTTTCTGGTAATTTGTTAAATTAATAGCCTTTATGAAATTACTGCATGGTAAAGCCTATTTCTGTACAATCCCTACTCCATGTTACCTCTATGGTTCGCTCCAACCTCGCTCCCAGATGCACAGATCAGAATGTAAAGCATCATCTGTGATGTAAATTTTGCCGTAATGCACTTTGGCTGCTGGATTTTCTATCTTGCAATATGCATATTTTCCAGTTTTACTTTATTCTATTTTCCAAATGCAGAAAGATCTTTGTCCTTTCTTTTGAGGTTCTTCTGCATCCATTTATTCTGTTATTAATACTCTCACACACCCCCCACCTCTCCCTCTCCCTCGCCCTCTCCCTGCCCCACCACTCACTCAGTAATGGCATCAGTGCTTGATGAAATCTCCTAACGGAAGACGTCCCGGGCTGGTTGTGCCTCTGCCTTCCAGATGAGGTCATGGGCTCTCCGTTCTGATGGGATTACATGCGGCTCTGCCCACTTAGAGATTGGACCTGCTCTTTCTGATGCTAATAGAACAAACCAGCCGTCAAGCCACCGTGCTTGTGCATGTCTTTGAAAGGGCAGCACACTGACAAGTCAAACCTGCCTGAGATGGAAAGTATTTGGGGTTCTGATGGGCCGTAAACTGTAAAACTGCTTCAATGTACAGTTCACATGACATTTGAAAAAAGCATTCGGCAGAAAACTGACGCTTCAGAAAGCACTATTGGAGATGCAACATGCATTTGGTATAACATTTTATACAAAAATACATTTTTGCATCATTATTTTTTGATACTGTGTAAGAACCACTGTCTGGACTACTGGACTACACTCAGCTAAAAAAGGCACTATTGATTTTCCTTCAAGTTCTCATGAAAAATATTTAGTATTTGTCTCCTCCAGCAGTTATGGGTCAAGCTACCTGAAATTCTAGGACCAGAATTGATTTTTTCTTCTTATTCTAACAACCTGCTTGCCCATACCAATCTGATGATTTGGTGATTGCTGGACTTGTGACATCCATGTCCTGACAAAGTGCAGTGCTTGTAGGAAGCCCTTACTGTGCTGATAATCGCATCATTATGTTTTAGGTTCTTCTGACTAAGGGTGTTCATTGCCACTGTCATTATTAGTGTTATATAGTCTGATTATTCAAATTTCTTCTTTCAAAATGGTCATTAGTAGCGTCATTACTGTGCCACTTTTGGCTAATGATTCATTAAATGCAATGAAAGAGTGTTGAAATGGCCTGAGTTGGTCAAACACACATACTCTGGATATTAACAGAAGTTCTTTACTGTTTCCAATGTGCTTACTCTGAGTTGGATGCATGGCCAAAACTGCTCTAATCTCCTCATTTGTCTTTATGTTCATGCATGGGCAAATCTGGGGCCAAGTGATACTTGACCTAGTGTTTTTTTAGTATTCTGAAGAGGTCGAAGGAAAGCAGGGCCGCTATCCATCATGCAGACAGGGGTGTTGCAAGAGCAAGGCCTATTTTCAGCTTTCCTCACATGGTTCAGTAACGGTACACACACTATATCAACTCTCTTTATTCTAATTGTAGAGAACAGTGATGCCCTTCAGGACAGTGTATGGATGCAGCTTTTGTAATGATGGTGTGATCTGAACATAGATAATGAAGTAAAGATGATGCCCGTATGTGGGTATGGATTCTGGATATGAACCAGGGATGTGTTGACTGCTATTCAGGCCTGGATGAAGAAAGTTGGAAAAAGGACGATAGTGCTGGTGCAGATGATTTTAACTAGAAAAGGAACATTATCTGACATCATTCAGAACAATAGGTGCCCAAGAGGGAGCTTGAAAGTGAAGCAGAAAATAAAGAAGATATAGTAGAAGGTAAATTGTTTAGAGACAGCATGGGATAAAGCTGAGATTGGTTTATTTGGGAGTGTTGGTAGTTACCCACTTTGATTGTGATTGCTCCCGTTGCTCGGGCTGTCTGCGCTGTCGGGGTCTCGTCAAGCTGCGGTCAGGTGAGGTTGGTCGTCTGTGTGCCTGGGTGTCCTCTGAGCTTCATCACCAGTGACAGCGGGCCTCACCATACACTCCATTGATTCTCTGACAGGCAGGATGTATCCCCTTTTGCCGGTGTGTATATGTGTGTGCTTATTTTAAGTAAAAAATGAAGTGTGATAGACAACATGTCCTGACCCTGAGACGTATAAATGGCATCAGTTCAGTGACACCTGGCCTGACATGCTTCTGGCAGGGTGGTGGCATTCAGAATTATTTTAGAGAAGTTTCACACAAGCTACAATGTTCCACGCTCAAGAGGACATGTTTGAAAGTGAACATTTTCAGTTTCATACTTGTATTTTGCTTTAATGTCCAAAAACACTTTTCTCAGACTGTCTTTAAGAATATATCTGTTTTAGCACTTCTCTGTAAGCCCCACTTCCAAAAAAGTCTCTGCACCATCAGTGCAATACAGTATAGCAGCACTTTCTATATATGTGATACTTTGAAATCACAACTGTCCTGATGGCTCGTCCTGACAAAAAGAAATGGAAATCTGACTGTTACATTATGGGATCTTTAAGAAACCCTTCTGAGCTAGGATTTATACAGGATGACAACCTACTCCTATGAATGTCATCATGCAGAACAAATAGAACAAAATCAGGCCACTAATCATAGGTTAACTCCTTGCAATGTACACCTCACCATCGATCCAGTGAGTGATGGCTGTTGGACAAAGGGAACATTTCTTTATGAATCCTCCTGTCCGAGGGACCACCGGTGTCAATGAAGGTATTACAAAATTATCAGTCAATGTGTAAAGGAGTGTGCTCATAAGCACAGAAGTCATCCAATGAGCCAAAAGGGATTAGGAGAGTCACCTTGAATCAGCAGTGTCATTTTGCCCAGTAAAATTGCATTATGGGAGCTGGAGCTGGCCCTGTGATTTGTGTCCTCCTGACAAGGCTTCAGTGTTCATTAGGGGCTGTGGTGAGCAGCTCCTAGACACACGGGAACCGCACACACCGGACAGCTCTGACCACACACACACACACACACACACACACACATACTGGACAGCTCTGACCATCTCCACCCCACTAAAGTATGCCCTCTTATCTATAGATAATATAAAAATGAGAAACGGATTTTCTTTTATTTAACTGACTAAATCTCACAATCATTTTCAGTTTTATAGTTAGGTTATGTCTCTGTGCTATGACAGGTTTTTAAATAAATGAGGCCGAGTGAGCCTGTGGAGGCAACGTGATGATGAACTGTGGATCACAGTTTGAGCACTCGCATGAAATCGTGTTACATCATTCGCACTGTTAGTCCAGGGTCTCCCTCCCATCAGCACCGGCCTGCCAAGATGGAGAAGGGCTTCCCCATCCATGCTGAGAGGGCAGCCACATATGTGCATGGCATGTTTAGGTGTGTGACAGAGTCTTTCTGTGTATTTATTTATGTGGGCTGCTTGCAAGTGACCCATTTTAGGTGTAGACCTGACAATCAGCAGCCTTAGTGAATTGCTATTGTTTGTACTATGTGTGCATTTATCTACATATGCACTCATGACCATTTCTCCTTTCCTCCTTCCTTTGCCCGGATTAAATATGACAGTGCTGTTCCGGTTGGATCGTCACTCCCATTATAATAAACCAGCTCTTTATTGGGGGCAAATTGATTTCGGGAAGAGCCTTGTTTATTAGCCTCTGTTCCTCAGAGCTGATCATGAGTCAGCAGATTTAGCATCTCTATTTAAAACGCTCCTCTTTTCAAAACTGAGTCCAACTTATGAAATATAGAACAAGGAGAGTGCCCCTGGAAGTTGAATATTCAATTTGAATAAAAACAGAGAGCCACACAGCCAAAGCCTTTTTCCTCACATCACTCCAAATGATTAAAAGGCCTGGGAGAATAGTGAGTGAATGATTAAAGAGGGTATGTGCTGCCTGTGGGATGTCACCTGTTAGTCTGGGATAGTTATGAATGTAGCAGCGGAGACATGAGTTACTGGCACTATCTGATGATTTTCCTTTCTCCCTCTTTTTTTCTCTGATCTCTCCCCTGTCCTTCTTCCTGCCTGTTCTCTCTCTTTTTTTATCTGTCTGTCTCTTCCCCTTCCCCCATCTCTCTCAGCCTGGCCGATGATTGCCACAGCCATTGTGGGTTATCTCCTGTGGTGACCGCAGACTCAAGAGTTTTCTTCCCTGCTGCATCTCAAGACCCACTGATCTCACCATTCCTGCAATTCCCCTGCCAGCGTTCACTCACCCCTCTTGCCCCTCTTCCCTCTTTCTTCTACTTCCAAGTATCATCTGAAACCCCACGTGAAGACCTACTGGTGGAGCCAAAATGGAGGACACTTACAATAACAGGACTTCCCTGGCTATGGGGGCCAAGGACATGGTCAAGGAGGCCAAGCGCCATGCAACAAAGAAAGTCAACAAGGTGGTGGACCGCGCTACAGATGAGTATTCATCCCACCACAACTACAACCGATTCCAAAATGAGGATGAAGAAGATGAGGACTTCTACCGGAACCCTCCGAGGCAGGACGGAGAGGGCTACCATGACAATGAGGAGGGCTCCAGCGATGCAACAGAGGGCCACGATGACGAGGACGAGATCTACGAGGGCGAGTACCAGGGGATTCCCTCAGGGGGAGACAGGAAGCAAAAGGAAGGCCAGGTGGCACTGGGGCAACCGATGTCAGACGCCACAAGGGACCGTAAGGGGCTGGAGCAGGAGAGACAGGCTGATGAGGAGGAGCTGGCTCAACAATACGAGCTGATCATCCAGGAGTGCGGCCACGGGAGGTTCCAGTGGCAGCTGTTCCTGGTGCTCGGGCTGGCACTCATGTCGGATGGCGTGGAGGTGTTCGTGGTGGGCTTTGTGCTGCCCAGCGCAGAGACAGACATGTGTGTGCCCAATTCCAGCTCAGGATGGCTAGGTAAGGGAACCTGTGTGTGTTTGACTGCATGCATTTACAAGTGCAAACAGGAAATAATGCAATTCCTTCATAGTTTTCAAGATTCTACATTTTTTCCAATGCCTTCATTCTAGACCTTTCAGTCTGATCTATATTGCATTATATGGCAATAAAATATGCAATCACAATGCAACTTTGGTATGAAAAAGGTGGAGAAAAAACCCTGATGAGGTCATAGTGATGTCAATTGGGTTTGCCAGGGAGAAGAACAGAAAAAGACTAATGTTGCATTATGGGAAATGTAGGATAATTTGTTTTTGGTGTGTGACTCATGCTTGTATGGTGACTGGACACAATTTCCAAAAAACATGCTGCAGAAAGCCAAAACAAATACTTTCACAGCAAACACGCTGCAAATACAGAAACAATGCAAAGTTAATAGCGTGCAGGGGGGAGTGCTGTTCGTTTGGTGCTCCCCCTAGAGGCTCAAATAACTTCTGTTGTGTTGTGTTTATCTGTTGCATTTGCTTTTGAGGGTTTTGTGTTTATGACTTTGCATCATTACAGTATTTGGTAATGTATTTGGCACCATTCTTTCATTCTGAGCATGTTTCCGTTTTACATTTTCTTTTTTGCCTTTTTTTTCCGAAATAGCATCATGTCTGAAGCTGCAGCACTTTTCTCACAAGGGAAATGTTTTGGGCCATTGCCCTTGTCAGCCACCGTATGCTCGGGCCCAAATGCCAGGAATTCTAGACCTCTGCTTCACACATTTTACTCACAAGTGCAACAACTTTGTGGAAGTGTTACCCTTTAAGTTACTAATCATCTAATGGCCTTGAAAGTGTCACATCATCTTTATTGCCTTGTTAATCAACTAAATAACCTGATCAGAAGACAATTGATTAGAAAGCAAGACGAGTGGCAACACAGACTTCATTTAAAGGTGCAATTGTGAGAAAAAAACTGGACACCTTTTTTTCAAAAAATGCAGATACGACTGCATTCAAATACACTGTTTTAGTATGCAAATAAACATGCTTTATATTAAAAACATGGATTTGATTTAATATGGTTTGAAACATGGGCTTAAGAAAGGGCCGCATCACTTTCTATAGAATATTATTTGTCTTTATGCGATTATGTGTTCGTGCTATACATGTCCCACTTTATCCTCATGTTTCACATAGATGAGCTGTTTCGGTCCACTGGTCTCCGTGTCAGGATTAAGAGGGTAGCTAGTATTCCCTGTGTGCTCTGTGTGTTGAGCAGGAGTCCCAGCAGTCCCTATGGCTGCAGGTGTATAATCCATCACCACGGAGCTGTGTACAGGGGCTGACTCACTGTGTCAGTACCAGAGTGGCGAGGACATTAATTCAGGCACGAAGCCCTTAGATACTAACTGCCACAGTGAGACATGACAATACATCAACAGCATCGCAACATCTGATGCAAAATTGATACGGCAGGACCTTTTCCGCAAATGGAGGTTGTGACTGAAAGTTTGGAAAAATCGGATTTAAGCTGGCGAACATCTAAAATAGGAAATTCAATCAACCTGCCATGCCTGAAATATGTAATGCTTTAAATGTTCGTACTGTTTAGATGATAAAATAGTTTTTGAATGTCTGTCTGTGTGGTTGTCACTGTGAAATCCTCACAAGATGTTGTGTATGATGCACCTTCATTTTTCTGTCTCTTTCCAAGTATCCATATAAACTCTTTTCTTCCTCTCTAACCAAGCAAAGTCCTGCAGGCATTCACGCTCTACGCTCTGCTTCTCCTTGTTCGTGACTCCAGCCCTCACCCCCTGTCCCTCCCTCTCACCCTCCATTCTCTATGTGCCTCTCTTTTCTTCTGCCATCCTCCCCCCATTCTCCTCTCCTTTCTCCTACTGATTGCCCCGAGGCTCCTCCCCGTTGAGGTGAACATGATTGGTGTGTGTGTGCTTGTGTGTGTGTGTCTGAGCATAGCCTACATGATTACTATGACCTTGTTGGTATCCATTTGGAGTTTTCCAGAGTTATTACACTTAATTACAGCTAGCAAAATGAAGTGACTTGGTGTTTTACAGGTGCCATGGCAATAATTTATTGCCTTGAAGTGCAGGAAAAAACAACAGCCAGTTACGTCGGTGGATGAATTTGATCAGGGGGGTCTCATTTTTCATGTTTTTCATAAAACCTGTGTTTATGGTTGTCTGGTGGTGGTGATAAGGAATCCTTCAGGGGGTGCAGGGGTCAGAACACCCACCATTGAACAGACTCAGTTTCAGCAGTGGTACATGCAGGTTGGTTGTATGCAGGGCTGCCTGAAAAGTCAGATGAAGTTGTATAAAGAGTGCAAAAGTCCGCAGGGAATATAGATAGACACAAGACTTTGTTGGTTTGGGGTCATGTTGCAATGCTCTGATTGGTTGTAGGTTTATTCAAAGAAATTTTGGTTTTAAGTGTTGATAACACCTCCCAGCAATAAAAATAAATTACTAATACGCATTATTGAGTTGATTTTGGGAAAGCCAGGCTAAAACCAAATAGTTTTGTGGCCTAAAGACGACAAAACTGCAAGTGTTTCACAATGTTAAGCCTAAGGTTTTGTTTTGTTGAATGAAAACATAATTTCAATCAGACAAGGTTGGAACAAAAACAACAACTCCACAAAAGCAAATAGTATTCAATGAGTTTCAGAAGGCACTTGACCACTGAGTATTGAGGATATTATTTATTTTATTAGTATTTTCAATTCAAACTCTGAAAACATTTGATGGCACAGTTCTGAAAGTAGCCATTTGGTGTTTGGTTAGTTCCACCTGAGCTGGACTCCCATCATAGTTGCATTGTGCAGCTCCATTAACCACATAACAGGCAGAGACAGAGGCAAGCTGCACGGACTGAGCTGAGTGTAATGGGATTATGCAGTATAAGAAAACGCAAAGGCCTGAATTGGATGGATGGCTAAAATGCTGATTAGATTACAGAATGCAGTTTGGTTTCCTCACAGTATCTCACAGGAATCTTTAATGCTACATGAGAATGAAGGACGGAGAGTTAGGGTAGGAAGGGTCAATACTTTAAATAGGAGTGGGCAATGTGGGAAGGAAGCAGGGAGGGAAAACAAGTGCTGTGAGATGCAATATGTGTGGAGGGACAGCTTCTGAAGCAGAGATTGCCAAGTTAGAGAGGAGTAATGGGGAGTAAGGTGTGGGTGGATGGGAGCAGAGGGCTGGGAGATTGGTGGTATTCAGTAGAGCAACAATGTGAGGGAGAGGCTCAGCTATCATCTCAGACACAACAGACAATGGGAACGCATCACCCTATCATTACTTATTTGTTCTCTTAGGCTGTCTTTTCCCTGCCGAAACTCCCCTCATTTCTCTCTCTGACTCCAAACTCAGCTCTCCTCGTTTTCATTTAACATCCACCTCTCCCTCTCTGCCATCGATACTTCCCCCCTCCTCTCTTGTTCCCACTCTACTTAATCTTCTTTTCATCCTCACTCCCTTGTCTTCTGATCTCTTGTACCATTTCTTTCCCTTTCTTGGGCTTCTTTGTGTCCCAGCTTCACTCGCCGTCTCCTCTCGAGCTCTACCTCTGCTCCCCCTCTTTGTCTCTCTTTTCTTTCCCCGTCGTCTCCCCTCTTCCTCCCTGTCTGCATGAACCAGCTGACAGGCTGTGTGGGGCTGCGTGGTCCAGGGGCAGCTGAGCATGGCTAAACTGCAGTAAGATCGCAGCGTCACTGCGGAGATTACACTACTTGAGTAGTGCAGCTCCACATTGTGTGGGAGAATGTGTGTGTGGGAGAGGAGGGTGTGTGTGTGTGTGTGTGACAGGACTGAGTGTGTGTGTTTGTGCACACATATGGACCAAACCTGCTGCCACCAGCAATATCAGCCACAAGTAAAGCATGTCTAACCGCTCGCTCTTATCAGGGGTTCATAGCATCACTATATTTCATGGGAATTATCTACAGTCTTTAATGTAATGAAGGTTGTATCGATGCTGAGTGAGTCATTTTAAACCCTGCACTCTAAGCCCCACAATAGGTTACTTTCATGTAGATTTCATTGAAATCCTGCCCCCACTGATATGACTTAAATATGACAAAAAGCTCCAATCTCTTTTTCTGCGGAGGTGGCAGAAGACGGAGGCATGAATCCGATCAAACTGACACGATGTAGTACAAATGTGATTACACGCTGCTCAGTGTAAAGGAGCTGATGACAGTGGAGCAGAGAGGAAACTATAAGGCAAATAAATGAGAGGAGAGCACAGAGGAGAAGAGGAACAGGAGTGGAGATGGGGAGCAAAAGAGGAGAAATGAGGAAGGGAAATGAGAACTGAGCCAAGAAATTGGAAAAGCAATAGGAGAGGATACAAGCTGAGAGAAAGAGAAATGGAGGAAAGGAGAGGGAAGAGAGGCACAAAAGGGGAGAAGAGCTGAGGGACGAGGAGAGGAGATAAAATGAGATCAAAGTGGTGATGAAGAGATTGACAGAAATAGAGAGAAGGTGTAGGAAAATATCAAACTGGGAGAGTCATACCGGAGCGCCGCTGTAGCGCGCACCAGGCACGCTGTTGTATGATAGTATCATCATTATGAATAAAACAGGACGGGTGTTTTGCGCGATGCCGAAACAGTTTGCAACGCTAAGAGCGAAGAGCATCAAAGCATGAAATCAGAGAAGAGGTCGTGATGCAGCTCAGCGCTCCCACGGCTCTCGGGGGGCTCCTCGGGATGTGACAGGACAGAAAACACTGCACCAGGGCCTTCCCCTTCCTCCCCCGTTCCCTCTCATTCTCTCACACTGTCTTCCAATTACTGAACTTTCCTCCCTCATTACCCTTTCCTCTCTTTTGCCCCCCCTCTTCATTGCTTTTACCCCTTTTCTGCTACTCACATATTTCATCTTCTTGTATAAATTCTCATTTTTTTTATCTTCCCTGCTTCATCTCGTTCCCCAGTGGCTGGTTAAGCTACACCAAAATAGATTAAACATATTTGTAATATTTTAATTAGTGAATTAGATTTACTCCTTGGCCCTGTGTTGGTGTGTGCCTGTTTGTACGTGTATGACTGCGGTAGCGTTTTACTCCACATCTTATTTCGTGGAATTTGTCTTGTGTTTAAAGGGAGTCTGTGATGTTGCTGAATATTAACCATTCCTGGAGATGTGTTTTGACATTTCGACGGAGTGTCATGGGGCAAAACCTTTTGCTTCTGCCTGAGAGGTCTCCTGACACACTGTCATTTTCTGATGGTGCTCAGCGTCTATATGGGTCATCAAGTCGAAATTCAGCTGTATTTCACACTCTTACGGTCTGTACCAGTTGGCATCCGTTCAGGGAGTTTTGCTCCTAACGCGTCTTATCAATGCTTCAGGGAGTGAACACCCACCTGTCTTTATAAGACTTTACATTTCATCATGGGTGAACTGAATCTATTGATTTTATCTTCTTCTTAGTCTGCAGATCTCATAAAAGACCCATGTTTATAACCCTTTTAAATAAATGACATGGCAGTACGGGGTGAAAGCGCTCAGGGAAGGTGTTTCATTAATTAAAATACTCTGGTTGAAGCTTGTGTGGTCCAACTCATCATTTCCAATGTGTTCAGTATTGACTGATCGACTGTAGCCCGAGCATCAGTCTAATGAAATATTGAAACATTTCAAGTGGATTACTGAACACAAAACAGAGGAAATAATGAAATCAAATGCCCACTTTATTGCAACAATGTTGATTTTTATTGAATATATTAAGAGAAAAAACCTTTTAAACAAGAGAAAGTGGCTAACCTTAAAATTGTTGCATTATGGGAGTTGAATTCATGGGCAGACCCTTCATTTCTTAACTCAAAACCTAACCTTGAACAGCACAGTAGTTTAAGTTTGAACCCAGGGTTGTCATATTCCTGATTCTTGTTACCTTTAAAAGCATAGAAAATAGTTTATAGCTGTTGATGTGTAAGTGTGCAATAGCAGTGTTTCACATCTGGGCCAAGACCCCCATATTTGTTCGGTGCAAAATGCACCCCTGGGGAACTGAATCGTCTCCAGCACCTATAGTTTCCTAAGTAGCAGGTTTTTCGTTGATGCTTAATAATGTCATGATCCCTGAAAAGACTAAAAATGTCATGTTTCCATAAAAAAAAAAAGAATCCACTCATACTTGGTTAATGCTAATAGTACAATGCTAATATCACAGTAAAACTGAACTGCTAACTCCAATCAGTATTCAAATAGAATGAGTTTGCGAAGAATGTCTCATCAGTGTGTCTGTCCCGTCAGTGTCACTGTTCCTGTGAAGGGCTTTTCAATCTAAGATTTTGCTGCAGTGTAGTTACTGCTTGGTTTGAGTCCAAAAGCTACAGAAAATGCGACTGTATCCCTCTGACATCACACTGAAGGTGGAGCGTGACTCATAATCCAATCAGAAAGAAATAACTCTTGGGGCAAAAGACTGTACCATAATTCTCAAACATGACAGGTTAATGCCACACCAGCTACCTTTTTGTCTTTTGGTGATGAGACATGCCACATAATGGCCGTGCTATTTTTGGATTATATTACACGACAGTACACTAGTCTGCTCTTTGCTGGTGCTGGCACTGCTGACATCATGCCCTGCCGTGCAGCAAGTCGGACAGAACATCAATAAATTCATTACGTAATGGACTGTCCTGTGAAGGATGTACTCATTAGTCAACAGTTTTATTGCTCTTTTTCTAAGGGCATTAAAGTAACAGAAAACAGAGTTCTTTCTTTGTCTGTTTTTTGTCAGAATCTCTAAAAACCCCAAACTAAAAAAACTGTTGAGTGCTGAAACTAAATGAAAAAGCCTCTGGATGTTTAGATGCATGACAATTAAATGGGTGGCCAGTGGGTGTTTGCCACTCCTTAATGAAGCAAAAGCGAACTGTGCATAGACTGAAGACTTCCGTTAAATTTAGAAGTGAATTTATGGGACCTTCAGGCGAGTATCTAGATGGCTGCCAAATGTGACAGATAGCCGGGTTTTGACCCCTGAAGCGAGAGAGTCAAACAGATATCTGCTCACAGCAGAGGAGAAGAGACCTGACTGCAGACATTACAGAGAGGAAATGCATCTTGCTATTAAGATTATCGTGATGGGATGAACAAAGTGTCCCTACAGCTGAGCTGTATCGCTCAATATATGATTGAAACTTTCACTTTCTCGTCTTGTAGAATTCTGCACACTGTATTCTCTCTTAACCGGGTTAATGTATATGTACATGTATATAAGAAGTGGATGTAGTTACAGTGACATCACTCATTGGTCTGTGGGTTACGATTTTGAAGCTTCAAGTTTTGCATTGTTATGGAGCCCCTAAAGTCCCATAAAATGTTTTTTGTCTTGAACTTTTATGTTTTTATCTTGATAATAATTTGTTCCTAAAAGATGACAACAAAAAAAATACTGTGGGAGCTCTGTATATTTTGGCCGTCTCTATCTTGGTCATTTAAAAATGAGAGGTTGGAGTTGTGTAGTAGGTTAATGCTAAGCTAACATGCTAGCTAGAAAGCTGAGTTAGCAAGTTGCATTTATAATTCAAAATGAACAGAACCTAGTTGTAATGTTTTAGTAAAACCGAACACTAAACAAGACATTTCTAGGTGACCAAAATATTATAAGTTTAATGAACTGAAATCATAAGGTAGCTACTCCCTAAATCATATCCTGCTTTATTGTCTATTTTACTTATTACTCATTTAACTCATTCGAAAAATGTAATAAATCAAGTGAGAATAGGCACATTTTCTCATATGCTTCCATTCAATCTGACTTCTTTTTCGCCCCCTGCTGGCCATAAGAAAGAATTCAGGATTGAGGCATTTCAGCACTGGCTTCACTCTTCTGTCCCCTTGTTGTCAGGATGTGGATGATGACAAAACATTACAGTTATATTTTCTGTTACAGTAAACTATAACATGGAGTTTTAGCCTGAAAAAAGAATTTCTCAATGGAGACAAATGCAGTTGAAGTTCTTTGCTGCAGGCAGAAGGCTGCTAACCACACAATGCCACATACAATGTAGACTACAGCAGTAATAATAGGCTCCTCTCTCTGGAGCAGAATCCTGATGATCAGTGAGAGAAATCGATGCTGTTTTGTTGGAGCATTGATCCCATTTGTGATGAGAGAGATTAAAAGAGAGCAGAGGGCCCCTTTGTAAAGTCACCCTGCATTACTGTTCACATTTGTCTCCCCATTGATCAGAGCTTGTTTTCAGTCTTTTACACACTGTATTTACTTATCAATGTTAGAGTCAGTGTGCTACTGGGGCCGAGGGTTTTCAAATGCGGTGTCAGGTTCATAGTCATCAGTCATGGCTCCAGTTTTTAGGATCCAGTCAGAGTAGCAGGGATACTAAAGCTTTAATTTGGATATTTCACCTACAGAAATGTCTTTTTGTTGTAGTGAATGTGTGAGTTATAGCTGAGCTATGAAACATCTTGAGTTATCTCAGCACTCTAAGAGCCGTCTGTTTTTCCCCTTTCAAAGCGGCATGATCATCTATAAGTTTAACATTGCATTTGTCAGTCAGCCATTTGACATAACTTCTGGTTCACTGATTAACATTCAGCTGTAATGGAGGTGCAAGCTTAATGTTGCTCCATATTTTAATTTGACACTTCACCATTTGCCAGCGGAGGCACATTTAGAGGACACGATTCCTAAAACACTTCTTGGCTGAGAGTCAGTGTCGGTTGTCCGCAACTACTTAGGGGGAGATATTTCGGAAAATGTCATTCCACTTCACTTAAATGAGAATTATCCCTTAAAACTACTGTTGGTAGTATGGTTAGCACCTAACAGCAGACAGACAAAGTCAGAAACTAGCCAGCAAACACAGTTCACACAACCAGCAGCTAAAGAGACAGAGATATTCATCAGACGTTACTGGAGACCATTAACAGAGCTAAAAAAATGATTCTTTATATCTGCTATATGTGTAAATTGGTAACTGTTGGCTAAGTTTGTAATATTATGTATCCACAGCTTGAGTCTGCTGCCTGGTGACAAAAAAAACAGGTTCATGCAGGTTTAGTCACATGTGAAAAAAGAGTCATTATTAGAGGACTGACACTAATATTTTCACCATTTGGGAACCCATGAGTTAAAATATTGGTGCAGTCCAAGATACCAAAACCTGCAACCTCATACATGCAAATGCAGAGATGTGAAGTGATGCATTGTTTATTATGGCAAACAAAACTCACACCCCTCTCTCCCGTTATCTCTTCAGGCAGTGTTGTTTACTTGGGGATGATGGTTGGAGCCTTCTTCTGGGGAGGGATGTCTGACAAAGTGGGCCGCAGACAGTGCCTCCTCATTTGCATGTCCACGAACGGCTTCTTCGCCTTCCTGTCATCTTTTGTCCAGGGATACGGCTTCTTCCTCCTTTGCCGTCTCTTCGCAGGCTTTGGGTAAGTCTGATAAAGTGGAGGTCATTCTGGGGCCGACAAGGAAGACAAGCCCTCAGTTTAAACGATTTGTGAAAAGTCTATTCAAATGATTACACTATGGCACCTCAAAATCTCCTTCTTTGGCACAGTGACGGTCACCCTATCTGAGCATATATATGACAAAAATCAACGTGCGCATCAGGGCTGAATCAGTGAGAGTAAAGAATTTGCGAGGCAAAATGTATTTGAGGAGTGTTTCTGTGGGCATGTCTCCCCTAATGATTACTGCCTTTGTTGACTTCCACTGAAAAATAATTGTTGAAGATGTTGAAAAGAGATGAAAGCAATTTCCGTTAATGGTTATGTAAAGCCAGTTTTCTCTCTCTTTCTGCTCCACAGAAAGTTTGCAGTTTCCGACTCTTATCATAGAGGCTTAACTTTTCATCTATCTGTCTATCTCTCTTTCTCTCTGCAATGCAGACCAGCAAAGATATTAGCAGTCAGTGTCTAAAACATAACCAGTGACATTCTCACTTCAAAAAGAAAACTTCAGTATACATTCTTGCAGTTGTTGAATCTCTTAGAATAGCCATGGGGTATGGAAATGAGAGGAGGCAGATTATGTGCCAGCCTATTTCTACATAGAAACACGGTGAAGACGGTGATTTATTATGTCCTCGTCTTTGGCAGTGTATCTGTTCCTTTAAGAGCTAATTCAGTAATTGCATCTGCACCGCTCTCCCCAGAGACCTCCAGAGTAATTGAAAAGGCTGTCCAAACTGCCAATGCGACCTGTGCCACTGAATCATGAAGAACTGGCACTGAGGATATTTTTTGTATTAACTTTTTGGGGAAAATATGCTTAGTTGTGCTTATTTTTTTTTGCTTACTTGGTCTTCTTTGATGTCTCAGCAATGGACTGTCAGTTTATTGTATTTTAATAGAAAACAATCCAAAAAACACTGAATAAAGGCTGAATAAAGCCTGTTGTTGAATTTTAACAGTAAATCAAAATACAGTTTCTTTGGAAGTTTTTGACATTTTCTTCTTGAAGTGAATGAACAAAGCCCCCAGAACTTTCCCTGTAAGATGTAAAATAAATCATGAATGCAACTGTTCGACAGGTAAAACACATAAGGATTAATAAAGTTGAATTCCTGTCCTGGTTTCTCTCTGGTTCTTGCAGGATTGGAGGTGCTGTGCCCATCGTTTTCTCTTTCTTTGCGGAGGTTTTGTCCAGAGAGAAAAGAGGAGAACACCTCAGCTGGTTGTGTATGTTCTGGATGATCGGAGAGATCTATGCATCAGCCATGGCCTGGGCCATCATACCACACTACGGTGAGTTTATGAAGATACTGTACTGTACAATACACCCATGTTACCTCCTAAAAAATAAAAAAAGGCCAATTATAAGTTGTATAAAAGTTATATCCGGTGAGGGCTGTAACAGGATTAACTTTGGCAGCTCTGAGAGAAGCTTGGCAATGTGACTTTATGCTAAGCTCCATACTACAGGTTCCAAAACTGTAAGGCTTTCCCGTGGCCGTGGGTTGAGGTGCTAGTTTTTCCTGCCATGGGAATCAATCACCTAATAGCTCTGAGTGGCTGCAGGCTGTGAAAGGCAGAGGTTAAGAGATTAACGTACACATGGATACCATAGAGGGGACTCATGGTGAAAGAGTGAGGGTGGGCCTGTGGGGGGAGAGAAGGCCGTGATTTATGACAACGACGCATTACCGCTGCACTCATCATGCAAAGAAACAAAAAGAAGGGAATGAGCTTCTCTCCTCTTCTCCTACCCGGATTCTTTTCTCCTCTCTTTTTTAACCCTCATCCTGTTTTGTACTCACCCCATCTCTCTGTCTAACTCCGTCCTTCCTTTTATTACCTCTCCCCTCTCTCCATTCTCTGTCTCCGCAGAGTGTTCTTCTTGATCAAGCATAATTAGGTTTTTCTCCTTGCTCTAATAGGACAAAGCTACAGCTAGAGGTGATTTATGGCCAGACCATGCTTTAGCCAACCTGTGACGTCAGTGAAAGAGACAGTGTGTGTGTGTGTGTGTTGCTGTTAGTGGCGTGGATGATGTTTTACTGGGCTGCAGCCACTTACAGGTCTTCTTCAAGGGAAATTGAAGGCAATAACATCTGACATTGTAAGAGGTCATCTGGGTTTACACACACAGACACAGAAAGGCACATGAGCTCACACACACACACACACACACACACGCAGCATTGATAATTATGGAGTTTCCGATAAAGGACTTCTCAGTTTTCTTACATGTTAGTCACGGAGATGCACAAATGCACACACACAGCTGTAGATCCGCTCACATGGCTGTACAGAAGCACGCTGGAGAAGGACTCACAAAACCCTCTGAAACCATAACGAGTCTTTGCGAGGAAACTCTGCTGTCAGATCTGCTGATATCGTATTGAAGGGATGGTAGTGGCCTTACTTTGCTCTTATTCTCTCTGACACTCACTACCACTCTGCCTCTCTTTCTCCCAGAGGGAACTACGTGTCTTGCATACATACTCCAGCGCTCACCAGTGGTTTTTATGTTTTCCCTAAAGTGCTGCAGTGCCTGCAACCAACAGCGCTACAATGTGTGGGCCAAAATGCCTCCTGCAGAGATACCTTTATGTTTCTGAGCAAAGACATAAAGGTATCAGTGATGGGTTATGATACAAGTGCCTCGACACTGGTGTTTAATACACCATTAGAGCTCTCATTTATCTTCTCCACTCGCTGACTCCTAATGTCTCCCAAAAGCCCCCCTGCCAGACTCACAGCTGGGGCTCTGAAGGAGGTCTGCTCGGCGCCAGATCCTCATCGCATTGACGGGAGCGTTTGAGGAGTTTACTTGCTGCCAAAAAAGCCCACTACGAGAGTAACCTCATTAGATGCCGCTCTGATCCACAGATTAAAGATTAAATAGCCCCACAGGGGACTTCACATCATTTTCAATTAATTGTATCTGCTCTGTGCACTTGAAAGGCATTATATCATCTTGGGTTTCTGTAAATATACCAAGTAGTCCCTCCAAACCCTGAAATACAACCTACAGCTGCATTTCCAAAATGAGCGCCCTTACCCCTGGCAGGAGATCAACACATCCTAACATCTAACGTAACGAAACAAAGTTTGGTTTGGTTTAGGAGACAGAACTACTTGCTCAAGGTTGGGGAAAGAAGGGCATGTTTAAGTGTAGAATGAAGGCGAGAAAGAATTTTCATTTTGTGTTGAATTTTGCACACCCACGGACAACAATAAGTGTTTCCATGAGCACCAGACTGCCCTCAGAAAACCTTTAGTTTCACTGCAGCAGGGTCTGACGGCCTGCCTTGCTCAGTCCTGGTTCTGGCTCTCTGGTGCCTCACTTCCTTGCAACGGGCCCAGCGAAACTGCTTGTGCCTCCAGTGGTGCGGTGCCAGCGGTGGCTCTCAGGAAACATGAAAATCTCTGCTGCTGTCTGAGAGAAAGGCTACTGCTGCTAGGTATTGAGCTGAGAGTCTAAAGGAGGTTCCAGAGAACTTGCATGATTTTGTCAGATTATCTATCTATCTATCTATCTATCTATCTATCTATCTATCTATCTATCTATCTATCTATCTATCTATCTATCCATCTATCCATCTATCTATCCATCTATCCAGGGAGTAGTGCAGCACTGCTGAGTCAGTCATCCATAGACTTAGTCAATTATGTACATAATCCCTGTAATGAGATTTCCAATGGCATGGGTGAAACAGTAACCCTGAGGGGCAGGAAGCCGCACTACATTTCTGTAGAAAAAGGCAATCACTGCTGAACAACTCCTTCCCTTTCTCTCTCTGTTACCCTGTCGCTTTCTCTCTTTACTTCTCTCTCTCACTCTGAGTCACTCCAGACACACACACTCAAACAAACACACACACACACACACACACACACAAAAGGAGAAAGACAGGGAAATAAATAAAGGGACTCAGGAATACACACAGGCAGGCGTCGTCTACAAAAGTCATTACTCCTACTGCCGAACAGCAGACACCATGAGAGTGAAACCCAACCGTTGCTTATTTCCTTTTGCAGTTTTACTTTTTTCCCACTGATTTCTGCTTTCAGCTGAGACATTTTCATCTCTCTGGTCTCTTCTGGGAAACATTTATACCACTTATGACAGACGCCCACCCCTCTTTGAAAATAGTTGTTTTTAGCAGTTGATATGCATTGCTTTTAAAACGGGATTTTAATATGCTGTGAGATTAATTCCAAGCAGCCTTTTTCTGGCATAACCATTAGCATTAACCCCCTCCCCACCCCCTGACTCTCCTCCTACGCCTGCTGATGGATAATGGTGCTATTCCCTTTGGAGCGGCATCTCCATGAAGCACGATCTGTTGAGGAACGTGGGAGGTCACGACTGACACGGCAACCCCTTTCTGTGCTTCCTCCCAAAAATACTAAAAAATGAAGTCAATGAGAGCACAAACACAACTCTACACAGACAATACATTATGCGTTTAATATTGCATACTGCTGGTGCTGACATTACTGTAAATATACACCTGTATGTAATGTCTTCTTTGAGTTACCATCAAAAGCATCCCTTTATATAACTTTTTTTCACAGTACATTTACCATTTTGAAGTATGGCATTTTGGCTTTTGCCTTGTAGGTTTTTTTGGAGCAGAAAATAACCATATTTGGGGAGTCTATAATTCATGTCAACTGTGATATTAATTAGGATGCTAATTTTGGCATGTGAAAAACTGCTTAAAAATGAAAGGTACTTCTTGTCTTTTAGTACAACTGAATACAGAATACAATTGTTCATTGAGGTAATAAATTATGTGAGAAGTATCTCTCTTTCCCATATACTTCTATACAATCGGACTTATATTTACAAGTAGTGGAGTCGCCCCCTGCTGGCCATTAGAAAGAATGCAGGTTTAAGGCACTTCTGCATTGGCTTCACTTTTCAGACCCAGAGGTTGGTGCTATACAATATTTTAAATTACAGCAATACTTTGAATTCAATGCCATATTTAGGGCCACCTTTTAGATCTGCTGATTTTTTTTTAAGTTTAGCCACAACCTAAATTATACAACAATGACAGAAAAAGAACGATGAATATGGCTGTTTGTTTGATAAAAATACTAAATATATTTATTATTTAACTCTGAACTGTCTGTATTGGATCTTCATTCCTTTTTCCACTGTATGGTTTGTGAAAAAAGGGTGTCCTTTTGCATAGGAAAATGAATGTATATTTGTGTCTATACTGATGTACATGTGTGGGTGGGAGTTTGGCATCATGGAATTATGTTAGTCGTGTCAGTGTCATCTGCATATGGTAATTCATGTGATTAATTTCTTTGCTTTTCCTCAGTCAATGCTAGTTTTCTTGTGTGTATGTGTGTATATTTGTGCATCTCCCCCTTTTGTGAGGGTGTGTAAGTCTCTGCGTGTGTGTGTGTGTGTGCATGTTACAATGATTAATGAGTCTGGGAGAGTGCCTGTGGGCTGAGATCAGGTGCAACAAGATTTAACTTAGCACAAAACACTCAATTCCTTTCCTACACATTCAATTAACCCGTCCCTGTGCACTTCTCTGCAGCTCCTTCTGCAGAGCCATTCATCTCTGAGCCTACACATCACTCTGCTCTGGCCGCTGAGCGCTCTCATTTCAAAGCCGTCATTTATTTGCAGCCCCTTTGTGTTCGCAGTACCAGTTCCACACATCACATTTAGCATCAGCCCCTCAGATCAAGTGGCACAGTCCCCTGTGTGATATGGATATACAGTATTATCTCCACCTTCACTTAATAATATTTAGTCACTGCTTCCTCAAAGCGTCATTTTGAGGCTTATTAAGTAATCATATTTGCTTTTATTATGCCCCTGTGAGCTGGAGATTGGCTAAATAGCCACCTGCTGGCTTTAAATGGTGCACTGAGCATTATGGTATAATTCATCAATTAGACACATTGTGAATTGTGGTCTGGTCCAAGAGCCGAGCAGTTATGGCCAGAAAGATTATTTTGTTTGTAGAAAAAATAATGATGTGCAGTATCAGTGGGCCTCAACATATATCATTATCAGCCAAATAAAGAGCATGCCATGCAAGAGATGAACCAAATAATGTGAATGATTAAATAAGTCTGAATATTTACTATGAGTAATAAATAATACTGTGTCATTGTAAACCAATAAGCAGCATTTGTGCTTTAAATTTAACACTTTTATTCGTGAGCTTGAATGAAGCACTTATCTTGTTTTCATGAGGGACAATTTTGGCTTTAAAATGTTTTGATCATCGTGGCTATGATAATGTGCACAGAATGTGTGATATACGTCTAAACTATGTAGCCAAAATATAGACAATATATTATTTTTATGGCAATTTTTGACATCAGAGGACGCAAAAAGAAAATGAAACTCTAAAGAGTGGCTAAATGGATCCACTCTCTATTTTACCATATCACCCATCTCATTATGAATTACTATTGTATGTCATACAGGTTGGAGTTTCAGTATGGGTTCAGCGTACCAGTTCCACAGCTGGAGGGTGTTTGTGGTCGTCTGTGCCCTGCCCTGTGTGTGCGCTGTGGTGGCACTTACCTTCATGCCTGAAAGTCCCAGGTTCTACCTTGAGGTAAGGCTATTTTCCCTAATTATTACAACTTCACACTGAAACAGTTCTGATCTGTCGTGCATTTGCAGCAACAGTTGTATCCTCTAAAACGCCGCTTCATGCTGCCGTGTCACTTTCACCAACTCTCACATTTTACATTCAGTGTTTCTGGAATATTACGTCAGACAAATTGAGAGTACTTGGACAAACAGATGTTTAATCAGTCCAAACAGTGTGAGTCATCTGAAACTCTTGGAGGGGGCTTTATGTGTGTCTGTTAAATGGCACCCTGGAGATCCGTGACAGTAGGTTTGCTTCCCTTTGAAGCAAAATGAGTCACTGTTGTCGTGACTTTCACTAAATTGGAAAAATCAAAGGAATATTTTTATGTATACGACAGTGGACGTGTTTCTGTCCCCGAGCAAGAGAGACCAGTGCTGATCCCATGAATATATCCTCTCTCTTCCCCTCCTGTCAGGTGGGGAAGCATGATGAAGCCTGGATGATCCTCAAGCAGATCCACGACACTAACATGAGAGCGCGTGGGCAACCGGAGAAAGTCTTCACTGTGAGTGCTTGTTTCTGCTGTGCGCTGTCTTGGCTGGGTTTCCTGATGCTTAAGGAAGCAAAGAGGCTTATAGTCTGCCACCACTGGGACAGGTTTTAACGCTTTCACTGTGCAGGATCATATCTGAATTATGAAGGTCCTGAAAGCAGTTTTGTGTCGTTCAGGCTTATTTGCTCCGGGAGCTGCACTTTGGGAAAGCCTCTTAGTCAACACATGTTTCTTGAATTGATCATGTACTGTAATACACACTGTTTACATTGATTTAAAAAATTTTTTTTTTTATAGTTGTACAATTATCATGTGCTTTTAATCATGTGTGGAATTAAAGGGGACCTATTCTACTCATTTTAAGGTGGATTTTGGCTCACTAAAGCATTTAATGTTTAAAAAACACTTTTATTCTGACTACCAATGAATGCTGCACCTCTAAAAAACTGTTCAAAAAGGTTTTTAGGAATATATATATATATGACAGAAAATAAAGAAAGCATAACATGTCCCCTTTAAAGATAATTAAATAGAAATGTGGACAAACCATAGGTCCATCATAGTATTGCTCATAACCGCAGTGATGCTGTTGAATGCAGCAGGTAATCCTTATTGTCTTCCTCGATCTCTTTCACAGGTAAACAGGATCAAGATCCCCAAACAGCTGGATGAGCTGGTGGAAATGGAGTCAGAGTCTGCCAACCCAGTTTCCAAGTTTTTCTTTAGGATAAAGTCTGAAATACACGGGGTACATATTTTTCTTTTTTTGCAAATTATTCATTTTCTTTCTTAGTATGA
Organism: Serranus cabrilla; assembly: GCA_903364295.1. Lineage (NCBI taxonomy): Eukaryota > Metazoa > Chordata > Actinopteri > Perciformes > Serranidae > Serranus > Serranus cabrilla. Next base: position 305,678 of record CAFUXE010000422.1, on the reverse strand, counting down.
AGCTCATTTCTGTCTACTGCCTCAACGCTGAATTTACCTTTTGATCACATGAGGTGTAATAAGTGTCTTTTTCGTCTTCAGATCTACGTGAATCTCATGAAGTCCTTCAACTACCCCATGAGAGAAAACATGATGCGACTCGCCGTGGTGTGGTTCACGCTGTCATTCGGGTGAGCTTCCTCCTGACGTCATTTGTGGCGTAGAAAGATCAGACAAGTCTGATTTCTCCGGTCAGATAATAGCACGAGGCAGTCAGGCTTGCGGCCACATTGCATTTCTGTCATCTTGATCTCTCTGCTGTGCAGAAGTTGCATGGTCTCCAAATCAATCACAGCCTGCGGATCAATACTGGTCCAATGGTGTCTCAGGGGGGAGGAGAGACAGGAGTGAAAGCAGCCAGAGATTTAAGAAAAAAATAAAAAACACCCTGAAAACTCCTTAAAATCAAACAGAAACCACAAGTGTCTCCTACTGTTTCTGACATCACATGCAAGAGTGTTTAAGAGGATGTTTTTATCAGATTTCAGTCTAAGATCTTTGGCTGTTAATTGATATCGCTGTATCCTTCTGGTTGCAGGTATTATGGCTTGTCAGTCTGGTTCCCTGATGTCATCAAACACCTCCAGGCAGATGATTATGCATCAAAAGTGAAGCTGCACAACAATGAACGCACTGAAGACTTCACCTTTAACTTCACTCTGGAGAACCAGATTCACAGAAATGGCCTCTTCATCAACGACCGGTAGGACGAGTTAGCTGATCTGCAGGCTTGGCGGATGAATGGATGGAGTATTATGCTGTGATGAATTATTAAATGCAGAACTGTTCTTCTACAGATTCATCAATATGAAGCTGAAGTCCGTCACCTTCATTGACTCTACCTTTCGTAACTGCTACTTCGATGATGTGACATCGGTGGGCTCCTTCTTCCGTAACTGCACTTTCATTGATGCGTTTTTCTTTAACACAGGTGAGGTTTCAGGATTAAGTATTCTTAATCCTTCCAAACCCCTTTAATTATAGATGGATGGGTGACAGGGGATGTTCAGGGGTTGATAAAGGTCAACAGTAAATGCCACATAGTGGTGTACATCATCTGAAAGCTGGGAACCTGGAGATTAAATTCTAACATTCAAAATTTTACCTAAGTGGGAGTAGAAATGTACCACCATCAAAACATACTTAAAGTACCAAAAGTAATACGACTCATTGTACAGAATGGCCCATTTTAGAATCTTACATGTAATTTCATTTGTTTTATTTTTATTTAGTGATTATCACTTCAGGGAGGAGCTTGATTTCATTACTTTACTGTTGGGTAGTTTAATCCATAAATATACATCATAATGTATCAGTTTCATTATATTTAGTATTCTGAATCTGAATCTGTAGAGTAACTTATAACTAGAATTATCAAATAAATGTAATGCAGTAAAAAGTACAATATTTGCTCCTGAGAAGTGATGGAGTAAAAGTATAAAGTAGCTGCAATACCCCAGTAAAGTACAAATATCTCAAAATATAGTAGTATTAGTGTAAATGTACTTAGTTACATTCCACCAATGGATGGGAGTATATATTATATCTCATAAGTTATTGCAGAAATTTTTTGTTAAATTCTATGTAACACTGTTGCATAATTTACCCATTTTTGACCCCTCGAGAACTGAATGGTTAAAATTTCTCCAAGATTATTTTTTTCTTGCCTTGTTCTATTATTACCAAATCTGACTTTTTTGCATTCCTTGTGCAGACATTGATGAAACCAAGTTGATAGACGGCACAGAGGTGATCAACAGCACGTTCACCCACAACAAGAAAGGATGCCAGATGACGTTTGACGACGACTACAGCGCCTACTGGGTTTACTTCATCAACTTCCTGGGCACACTGGCTGTTCTTCCTGGCAACATCGTGTCCGCCCTCCTCATGGACAAAATCGGACGTCTGTCCATGTTAGGTGAGAGCGGAATAAGAGTGAGGTTCATGTTTGTGTGTGCGCGCTTGAGTAATTGCTTTTGAGATTGACTGCAGGATGCTGAAATGATTCACGGTATGGGTGTGGCATCCATCACTGAGTATGAAAGGCAATTTTAATTAGGCTCTATAATTCAGTTGAGCATTAGTCAGATGTCACATGCTCTAACTTGCTCCTTCACTCTCGCTCTGTGTGTGCGTTTGTACGTCCTTCAGGTGGCTCCATGGTCCTTTCAGGCATCAGCTGTTTCTTCCTGTGGTTCGGCACCAGTGAGTCCATGATGATCTTCATGTTGTGCCTTTACAACGGCTTGAGCATCTCTGCCTGGAACTCCCTGGATGTGGTCACGACTGAGTCATTCCCTACTGTCAGGAGGTGAGAAGGCAAACAATGGATAAGCACACACTGGCTTGCATAGTTATTAGGCCTTGTTTGG
>CAFUXE010000422.1:293069-303184 GCA_903364295.1 Serranus cabrilla | reverse complement strand
ATAAGCACACACTGGCTTGCATTATTAGGCCTTGTTTGGGGATTTACACATTGTGGTGATTCTTCTCTCTGCAGAGGAACGGGCTTTGGGTTCTGCAACGCTCTGTGTAAGCTGGCTGCAGTCTTGGGAAACCTGATTTTTGGGTCTCTTGTTGGCATCACAAAGGCCATCCCCATCCTCATGGCCTCGTCTGTGCTCGTAGGGGGAGGTCTGGTTGCACTCCGGTTGCCTGACACCAGGATGAATGTCCTCATGTAACACCAGCGTGGCGTCCATCATCTGGGGTAAAACCCGGGAAAACCCTGGGTAAATCCGAGAGGAAGCCCAGGGAGTGTTGAGCAAGGAGTGCAAATGGCTTGGTTCACACTTATCTTCACACTTTTAACCACATTTTGCTAATAAACCTTGGGTAAAGCTGGATAGCAACCCACCTTTCTCATAGTGTGTCTTACTTTTATCACACAAATAAAAAATAATTCAATTCCGAGTAAGTCAGTAATAAGCTCAGCCTTTTTGTGAATGTATTGTTTAGAGATTTCACATGACAGCGCTGAGAGTTTGCACATGTTTTGGTAGACAGACTTCGGTGGAGTTTCGTTCAGTGACTGGTTGCCTCTTCCAGCTGCAGCCATAACCTTGTGAGGAGTCACAGCATGGTTAAAACTGAAGCTTTTTAATATTGATACAGTCTTATTAAGACGTGCCAGATGGGGAGAAAAGTGAAAAACAAGCTGTAATGAGAACACCCAACCTTCTGTGTGACAACGCAGGGAATAGATGATCAGACGGAGCGGACACCCGACACAGCTGTATGACAGCTGGCTGGCCCACAAGACTCACATACACAGGACAGGTTGTAGACAGTGTGCAGGAAGTCAACAGAAACACATAGAAAGCCAAACATGGATATACTTTATGTGTCATAAATAGACTAATTCTCATGTTTTTCTTCACTTGCACCACACAGGACAAAATACTCAACATGACATAAATAGTTATTGTATGATGCCAAGCCCTTTGCATTACCTTCCCAACCAAGAATCAAAAAGGCCATATTGAAAAACTTCCTGTACCAATAATTGTATGGTATGTTGAATCTGAGGCTGCTAATTTTATTTCTGCTTATGCTTTGTGTCACTGTGGAAGTTGAAATAATGAATTATTCATTTTATCCCAATGTTGTTACTCCAGGTCCCCATTCATGTGTTGTATTATTGTTCAAAGGCTCTCTGATGAGCTCTCCTCCTGGTTTGGCTTTGTGTTGGATCTTGCTTGTGGCAGTGACGTCGCTGCTTCCTTTTAAAAATACTGAATGGCCTTTTTTAAATGTGCCTCTCCTTAACTGGAGCAGTCTGCCCATAGTCATGTGGTGTCCAAAGGTTATAATGAACAGACAGAAACTGAAAAGGAAGTAAATAGAAAAAATAATCATGCCATTTTTTGTGTATATATGTGAAATATGTGGCCAATACAGTATTTTATTAGGGTGTGAAATCATTTTTTTTGGGTCTAAACCTTGTGTATTTTGTTAGGCATACCTATTTTTATAAAACTTTTATTTTGGCAAGATAAGCCTCCCCCACTCCTGAAAAAAAATTCCTTTAGGTAACAAGGAATCATAGCACGGTCATCAAATGGTGTAAGTTACCGAGCATGACTACAAAGTAATAATATAAATAACAACCACCTCTTTATGAGGGATAATTGGTGCCGCCCATGAGGAAAATGTCTCCTAAGGAAACTCATAAGCCCTTTTTTTAACTTTAATTTTAAATCATATGAGAGATCTATGGAAATTATGTTTGCGTATTTTGTGACATTTGAAGTGGAAACAAAAACAAAACCAGATATTTTTTTGTGTCTAAACTCAATTTGCCGTAATCTAACACTTGAAAACATGACCTACCTTGTACTAGTTATTATTATGTATCTTGTCTCTCAACATTGGAACCTCAATGCATTCTGCTAAAGATAATAATAAGATTATGTTGCTATTTTCAAATTGTAAAAAATACCTCTAAAGTTTAAACCTTTTCAGATAGATATATAACATAACAATTCAGTTGCAACTCAGTCTAGTTTAATTTGTGTCCGTGGATTGTATTTTCTGTGGCTAACAGCCTGTGTCCTCCTGCTTTTCTCTGTATTTGTGTATCTGTAATTGCAGCGTAGGTAGTTTGCCCCTGCCCTGCAGTTGGCTCTGTCAAGGCTACTCAACAACAACAACAACAAAAAAGGCTTCCAAAGTGGTACTGTACATGTGCATCCATTTCCACACACCCAACTTTTACTCCGATTTTATAAAAATCAGTTGGAAATACATTATGAAGTGTGCTGCTATTGTGCAACAGATATTTTTTGACCTCATGATTTAAATATTTTTGAAACAAAAGTATAACATACAGATTCTAAATAAATGCACTGATATAAAAAGTAATGACTTTTTTCCCAGTGTCAATCCAAGAATACCTGAAGGATTGATCTGTATGTTTCTGGGTGAGTTTAAACCTTGATGAGCGGCAGATCTACCTGCTGTGTTATATTGGGGTGGAAGTGAGGTTATGTTTGAGGTATTTGCTTATATGTACTGTATTTTGTGTGTGTGTGTGTGTAAGAGAGAGTACTGTATGTGTGTGTGGGCCTGCGTGTGGATGCATGAGTGTAAATAATGTACATATCAAAGCTGATATTGGTGGACTTCTGGGTTATATGTGTATAAGCTCCTTGATCGACTCATGTGTCTCCTGCTTCGTCCAAGCGATAAGTCCATTACTGTATCTCTGTTGTACATCTCTGTGTGTCCTCGGCCATAAGCCCCCGGTCACCTGCTACTCTGTGTGCGTGTGTGTGTGTGCTCACAAACTTGCATGTATGTAAGAAAACTTCTGTTCTTTTGTGCTCAACTTTGTGTTCTTACTGTAAATTCTTCTGGCAGAAAATGATGGCAATATTCAGATTTTTGTTGAGGAAAAATGTGAATGTATCACTCTCGTAAGTTCTGTTCATCCATTCTATGGAGGTAATCAAATGTCTGTGGAGAATAAAGTCGTGCATAATATTGTGAAGGGCCTGCCAGTCACAGGATGACTGAGCTGTATGTTCAGAGGTCCATAAGTGTGAAAACATGTGAAGAAATATTTGCCAAATGATGCCCTGTGAATAATGTTAGAAACTGGAAAGGCAGGGATTGCAGACTGTGCTGCTTTTGAACATATATACAATAAAAGCTATGTTCTCTAGCAAAATATGCTTTGCTTTTATTTCACAAGCCTTATCTCAAACCTCAAAATAAAGTTGATCTCCATACTCCTACTTATATTACATTACTGCACCTACCTGCTGTATGGACATTTGCATTGTAGCACACAAATCTTGGGGAGAAAATGCAAACACAGACAACAAGGCAAATATTTTCCTTTGGCTTGTTTCATGGGTAGCATCGGCCTACTTTCACATGTTTTGAAGTTAAATAAACATACCTGTAAGGTTATTAGGTATGCCTTCCTATTACTGTGAAAACCTATAATATAAAACAGCCTTGTACTAAATATTATGTATATGAAGGTTATAATGAAGTGAAATAGAGGCAATGATTCAATGTCATGGTAATTTTGCAGGCTGTAGTTTGTGATGCTGTTAAACTGTTGGATATTTTTTTTAATATTTAGTCAATCTGAACATAAATGAGGCAGTAAACCTTGTCTCTGTTCTCAGTATACAAGTTAGTTGAGTGTAAATAAAGGCACTGTATGGGGTTGTGTCCCCTGTGGTTACTCCATTCATGAACTCAAACTAATGATGCCATCTAGTGGATACATTGAGGCACTGAAATCATAAACTGACAAAAAGATTACTGTGACACTGTAGGTTCAATTATACAAGTGGACAGAAGTTTACTATGATGTTAAAGTGAATATTTGTAAGAAGTATTTCTATGATATGGTTGTAAATGTCATTGATTGCATTTTGGCATATTTTAAATGGGTATAAGTGTGGGGCTTTTATCAGTGTGGCCATTCCTTTGGGTCAGAACCATGGTCAGAACTGCTAACTGCCTGCTTTTCATCACAAGGGTCTTCTGAGACAAAAAAAAAACAAATAATAAGATTAAGAATAAACACGTTTTAAAGAGCTATTTATTAACAAGTGTGGAGCTTTTCCCAACAATAAATTATAAAAAAATAAAAAATAAATCAAAACACATTATAAATGGTCAGTTATCTAAGTGTTTAATAGTTATAGTGTTGTACATTTAGCTATTACAGAGGTAATGATTTACATAGGCTAATCTATGTATGCTTTTTATAGTACTCTGAAATAGCAAGACAGATCAAAAAGCCTTTAGGCTTGACATAAATCAAAACTTTAGCTTTAGGTAAGATAAAAAGGTTCGAGGATAAAATACAAAAGGGCAGTATAAAATAATGAAGTAAAAATAAATAAAGATATTAGTGTACTACAGTGGTGGTGTGTGACGGTATTTACGATTATCCCCAGTGACTGTGAACGCAGCATGAGCCACCTTCGACCAGCAGATGGAGCAAGGTGCTAAATCTCCATCTGCTGTCAATCATTTCACCTCAGAGCGCAGAGGGGGCCAAGATACCACAAACACCAGTATGTTCAGGAGTCAAGCCAAAGAAGTGCACACCATGGGGATTGTCTGCCGCAAGTGACAGTTGGCGATTTCAGGAAACTTTTTGTGCCCCGTTTTCGGCGTTTTTGTCTCAGTTAGCCACACCGGTCATTTTATTCATATCAATATATCCTGAGAGGCGCGGCGTATATCGCTGACTGGCTGCTGTAACGTTAGCTTGTAGTGGAGTGAAGTTATTTCCAGTTCAGACGAGTTCACAAGTGGAGGAAACGACGCAAGATGTACCATGAAGAAACCGCCACTTTACAAAAGCCACGCTATGGAAGTGAGTAGCATTTTTTTTTTCTTTCTAACTGTTTCCCTGCTGTGTTTGCTTGGTTTATGGGTGGCAGTGAGTGATGAATACAAGCTAACGGAAGGTGCCATCACATGGAGGTTTGATGAGCAACAGGTGGTTCAGCAGCACCTGGTTTACCTGTAGTTAGTAGGTGTGTCAGTGACTATAGGGCAAAAAAATAGAAATGAAATGTGATCTAAGAGAGAAAAAACTATTAATGAAATGTTTTTTTTTTTTTTTAAATAAATGACACATCCTGGTTGTTAAATTAAAGCAGTGTAACATTCAGGGTCCAGCCTGTCTGTTAAGGTTGCTAACTCTCCTTAAAGTTAACTCAGTACTTTTCCTTCAAAGTGCCCCCCCCACTGCACCACAGTGATTTTTATCTATTTATTTAATGGCGGTAGCTAGCATATCAGCCTGTCTACACATAAGGCATTTTCTCATAGGTTAACCATTAACCTGGGCTTTTGCTGCTGTTGAGAAATCTATAACTGGCTTCATGACTGTGCTGAGAATGTAACTGGGCGGCATAAAAACACATATAAAGCTTGCAAGACTACTTCACCAAATTAGAGTCAACTATATGTAGGCTGTCTTGTCACTGACTAACATCTGTGGGCAAAGTGCAACTTCCAGAGATAACAACAATCAATTGTGCCATCAGGGCAATCTTGTTGCCTTTGTCTTAGCCCATTGATCTGCATTGAGAGTACAGATAGATGTTTTGCTACTGTGCATCCAAAAGAGGCGTGTCTCTAGAAAAAGAAGCACATACAATGAGTAGTTTGTTACAAAAACTGTGAGATAATGTTGTCTTTGGAACCAACAAGCAGCTTCTTGTGTGAAATAAGCCAAATTTGTCCTATATAATTCTGCGTTTTGAACAACCCAAAAGCAAAGGTTGCTCTTGATTTGTAGTTCCCCTTTGTCCCCCCCAGCATGAGACATAACCGTGGAGCCCATAACTAAGGTCCGGTGATCCTGTGACACACAAAGGCAACAAGCCCCATCCTGAGGAGGGTTAAATATAACGCTCAGTGCAAGACAGAGTGCAGACAGGCTCTTCCAGGAAGTGTGTGAGTGAGTAAGTAGAGGTAGTGTGTAATGGCTGCACTGGGGCTGCTCTACCTCTCTGAGATTAGGGTTCATACACATTTGCATCCAGACCACAGCTGCACAGCTGGGCAGCTGATCTATGGTTGGATGACCAGGCACTGTGCTCCTGAGCTGGTTTTGTGTTTGTATAGATAGAGATATACGCACATGTTTGGCTTGTTTCTCACATGTGAGTGTTTCATGTCGAGCCTCTACTGAGACCTAGTGAACGGATGTCTATGCAGGTGGCTGATGAATAGGCAGAATTTAACAGAGAGTGCCTGAGAGGTTTAAAAGACTCAGGCTAGCCCCGTAGAGGCTGGATTGAGTTGAATGCATTTTAATGTTCCTGTGGGAAAAACTGTCTTGGACTCCACATTGCACTTCTAAACTCAAGATATACTATTGACAGGCATGAAATACTGCATTGGAATGTGATAAACAGCTGAAGTTACTTAATTTACAGTTTTTTTTTTTAACAGGCAATAGTAGAAAGGTGTTTTTTCCCTCCTTTTGGGCATAAAAATTAGATTTTTGTAGGGTAATTAGTCAACAGGTTTAACCAGTTTTCACTTGGCATCACTAGAATATTGATATGACGCGTGTACAGAAGAGGGACTGACTCTGACTCATATGTGTAAACAGCATGTGCACAATTACTTAACTGTAATACAGACTGTGAAACTTCAGCCCTTGCTTGGTGGCCAGCACTGAAACCCAGGACACAGTGCGTGGGCCGGTGGGAGAAAGCTTTGTCTTAGACTGAGCCCCCGGGTCTGAGATTGTCCCTTCACTCAGCCAGAAATAAAGAGATGTGATTGGATTAGAGCGGGGTAAGAAGCACCGGCGGGAGGAGATCTCATTAAGCTGCAGGTAAAGGTCAACTCTCAGCAGAAGTCACTTGTCAGTCGGGCACCCCACTAATGCAACTCTGACATGGCCGTTTTATCTCGCTGAAGCACGGGTTCACTGGGGCATGGGATGTAGTACAGTTTCCAAGGGGGCATTCAAGATCCAAACAGTCAAAATAAACAAGTCAAAGAATGATCCTCTAAGTCTTTGTGAAGCTTTCACTCTCAAACTCGCCAGTACCTGGCTGCACCATGTCAGGAAGGGTATAATCGTTTAATTTCAGCTTATACTGCACTTTTAATGAACAACTTATTTTGTTTTCAATCAATCATCATCAATCATTGTCAAGTATATCCTGTTTTGTATCACGTGTTAAGAGTGTGGTTTTGTGGTGTAATGTTTGAAATAGCCTGTTGTATAAATAAGCTGTGTCATGGTGTCCTTGTTGAGATAACCTTTGATATGAATATGAAACATTATTTGGGGATCAAATCTAAAAAAAAATAAACATAATAATTCAGTGTTAACGCTTCTGTTGTCTACTTTAATTGAACAAGCTTTAATTGAATAAAATGTCCAGTTTGTAATTAAAGTTTTTCTTTTCAACATATGAAAAGTCTGATATTATGTGATGAATGACAGTGGAACGTAGGTAGACACCCTCAAATATTGCAGTTTTACAAGAACATAGAAAGAGAGGCACACATCTGTATTAACAGGGCGGTCTAGCAGCAATCAAACAGCACCATAAAATACATCCACAGTATATAATCATATTAACACCAATTCTAAAAAAGTTGGGATGTGGGAGGTCAAACATCAATTTCAGAATAATTGTATATTTACAAATAATAAAAGTTTTCCAGTCTGAGCATTACAGTCGAAATCTTGTCTTTGTACTTTATTCATTGTAAAGTATTTCTAAAGAATGTTGATCAGCTACACTGGATCATTGCATCCTGTTTTTATTGTGTGTTCACCGACATTTATAGCTTCACTGAAATGTAACAAAATGACATTCAGAACAGCCCAATTTTCTTTTTTTTACATATATCAATATCATAAATTATACTTAATTAGTTAATATCATGATAATTAGAGCCCGACTGAAATGGGATATTTGAGACTGATGATGATGGCACATATCAGACAGTATATACACCAATACCGTTAATAATAATAAAAAAACAATGACTGCAACCTAATTTTTCCATTTTCATGCGTTTTCCAGCCATTCAGGATGACGAGAGGCTGTCGGCGGAGGAGATGGATGAGAGGAGACGACAGAACATCGCCTACGAGTACCTGTGTCACCTGGAGGAGGCCAAACGGTAAGAGCTGAGGCCTGGCACGAAGGAGAGGAGGGATGAAGGGGAAAAAACCTTGAAGATAAGAGGAGCTTAATGGCACATGCCGACTATTGAAGGCAACCGCTTTCCTTTATAGTGTTTACTTTGCCACAACTCTGAGCTCGGAGGAGTTACAGAGGGCGTGTTACTGGGTCAAGCTATGGGCCTGTGTAAAGGTTGCTTGTGTTGAACGGTTTTGCATTATAAAAAACAGCAGGGAGTGGTTGAGAAAATCAGTGGTGGAGAGAAAGTGAGCGATTATATTAGATAAGGTAACAGAGTAGTGTGCATTTGAGTTATTTTTCTAGTCGCATGGAGCTGTAATGACAGATAAAGGCAGAATCAGCATGCACGTGAGGTGATGACACGGAGCTGTAAGCATTCATGAGAGCGTGTGTGATTAAGATGGGAGGTGCTGACTTGGTGGAAAGAGTGTCTCTCTTTCCACTGTGCCCTTAACCTCACTGATTGCTGAACTAATTAATTAAAAAACACAAAAAATGTTTGAAATTTTCTAAGTAGGTTTAGTTTTGTTTAACTAGAATTTTTCTTAAGTAAGTTATTTCAACCTGATAAAGACTGTGAGGTGCCTCAGCAAAGCCAACACGAAACCACTTCCTGTCTTCTTCACGAGGGCATCCATCTGAGCAGGAAGGCACAGGAAGTGTAATCATGCCTCTTTTAACACACTGATTTTGTGACAACCACACCCAGTCATAGAAAGATTGAATCACGTGATTGATGGAGACGTTTGAGCCCACTGCAGTCACTCTTTGTATTTGTATACATCAGCATTTCCTGACAGATTATTGTTTGACAACTGAACTCGCTCTTTGACTCAGTAAAAACTATTTGAATAGCCGACATTATCTGCCTATGTCACAGGATAATAAGGGTATGTGAGGGCACAGATTCAGTCTATCATAACCAGGCCACGCCTAGATTATCACACATATTTCTTTTTTTAGTGTGCAGTTTAAGGAACAGAGGCTTTTTTTTTGACACTACCGCCAACCTCAAAATGACCACGTTTTATTTTTCACAAACTCAGACTTTCACTTTCTAGCTTCCTGTGCTACTGACTGTCAGTTGTGCCATGGAGCCTCTATTCTGGGGAAGTTGTCAAGTTAGATTAGGATTACGACAGCTGCTAATGAAGCCGTCAACAACAGAGAGCACAGGATTAGGTTCTGCTCTCCAGGGTCAAGAGTCAGCAGTCACTGAAACAGGGCAGCCATGTGCACTTAACTCTTCTAGTACACCTGGGATATGATCTTACTAGAGACAGTTTATCCACCTTTGTTCTTGTTAACAGTGGGTACAAATGGATTTGTTAAGTGGGCAAGAAATGTTGGGGAAAAAACATTACATTTAACTTAAACAATAGCTTTGTTTTGTCAGCCAATTCTAAAACATTATAATTGAGAGAGAAAAGAAATAAAAAATCAAATAGCTGAATAAACAGCAGTACTGCATGTTTAGTATCAGTCCATTTGGATAAATAAAAATAAGGTTAAACCATCTCTAAATCACCTAAAGCATTGTTTTTGCATTATATGTTGTGTAAAAAATGTTTTCTTATCGTTGCATATTTGACAACATGCACATTGATACCAACAGATATCATTCTGCCTTTCAAAGGCCAATATTGGCCCATAATGTTGACATTCAACCAATGTCACCACTGACACAGGGCTGAACAATGAATCTGCAATATGGACTAAGTACCCTGACAACAGTTCTTTACTCAGCAGATTGCCCACATGCTTTTTTGTTCAAAGTCCCCTTATGTTTATATGGCAGAGTGCTAAGTTGCCCTAACTGTTTTTGGTGTTGTCAGTTGAAAGACATACCTTCCTGCAGAACACACACACACACACAC
>CAFUXE010000422.1:256465-293040 GCA_903364295.1 Serranus cabrilla | reverse complement strand
TTTGTAGCTTTTTTGGATGGATTTCAGTTTGCTGTGACAGAGTTCCGCCCCAGGATATCTAGAGCATGTGTTTTTCAGTCAAGGATATTATTCTGATTTTCAGACACACCCTGCTCGACCACATATGCTAAATTTCTCTCATTACACACACAGGCACCCACACAAACACAAACTCATGACCAGCATGACTAAGCTACATGACGCAAGCCTACAGAAGACACTCAGAATGAAGCCAGAGATACTGTAGCTTAAAGCAAAGCAGTTGAAATCAGTAATAATGTGTTGACGTGGTGCAGATGAAAGCCCCGGAGTCCAGAAAGCTCTGTTGTTGTTTTGCTCAGTGAGTTGCAGACTCTGACAATGACAGGAAGGCCTGCTTTGGGTGGCTGTAAACAGGAGCGCTAGGCTGTCCTGCTGCAGGAGACGAGCTCTCCCTACATTGTTTTAAGTACAGGAAGTGAAGTGTCACGGGAAAGCTGTGTTACCATGCAGGATGTTCCTTTGACTGTGTTCCCGCCAAACATATTTGTTTTTTTTTTCTCTTGACTATTATGTACATTTATTCCTCTATTTATAGTAATAATAATCACTTTTATGAAGAAATGAAACTTGACAACATAAAATTCAAAATTGTCTTTGATCGGTTCGGTTTCACACACATGCAGCAGAGCTTAGTGGCGGTTTTCTGACATGCAGCGTGTGCCGGTTGAGGGTGATGATTGGATGACAGCTTCTTTTGGTTTTGATGGATGATTTTTTCACAATTTGTCTGCCAAATATTTTTTGATCAGGGCGTAACAATACGTCGATCTGTATGGATTTATCAATTCAATGAAAAATGATCCAATATTATTGTTGCAAAGTGAAATATATGAATACATATCATCATCTTTAAGATATTTATTATTTTTATTGTAAAAAAATATGTAGTTTTTCATTTGAAATTTATATTATGTTGCAGGCCCCTGTATCATGGGACAGTTTGTGATATCATCAAGTTTTGCTGCCAAAGAATGTATACAATTTCATATTTTGATAAAACTATTTATTGTGTGGTCAGAATGTCTTTTTTTGAAATGTCAATCAAAAATTCCAAGAGGCCGGGTTATATCATATGTCCTGTGTGATATGGTTCAGAAAGTCAAAAATATGAAATGAAATCTAATGTTGGACAAAAAGAGCCAGAACATTTTACATTTGAGGAACAGGAACCATAAAATGCTTGGAAGTTTTGCTAAATAATACTAATCAGTTTTCATAATACTGTAGTTGTAGTTTCCCGTCAGTTAAATAATCAGTTAATCGACTGACTAATCAAAGCTGCTTTATTTTGGTTTACCCACACAGGACTTAAAATCCTTGATAAAGTGCAGGAGATACTTCTGTTTCTTGATCCCTAATCCTTAAACCTTTGACAAAACCTGTTAACTCTTGCATGCCTCCTGTGTGGAGAATATTAATAAAAAATATATATATTCCACAGAAATTAGTATCTTATTCCAATATTTGTGATATTAACACCTGTATGGTTTAAGATAAAATGCTGTTTCAGCTGACAATTGTCGACCTGGATGTTTTATTCCTTGAGGACCTACACTGGGTTTGTGTTGACACTGTATGATCTGTTGTGGTTGTCCTTTTAATGTGCTGACACATATGTTGGCAGACCCGGTCATTTGTGCACCCACACAGCTTTAATTAACCTAAACAAGGTGTCTGTGCACATGCATGTGGGAGGGAGAGCTTTATTGCTTGCAGATGAAAAGGTTCAGCAGCAGCTGCTGGTATGAATGAAGCTCAGTCACTGAGCACTGCTGGCAAAAAAAACACACTGCAAAAAGTTAAAATCTTAACAAATAGTTTTTTTTAAAAACCATCAGGAGGGAGATGTGGTCATGATTGTAAATAATGTGTCACTTCCAGGCAGTAAGATAATGTGTAACAGATTTTCAGGCCATGATGATTCACTGTGCTCACAAATCATTCACTAGCTCTTTGGAATGGAGTTTTCCTAATATCTGGGAAGAGTCTGGCAGGGACCGCTCTGAAGCTGCTCTTGAACCTTTCAAATGGAAATTACCTCATTTTGAAAGAAGGTCAACATTATTTTAACATCAGCTGAATATGCTCTATTCTCCTTTAGTTTCTAACTATGTCAATCCTCTCTGTGATCGTCCCTCATGGAGATAAAAAAGCACATTGTTCTTCCTGCAGAAGTGGAATCATGAACCTTAACCGGTCATCAGTGAGGTTTTAAACTAATTAAAGTAGTATTGGACGTCTTGCTCACTGTTTGCTTTAACCGAACGTTGTCCACTTGACAAGTAAACATAACCTTTAACCTTTACGTGCTCCTAAAGCTCAAACTGTAAGTCTGTCCACAGCCCCCTTCCCAAAGCATGCTGCGCTCAGTGTGGGTGCTGCCTGTAACAATGCCCAGCTCTCACCGGCCCACAGACTACTCTGTTTTCTGTTTAACCAGAAGCACTTCAGTTAATTACAGCAGCACCGGCACAATTAAGAAATGTTGTACATCTGGATCTGGGATAAAAAAGTTTTTATCAATTATGGGTTTCAAGCTAAATAAAGTTTGTGTGCTTTAGTAATGTTGAATCCGACGAAATTAAATTAAAGGTGCTATATTTACTACAAAATAAATGTATATTTATACTGTCCAACCAACAGTATAAAGCATATTACAGATCAAAAACAATTTCATCATAGGTTTTCCAATCCATACACTGCTTTTTCTCGCTCTACTGTACTGTACATGCCATGACATCACTTTTTATTATTATGAATTTTATTTGTATGTTTTTTTTTAGCCCAGAGTCTTTAGTTTTTTTCCGGCTCAGAAGGGCAGCAGGTGTAGGAAAAGCCAATATTGACTTGCAGACTCCATGCAGGCATTCAGCCACCTCATAAATTGCACTGTTGTAGATTTCAGTGGCGGGTAAACAGAGTGGACTGATGTTTGTTTATACTCTTAATGTAACCATAGCATGCTGCTTTGTATCACAGAGAAGCCTGAGACTTTAATGCTCCTGGTGATTTAACTGGAAACCTGGCCAGTCACATAGATGAGTTGTGCTCTGACTGTACTTCCCTGAAACTGTTGAGCATTTCTTCTCATCTTTATTTATATTCACCTCGGCAACTGTAGCTGGGCAATACTTGGGAAAATGTTATTCACTCCTCCTGCTATCAACATGCTTGCTCAGATTTTAATTAGTAATTTTTTTTAATAACTTCCTCATTCCACTGTAGTGAGTTTGGTTGCAGGAGAGGAAATCCACTGCCTGCTCTGAGATCAGTGTTTGTGTACTCCCAGGTGGATGGAGGCCTGCTTAGAGGAGGACTTGCCCCCCACCACAGAACTGGAGGAGGGACTGAGGAATGGTGTCTATCTTGGCAAGCTTGCCAACTTTTTCGCCCCCAAAATGGTTTCTGAGAAAAGGATCTACGACAGAGATCAGTCCCGCTATAAGGTACACCTACATTTTTATGCATTTCCTTCCATTCCCCCTTTTTCAGATAAGCTCACAGTTGGACTATATTTGCATTTCACCACCTTAAACAGACAGGGAGATTTTTTGTTAAGGCGTACTTTAAAAATGTCTTGACTTTGAGCTTGATTTTAAATTAAACCCTATCAGGCTGTTCGATGCTATGATAAGTTTATGAGTCAGCATGATGTTTTCAGTATCAGAGCGGCTCAGCTGATTCGTGTTTTAAGGTCACTGATGATGAGCTTGCTCTTCTATAATGCGCCATTGTTTGTGCATGCCACCAACCCTTTTTATCACTGTTTTTTTTAGGTTACTGTGATACAGCTTTGAATTGTTTCTTGTTGCTCTTGTGCATATTTATATGTCCGTGCTCCTGTTTTCATCCTCAGAGCAAAGGGCTGCACTTCAGACACACCGACAACACAGTGCAGTGGCTCAGAGCCATGGAGTCAGTCGGCCTCCCCAAGGTAAGAGGCTCGCACAGCTTTCAGTAATGCAGATGCATGCTCCCTGCTTTTTACAAAGAGGCTCAGTGTACAGCAGTCAGTGAGTCATCACACGTTAAGAAAAGACATTTGTTACATTAACAACCCCATTTGATGAATTCAACTCATTAAACTTTTATTCTACAAGACTCTTTGCTAAGTCATAAATCTCACCTGAGCATCTCTGTGAGATTCCATTAAGGATAGAATAACACATACAGTAAACAGGCTTCATCAGCAAAAGTGCATGTGATGTTAGTGTGTCTATCAGTCCTATGTGATCATGAAGGACCTGCATTGTGTTTTAGGGGAGAAGACTCCCTTTAATTTTTAGTTTGAGTTGAGTTATATACATGCAGAAGATCAAACTTTTCAAACTGAGGTTAATTCTTTTTTTTTTTTTATCTGTGTAAGAAGTTGTTTTTATTGACACAGTGATGTAAGTTCTCCATAGAAATGGTAAAAAAGCTGTCTTATAAGCCCATTTAATAAACAAACAAACAAACCTGACAGGGAGCCCCCATTCAAGCTTTGAAACACAGTCTATTAACTAAGGGCGCTTTGGCAATGTCATGTTTTTTGGCTCAGGGTTGGTACAGATTTGATTGCTCATATTAAGAAGTCAAAACCATCTTACAACTAAGAATTAATTTGTGACTACAACTAAGGCAGAGTTGAGTCCATATATCCATCCACCCACTACAATCCAAAACAAGGACAGGATATAATGTATCATACAACAGTTACAAATGGATTTCAAAACACAGAATCCATCCTACAACCATAGCAAGACTGCATCAGATTACACTTTCAGTCATTCAGGTACAAAGCTGCAGAGAGTAAACAAATATTTACTCCATTAACATGCCCTTTCTTTGAATGTGTGATCCAGCACCAGTGACAGCTTGTTGTTACAGAAGGTGTGGTTCACAGATTTTACTAGAAACACAGTTCCGTCTCGGTGGCTTGACTCACAAACTGCACACACACACTTTTCATGCATCTGTAAGAATGTAAACACAGATGAATGAAATTGTAACGAGGGTGTGGCAGTCCTCACAAAACACTGTTAACCTCCTTACATCTTTTATGAGGTGACACAAAGGACTTCACTGAGGTGTATCCTGGAAATGAAATCGAGGTAAAATTGATACGCGCTCGTCTCTGTGCCGCCCTCTGGGATCCTTTTCTATCGCAATGTTTTAATGAATAGCCTTTTAGGAATTGCCACTGATAAGGTAACCGTACCTGTAGCTTTATTTATTACATCATTCCATGTTTTTGAAAAACAACAACATGATGTTGAGAGCTTCGGGTGTGGTGTGATATTAAAAAAATGGATATGTGTACGATGTCACACGGTCAAGGCTAGCCAGGAAAACATTTTATTTAATCATCAGAAATCTTTTAGACAGAGCCCTAATTTTCAATGTTGGGGAGGGTACAATTACAACAAATCCTAAAAACACAGTTAAGTTTACAAGAAAACAAACAAACCAAAAAAAAATATCTGTAAGATGCCTGTTTGAAGGAAAACAGGCATCTACAGCCTAATACAACAAAAAGCAGTAATAAAAGGAGCAGAGCAACAGAATGAACAACCATAACATGAAGTGCAGCCCAATGTAATAGTACTGCAACAAATACTGAAGCTTGGAGCCCTCAGTATTTTATTTTTGCATTGTATTTGACAGATTGTGTATAATTTTGTCCTGCCCTTGCAACATGTCATTAATCTACAGGACATTGTTCTCCCGTTTGACTGCAGCAGAATGAAGCGTGTCAAGACTCTGATAAAAGCAGAGTGACTAATATCTACCGTGGTTTCTGCTTTCAGATATTCTATCCCGAAACTACAGATGTGTACGATCGCAAAAACATGCCCAAGGTGGTCTACTGCATACACGCACTGAGGTAAGAATAAAGGGATTCCAAAAAACAGTGATTTTTCACTTTACTGTCTGCATGCATTTTTCACTTCTGACAGTGAAATTGCTGGCTCATTTCAGCAGTCTTTTGTTTGTGCAATGGTTTTTTTTTTCCTGAAGGTGCCACGCCTGAATGTCCTGTGCCCTTTCGTGCAAAGAAATAAAAATCTAGTGGATTAAACTGCTTTTTGTCAAAGATGACCTGGCAGCCAAGTGCTGACATTTGGTAGTTTGACTGTGAGCTAATGGGCAGATTAGATTAAGACCACATTGCATGTTGTCTAATTGTTGTCTGTTGATTCTTTAGTCTGCTCAAACTCTTTGCCACTGGCAGGTAACTTACTTTCTAATTTGGATTCATGCACTTTCACTTGGTTTTGGCAGACAGTGTCTAACGCCTCTCTTTGGCTTTGACAGGTTTGAGGTTTGAGTGGTTATATCAGTTTTCACACAGCAGTCTATTCAAATTGCATACATTTAGGACTGCTCATATGTAGGATGACAAACGTCTGCGCCTGCTTACACTAACATTTTTATTACTCTGTGGGGTTCATGCATGGCCTCCTTTTGTTCCCATTAAGTTCAACCTCTACTTTATGTGTCAAAAACAGAAATAGCACTTAGTAAGTGATATGAAACAGGAACTGGAAAATGTTATTTCTTCATAGGTAAGGCACAGAGTGCTTCTTGTCAAACAGACGTTTTTATGATTTGTCTTAAGTAGGTCAAGGCTTTATTATACAGCAGCACCATGCATTTAGCTATAGCCTGCTTTTGCTTCACTGTGGCACGTTTACATGCTTTCAGTCCCTGAATTGTCTGTTTGCTCCAACACCTTTAATCTTGGGATAATTAGCACTTTGATTGTGTGGAACAGCTTTTTAGAGTTGTTTCTTTGGTTTTTTTGAATACTTACCATAAAAATAACACACTGCTTCTATAAAAATCTATGCAGCATGTAATCAGGGACTTTCTAGAGTAAATGGGGTGTTTCAGCTCTTTACTCATAGTCTCACCACAGAGGGTAAATTCTTTGTCATGGTTTCGGGTTTGTGAAAAATGTTGTAATACTGTTTAAAAAAAAAAGAAAAGTTAGCGGTCTAACTGTAACGTGGGTGGCTGGAGAATTACAACTCCAGGCCTTCCCTTTTTTTCAGTCGTGATGACTTTGAATGAACTGAGGAGTCCGTTTTTATCTATCTGACCCGTCCAGTCAGCCAAAACACAGCTTTAGGGAGTGGTTATGTGAGCTGCTTGGATTGTTTTCTCTGCTGTAGTGTTTCGGTCAGATCCTGAGAGAATCCGTTTCCTTCCCTCCATGTGCACACACGTGCTCTTCCTTCCTGCGAGTCCAGCTAACGTCCCACAAGGACCCAGAGAATACTCCTCGCCTCCCCGGGTTCAAACACAGGCAGACATGGCGGCAAAGCAGCGGATGCTCCTCACATTCAGCGTGGTGGAAAATTGAAAGGGGACACAATGTAAAGAGGAAAGAACATAGCTTACAAGTAACTCAATGTTAGAGTGGAGTGGTTGAATTGCTGGCTGAAAGGAAGAGTTAAAAGATGGAAAGAAGGATCCACATGGAGAAAGCTATCTGCTCAAGGCTAGTCAGCTGCTTGTCAGTAACCCCTGTGGCTTGTAATCGGCCACCTTCATTAATCCCGGTCAGCTGTTCCTGTGTTTGTATCAGCTGCCTGCATGTTAAAACATTACCCTTTGTTTAAGCAGAGTTTAGATAGTTGTCTCAAGCCCCCTGTGTCCCAAGGACAGAGTGCATTTCATTTTGTTTACACACACTCTGCGACTAAAGGGCAGAATAACTAGCGACTGCAACCGCTCCGTTCAGAGCGACGCTGATGCCAGACCTACCTTAAATATCTATAATTCATTACCACTTATCAGATACCCTCGGGGAGATGAAAGTTTTATGAAGTTTCCAGCCACCTGCTTGTTGATTTCAGTGCTCATTGGAGGACTGAGCGGGCTGGCTGCTGTCAGACGGGGCTCGTTGCAGCGCGAGCAGACACTGCCCCCCTGTGGTGGATGTGGGACATAGGCGAGAAATTAAAGAAGAAACTGTCCAAAATGATTCAAGCTTCTTGCTGCTTTGTTGTTTTTATTGTGTGTTTATCAATCTTACAGTCTAAAACTGGTTTGTTTCAGCTTGTACCTGTACAAACTGGGCATCGCACCACAGATCCAGGACCTGCTGGGGAAAGTGGCCTTCACAGGTAACACCATAGCACAAACGTTATGAAGAAAATATGTGTATTATTGCACCTCTGTAAAGTGGTGCTGCACAATTAAATGTGTATTACAGTCTGTGAAATAAATGACGTAACTGTACTGTAATAAACAAATGAATCCTGGCCACATTTCTCACCAACTGCATCAAAATCAGTGTTTTATATTTTGGAAATGGCTCAACATGCCCTCTACCGTTTCAGATGAGCCTGATTTGACTGGTTCGAACTTATCTATGTCATCAACGATAAAAAGATTTATTTTTATACGCCTCAAACATCGAAGCCCCTCCCCTCAGCCTCTTGCCTTCTTTTAGGATTTCTCTTTAGGCTCAGTCTTTGGGCTGCACTGATACTTTTAACAATAAAGTTAATAATTGCTTTCAAAATGAAGGATAAATATTGCCTGAGGGAGTTTTTTAAATTCCTAGTCGATGTGTTAATTTAACGAGATTCCTCTTTGTGCGCGGGTACGTTTTGTTTTCTCGTCTGTTGGGATTTAATTGAAAAACACAAATGGATGTTATCATGTGCTCTCAAGCATGTAACGCTTGTTAAGGATTTGTACAAACATCTTGTATGTAATTTCGATGTTTGAATGATCCAACATTTCAGCTTATCAAAACATCGCCTGCAGTTAGTCAGATGAGTCTGAAGCTTGGTGGTTTGTGTGTCTCATTCAAAGCTTTTGACATTGGATTGTCCTGAGTAAGCCTCGGGGTTTACTTTCATCAGGTTTTCAATCACTTCGGGACAGTTTTTTGTTTTTTTTGAGGATTTACACAGTGAACATGGTGATGAAAATGTCTGATAGTTACACAGTGTATAAAGTCAAAGTCAGTGTATAAGTCAAAACATTTAGAATGGAAGTGTTTAGAATAACGAAACTAATGAAAAATGAACTAAAAACTATATCATACTGTACTGTATTTCAACTGCATCTGTATGTATCTGTCTCCTAGAGGAAGAGATCAGTCACATGAGGAGCGAACTGGAGAAGTATGGAATTCAAATGCCAGCTTTCAGTAAGATTGGAGGCATCCTGGCTAATGAGCTCTCAGTGGACGAAGCTGCCTGTAAGTCCTCTGACGTCTTAACTAAACTTTGTGTTGTTTCCTAATTCTTCTGTTGAAACACAGTCTATCAGCTGCCAGTAGCACTAAAACGCTGGCACACACTCTGCTGTCCACAGTGCACGCTGCTGTGATCGCCATCAATGAGGCGGTTGACCGAGGTCAGACGTCTGTGACAATGGGAGCGCTGAATAATCCGAACGCAATGCTGAGGAATATCCAGGAAGCTCTGGCCCAAGACTACCAGGACACACTGAGCCAGGCCAAGGCTCGCAAGCAGGATCAGTCCTCGGGGAGGGTGAGACGCCATACAAACACTTCAGTGAACTCAAAGGACTCAGTGTAGGCTTCAGCAGTATCTACTTTGTTTGCACCTTTTTTTATGCTTTACTATGCACACAGGTGCAAAACTTTGGGCACCTCAACAGAAAAATCACATCAGTATTTAGTAGAGCCCTTTGATAACATAACAGCTTCTTGATGCTTCCTGTAGCCTCTAATGAGTGTCTGGATTGTGGATGGAGGTATTTTGGACCATTCCTTCTTACAGAACATCCAGTTCAGTTAGGTTTGATGGTTGCAGAGGTATATGACAATATTTGTGTAAAAAATAAATAAATAAATGCATAAAAAGGAGGGCTGTGTGCAGTGCCACATCGGTGTGAACAGGGTGGTGTCACAAAACTGAAAAGATAACATAGAAGAATATAAAACACTGAGATGAAATTTGCAATAATAATAATGCAAATCATTTCAACTTGACTGTTCTGAACTGATGCTTCTGACTGCAGTGTCTAGTTCTGACAGATATATCCACAGTGAGGTCTGAAAGGGGCTGCCTGCCCTGACTCAGTCCACTGACCCTGCCAGCACATTCCAGTGGCTGCAGTGTCAGCTGTACTTCACCAAACACAAACCCTCCACACCAAGCGGCATCTCGCCTCCCAGTCTCTTAACAAATACAAACAGGAACCATTCATTTCCACTTGAAACGCTGAATTGTGTAAAATATGCAATTTAATCATTATGAATAAAAAATAAGAATTATTTTCCCTTGTCTCCCTCATTTAGCGCTCCTCCATTGCTACTGAGGAAAGGGATGTTTATGAGGAGCTGCTGACTCACCAGGAGATCCAGGGCTGCATTGACCTTGTCAACAGTAAGGAATTTTCATCCCACATGACACCTACAGACTCCTTTTCCCCCAAATTCTGCCAAATGCATTTCTTTTTGCTTAAACTCCTTGTTCCATATGGGACATATGAACACTGTGAACTCTCAGTACAAAGCAGAGGATTTGCAGTCAAGAGGTAAAAATTGGTTTGTTGTCTAAAACACATTGTCTTGTAATTTATACTTGTCCTGTTTTCTCCTGTCCCCAGTTAAGGCGGCAGTAAGGCAGGTGAATCAGGCGGTGACGACCCAGGATGAGGCAGCTCTGCTGGCCGCGCTCAGGCTTGAAGCTCTGGCACTGCTGGGCGTGCAGGAGTCTAACGGATGCTGGTACCTGGAACATTTCACCACTTACTGCCAACATAAATCCAAGGTACTCTTAATTCAGAGCTCATTTGCTCAGTTGTTCCCGACTCAGGACCTCAGGAGCCAGAGCATCTCTGCTTTTCTTTCCAAGCAGTCAGTTATTGTAAGCCCTCAACAAACGCACATAAATGAAATGATCTAAGTCAGACTTGGAAGAAAAACAGAGCAGCACATCGTCATCCTGAGAGCCATATTTGAAAATGACTGAAGGCAACAGTACTTATGAATTCACTCTGAACTTACTCACTTTAATAAGTGTGTGGAATATAAAACAAATCACACACTTCTAACCCGCTCTCTAAACTGGATATTCTTCTGTTTTTATCAGACAAATTAGATTGACTTCCGTTTTTAAGAGCTGCTGGGAGCACGAAGCACTTAATGGGCTGAACAGATGCAGTGAAGACACTGATGAAGGACTGTAGCTGTTGCTGTTGTGCTACTTTCACTCCAGTGAAAACAATGTATTAGAAGTTATATGAGATGGGAATGGCCCCCACCAGGCACTTTGCCCTCCATGACCCTGCAGTAAAACATGTTGGATAATCATGGCATCTTAGCGGCATCTGTCTAATGTCCCCTAATGTCTCTCCTGCAGGATGGAGGGAAGGCTGTGCTGGTGGACAAAGAAGAGATTCAGAGAGTTGTCAGCTCTTGTAATGACTTTGCTGAGGCAGAGAAAAGAAGTAAGCTCCTATTGTTATTTAGCAGAGTTGTTTATTTACACATAATTATTGGTCAGTTGAGAATCACATATTTAGTAAGCTTCTACATGTGGAGTCTGTTTCTTTGCACAGTACAGTTCTTTATAAAACTTTATTTCAGCCTTTAATTCTAAGGCCTTTTAATACATGCCTTATCTTGGGTTATCTGCATGACTTAACTATCCGTGATCATTTCTCTTCACCAGAACTCGAGGCAGTCGCAGCGATAAATACGGCCATTCGTCTTGGAAATGCAGGGGACACAGTGGAGGAGCTCATGAACCCAGAAGCACAGCTACCAATCGTCTACCAAACCGCTGCCAACCTCTATCAGGCTGAGCTTTTCAGTTTGCAGCTACAAGGGGGGCGGGTGAGACCTCACGTTTGTATTTTTGGCTCACTGCTGATATAGACGTGCTTAGGGAAAGTCACACTTATACATAATACAGGAGTTAAATGTCACTTCATGCTTGTGAGTCAGACTTGTTTTATTTGTTAGTCTGGCCTGAGCCATGAGGAGCTGAGTGTAGCTGTGGAGATGCTGTCAGCTGTAGCTGTGCTGAATGAGGTGCTGGACACCAAAGACCCGCAGGCTGTGATCGAGCAGCTCACAGACTCTCCTCTGGGCTTCACCAACATGGACCAAGACAACCTCAACAGGTGAGATGGCCGAGTTATTCTGCAGCTAACCTTCCTGCTGTCTGATCCTTTGGTGCTGGTGGTGATTCTGTTGTTATTGCTGTTTTGTTGTTACTGCAACTGTGCTCGTTAAAGTTAAAATGTGACAGCAAAGGAAAGATTTCAAACTACTGAATTTGTTTAAAAATAACAGGCATTATTTTTTTATGTTGCATATCAATGTACTCGACTACAGATCTCTGTCCACTCTTACTTTGCTGACACTAAAATGAACTGATTTATGCATCAAGTGTCATGAAACTTTGTTGAACCTCTTCATGGAACTCCCTCAGGTACGCTGACACTCTCATCAAACTGCGAGGCGACGCTCTCACCACGGGCCAAGAGTTTCTCACCTGGAATGACGTGCAAAAATGCATCGACACAGTCAACGTCCAGGTCCACGAGGAGCATGAACGTAAGAAAATCTTGCAGATTTCTGGTTGTTTTATGGCATATTAAGCATCTCACAGGCCAGTAGTTTCAAACCTTGGAATGGTTTTATTTCAGATGTGGTCCCACAAGGAAATCTTTTAAAAACAAAATGAAATACATGGACAGAAGTTTCAAATGAGTCTTGTGTTTTACTTCCAGGCATCATAGCCATAGCTGAGATCAATGAGGCGCTTAACTCGGGTGACCATCAGCAGACACTCGCAGCGCTGCTCCTCCCTACAGCCAAGCTGACAGGAGTGAACCCAGCCACAGCCAAACACTACCACGATGTCCTACAATATACCAAACAACTCCTCTGCCAGGTAATGTGACTTTTCATTGTTTCTACACACAACATTTAAGGTCGGCCTCTCCTCTCCGGCTCAGCAACATCTACAACCCCAAATCCAAAACAGTTCGGACGTTTTCCATATATAAATAAAACAGAATATGATAATGTGCTAATCTTTTGTGAGCTATATTCAGTTTAAGTGTACAAAGATAATATATCTTATGTTCAAACCAGTGTAAAATATACACATTCTGCACTCAATGCATTCTGTTTTTATTGACATATATTACACAGCATCCCAACTTTTCTGGAATCGTTGCAGATACAAACACCAACACACACTTCTAGTGGCTCAGAAGTGATGATTGAGAGGAATTATCATGTATGTGTCTATTAACTGTGTTGTAGAAAATTTCTACTCATTACGCCTTATAATTTATAGAGCATTTATAGAGCGCCTCTCTCATCCTCAAAGTGCAAAGTATGAATCATTAGTAATCACTAGTTTTATTGGATTCGAACAGCAGCCTCTCATCACTGACATGGCTTATGTTTACATTACTGCATCATTATAAGTCTGAATAGCTTCATTTTGATTGAAATTGTATGTACAGTGCATATAATTAGCAACTTGAAGCGTAAGAGTAAATGCTTGTATAATTAACATATTTAATTCTGACTTGTAACACGGCAAAGAGGAAAGATTACTGCTGTAATCACGGCTCTGTGTCATCAAGCAAACCAGTCTGAGAGTTTGCTGGCCTGATGACCGACTTGTACAGGATTCACAGTGTTAACGTCCCCTTCCTGATCCCGATATTCCCTGAAACTGACTTTACAGAGCCTGGTGTTGTTGTTAACAGAGACTGCAGTATCACGTGTTAAATTCCCAGCGTCCGGTTTCCAGACCCGTGCTTCCCTGCTGGTTCCCAACAATGGTCCAGCAAGGAAAAGCTTTTTTCCGTGCACACACATCCAGTCTCACGTCATAACAGTCTGTCTCTGAGATATCCCGCGGAGGGAGATGAAATGTAGTTCTGAGGCTGCCATCTTGGAAATGAACACACACAGGAAGGGATCCAGACAGCTGTGGAAGCAGCAGAGACACACCGCCACTCTGTAGTATCCGTACAGCCTGTCGTCCCCCGTGGAAAACAGACGGATGTAGTGGGCCATATGCAGGATGCCGCTAGGCAAGAAACACACAGCGAAGATGATAAAAACTATAGTGCTGACCCGAATAAACGGTTTCCAGTCACACCGTGATTGTCCCAGATGGTACACCACTGACACATGTGCGTAGATACAAATCAGGAAGGGCACCAGGAAGCCCAGACAGACCAGCATCAGTCTGTAAGGCACCAGGGGAGAGTGGGATCTTTCTTCTACAGGAAGAACATCATGGCAGGTGGTGACTCCCAGCTGGGCCACATGGTAGGTCTGCTTGACCAGGAGTTCAGGCACGATAGCGGCCCCGAATAAGAACCAGACAACCAAGCAGGTCCACACCGCCAGCGGCGTCTTAGCCAGCCTTCTGTACAGAAACGGCCTGACCACAGCCAGGTAGCGCTTCAGACTGATGCAAGCTATAGTTTGAGCCGAACTGTAAACATTGCCATAAAACAATGCTGTGATAAACCGGCACGAGATTTCCCCGAATATCCAGTTGTTCCCGTTGAGGTGGTAGTGAACCCGCAGCGCCAGGGAGAGCAGCAGCAGCAGGTCGGACAGGGCCAGGTTCAGGTAGAGAACCACTGTGGAGAAGGACTTGGCTCTGAGTCTGAGGAAGGCCAGAATGTAGGCGTTGGAGGGGATACCCACCAGCATGGCCAGGATGTATGCTGCAGGTATGACCCTGGTGCTGAGGACCCCTGTGGCGTAGGCCGACACTGGGTCCGCCAAGTTCACGTCCATGTCTGGGATTGTGCTGGTTGTCCTCGGGTTTGAGTCGTTAAATTTGCGCAGAGTCCCTCTGAAGGTCTTTGGACCAGCAGCAGGTGCAGTTTTGTTTCCTGTGTGTAAAAAAAAAAAAAAGAAATATTGTTATGGCATTAAAGGAACTTTGTTTTAAAATAAAAATATTATGAAACTACAGTAGAAAGAGTACATTACACTGTTGTATTTTCTGAAGACTTTCTAGTTATATCGCTGTTTTTTGCGAAGAAAAACTTCTATCATAAAATGATGCATTAATAAATATCTTTATTGCAATAAGAGCTGCAACTGTTGGCTAATCAATTAGTCGATTGACGAAAAGTAATTGCCAAGTATTTTGAAAATCAATTTTCAGAGCATTTAGCATTTTTGTCATGCAAAAATGGCAGAAAATGCTGTTTTCAGCCTCTCATGGAGATTTCTCTATTTCATATATTATACTGATAACAGACATTTAAAGACATCACCTTGGACTTGAAACTTAGATGGACATTTTTAACTATTTTCTGACAATTTAAATAACGAAGATAATTGTTAAGTTGCAGGCATGAATGCAATTTTTTAAATTTTGTATTGTTTTAATAGCTGTGCTAAAATGTTCAACCTGTGTTTTGTAACTTTAATTTGTGTACTAAAAAACTTTCAAGCCTGAATTTAATTCAGGAGCCTTAAAACAATAATGCACTTCTGCTTTTGGTAAAGTCTTGTAGTGTTTTAGTAAACCTACCGTCATGCTGAATGGTCTGCACTGCCATCAAACAGAGGAGTAGTCCTGGGACGAGGTCGGCCATATCGCTCTGCAGTCTTTGTCCGAGAGCTTTTAACGGTTTCTACTGGTCTTTCTGTCGCTTCTCTTCAGTAAATGTAGCAGTTCTCCATCTGTGAAATTTGCTGTCTTGCATCCTTGCAGCTCAACAGTAGAAGTGATAACGGTGTGTTCTTAAGCCGAGCTTCCCGTTGGTGTACTGTATGTGGGGCGCTTGTCTGTTTGTACGGTTCAGTGAACACGTTTCCTGTCCAGGCTTGAAAACTGGAATTCCCTTCTGCCTGCGTCAGTGACTGCCTGTTGACTCACTGTGGTGGGAGGACACTGTTTACTGTTTATCAACAGCTGGGATCTATGAACAAAGTCCACTGATTACTTTTACATTCAGTTTTTTTTACTTTTTATTGAGATTTAGATTCTTATTGTATTTGAGAGTTATGGTAGAGTTTGATAGCCTGGTTATGGAATTGAGGGCTTTAATAGATGTTTCAGCAAATTCTAAGCTTTCGCAGATTATACAGCGATTAGATTTGTTACGTGTTTCAAGATGGTTTCTAATGAATAATTTCAATGAAAGTTACCCAATAAAACAAAAGTTTTAGGCAGGTGTGAAAAAATGCGACTGAAATAAGAATGCTTTAAAAAATAGAAATGTTCTTTGCTTATTTTGATCAATTATCAAACTGCAAAGTGAGTGAACAGAAGAAAAATCTAAATCTAAAAAAAGGCTTTTGGGTTTGTTTGTTTTCTGTACCATAAACATGTTTTTTCCCATCACATTACCATGGCGCACTCTGCCAAACTCTCTCAAAGCGCTATGAACTGGCTGGGAAATCATTGGTTGGTTGCAGATATAAACAAAAAGGCTCCTTTTAGTCCTCGCTGTGTGTTTTTAATGGCTGCTTCCTTCCTGTTCGCCCTGTGGTCAGGGATACATCCCGGTCCCCACCAGAGTTTTCTAAAATTATCCTGAGAACAAATGAAAAAGTCAGGCTGAGTAAACAATCTTTGTGGTTGTTGTGATGTTTTATCGTCCGGGTTCAAGTTTTAGTACAAAGTGATGATTGAGTGGGGGGAGAGGAGATGTTTGTAGTGTAACTCTTGTTACATTTTTTCCCTTTTCCTTAGATCTTACCTCTGGACACAGAGGAAATGGTACTACCATCTATTATTTGCTGCTGCTTTAATAGCACAGGCTTGTGTGTAGTTGGTAATCAGTGTTGCTCTGATGTGCTGCTGCTGTAGCGCAAAAACTCCACAACCCTAACTTGATGTAATAAACTATAGAGTAAATAATGTACTATAACTACAAGAATTTATCACCTTGGATATCGAAAGTTTTGATTTCAATTGCTTAAAAAATGTGTAATCTGATCAAGTTAGTATTGTGCAGCGCTGCATGAACAAAGCCTTGTGTGTCTGAGGTGTTGTTTGCTCTCCTCTATGTAAAAAGAAGAGAAGAAATGTTGAGCTTTTAACCTGATTGCAGAGCTCTGGAGACGAGTCTGCAGTACTGTGGCTGGACCAAATCCAAGAGGCCATTCACACAGCCAACCAGGATGAAGAGGAGGCTCTCACATGTGTGTATCCACTCATCCATTTCCTTTTACTTCAACAATAGTTAATTCAGCTACAGTTAGTTCTTCTCTTATGATGGGTACATTGAGTTCTGGATGCTGTGGTTCATTATTAACTCTGACAAAATGGGCTCATTCATGTTCTAAATGAACACTCATACAGTAGTTTGTTTGAACTGGGTTCATGCAACAGCACCTCCTACTCCTTTAAGTCTGATAGTGTCAATACAAAGTTTTAATTTAATTTATTTATTTGTATTTTAGTGTGTCTTGTTATTCTGTGCCAAGGATCCATTTCTATTTTATGCAAATTTAATGGACAATAATGTGCTTTAATTGTCATTATCGTACAATTTTGTTTTTTGATATTTTTGCTTGAAGTTTTGCTTTGCGGTGACTCTGCTGTTTTCTTGTTTGCGATGCTAGTGGCTGGAGCGGTCGCTGATATCAACAGGACGGTGGCTGAGGGAGACTCTCAGAATACACTGCAGGCTCTGCAGGTTCCCAGTGCCGGACTGAGGGCGGTGCTGCCTGAATGTGCTGACACTTACCAGGCTGAACTGGCTCAGAGACAAACAAACAGAGCCACTGATGGTAATGTGACTTACTGCACAAGTATTACAAGAATTAAAGCTCAGTGTTTAAAGTCACCTGATTTCCAGACATTCAGTGTGGCTGAAATGGGTGTTTTTTGCTTCCCTGCAGGAGGCACTGATAGTGTGTGGGTAAAACACTGCATCAAGGACAGATATGACTACTATTATAACCTGGAGACTGGACAGGGCACCTGGGAGGAGCCTGAAGAGTTTGAACACAAAGCTGGCCACCTCAATAAAGAGGAAATCCAGGTACCCGCTGCTGTGCTGCATAGTTTCACTGCTCCATTAACATACTTCCTGTTCCTCCAGTGGTGGAAAGACGTCCTTCTCGGTTTAACAGTTAAATTTCATCATACCGAGATAATGTTCGCCCTCGAGAATATTTTTATCTTTTAACCTTAAAAACATGCCTTTCCCCCCACAGAGTGTTGTCAGCTGTTTGACTGCAGAATATAACAGGGAACAGTTGTGGATGGCCAATGAGTCCATGGTGACTCAGCTGCAGGCGAGGATCAGAGGTTACCTGGTCAGGAAGAAGCATTCCCAGAGAATGGAGTATCTACGCCAGCAAGAGCCACACGTCGTCAAATTGCAGGTAGTGATTTTTGTAAGAAATCAGATAAACTTCACTGATGGCTAATAGAGCAATTAAACAATTAAGATATCATACAAATAGATGGAAATTTACAGTGGATAGAACTTTATTAATCCCAAAGGAAATTATTGTTCCATAGATAACACAAAAAAGACATACGGATAAAAATGATAAAATCAGTGTATAAGTGTATATATTTAGAGCAGTGACAACATTATTATTATTACTGTTATTATTAGAGACTTTTTAAGTTCAATAGTTTATCTTGTGGTGTCACTGATGCAAAACATGCAACTTGTATCATGGATATACATTTTGATGATGCTTTTCCTCTTTTTTGCAGGCCTGCTGGAAAGGTTACAAACAGAGAAAATTGTACAAAGACAGGATGAGTTTGCTTCAGAAAAATGTTCTTTCTGTTGTCAAGGTGAATTGTTTTCTTTTTATAAAAACAATATATTTAAGTGAGTTAAATGACGAGACAACTATTAAGCTGTGCGCTCCTCTCTTTTAAATAAAAGCTTTATGACCAATGTCAGGAAAACGAACTAAAACAACCTTTGTATCTGGGATTTAAGAACATTTAATAAAACATAGCTGCTGTGTTTTTAGATCCAGTCTCTGGTGAAAATGTGGAAAGCCAAACGTAAATACAATCAGAGGTTGCAGTTCTTCAAAGAACATGTGAGTAACACTCGAGTCAATCCTTTGGATTTGTGTTGTTTATTCCATAGGATTTGTGTAAGACTCACTGTTTTCTGTGTGTTTAGGAAAAAGAGATTGTGAAAATCCAGGCTTTCCTAAAGGCCAACAAAGCCAGAGAGGACTACAGGACCCTGAGTGAGTCGAAACACATTTTACACTCCTGCGGCTCAGCTTATAGAGATAATATCAATAGCTAGACATAGAGACTAGACATTGTCCGGGCTTTGAATTTTTGCATGTTTCATATGTTTATGGTGTTTTGATGTATCATAGTTGTTATTTGACAGTAATCCCTACTAATTTAACCCTCATATTCACATCACTTATGATTTGTTTCCTCCAAATCCCAGCTGGGGCCAATGATCCTCCTCTGTCAGTGGTGCGTAAGTTTGTCCACTTGTTGGAGCAGAGCGCCCTGGACCTTCAGGAGGAGCAGGAAGTGACACGGCTGAGGGAAGAAGTGGTCACTAATATCCGCTCCAATCAGCAGATGGAGAAAGACTTGAACATGATGGACATAAAGATTGGACTGCTGGTGAAGAACAGGATCACTCTGCAGGTTGGAAAGCCTTTCTTTTTTGTGTACAGGGGAAGGAAAGGTCAACCATGATGTTGACTGATATTCAGTATGGCAATGGCACATGTGTCAGGGAAATGACTGAACTCATATGGTGTGTTTTTCTTTGTAAAGGATGTTGTGTCACATAGCAAGAAAATGAAGAACAAGAAAAATAAAGCGAGTAAAGACGACTTGACAGCAGGAGACAGACTGGGAATCAAGGGTCTAAGTAAAGGCAAAAGAAGGCAACTGGAGGCCTACCAGCATCTCTTTTACCTGCTGCAGGTAACTTCATCAACAAAGCTTACACGGTATAAGAAGACGTCCAGGTGAGGCTGCAGACACACACTTAATGCTGCTCCTTTTCCTTTCCCTCCCCTTTAGACCAACCCCCAGCACCTGGCCAAGCTGATCTTCCAGATGCCCCAAAACAAGTCCACCAAGTTTATGGACACTGTGGTCTTCACCCTGTACAACTACGCCTCTAACCAGAGGGAGGAGTACCTGCTGCTCAAACTCTTCAAGACGGCTCTGAAGGAGGAAATCGAGTGAGAACTGCAGCTTTAATCATTGTTGTGCCGTCATCAGAAGACACATGATTGCTGTCATTCATTCATTCATTTTTTCTGTCATGACAAACATTTGACCCATCCAAAATGGGCTTATAACCACTAATTTACATACATCTCCCAGTCTTGCATATACAAAGCTTGTGAAAAAGGAAAGAGAAAAAAACAAACAACATCCCTTGTGAACTGTTAACATAAAGAACAATTAAATATCTACATATTTTTTGTTTTTTTCCCTCCTCTCCCAGGCTTTTTCTACACAAATCACTAATTTATGTTTAATGTCATGTGTGAACATCCATCAGTCTTTACAAAGATTACACCAGATTTACAAATTCAATATCTATTTTTGTCTTTTATCTTTATCAAAATCATTTGGATTTCTTAAAAAAACACACACACAGTTTTGTGTTTTGTTGTTGTTTGGCGGACCGTACTAATGAGCTGTACCATCTCCTCCGTCTGTCCCAGCTCTAAGGTGGACCAGATCCAGGACATAGTGACGGGGAACCCCACAGTCATCAAGATGGTGGTGAGCTTCAACAGAGGTGCACGCGGCCACAACACACTCAGGCAGCTGCTGGCTCCGGTGGTCAAAGACATCATTGAGGACAAGAGTTTGGGCATCAACACTAACCCAGTGGACGTGTACAAAGCCTGGGTCAACCAGCTGGAGACGGCCACCGGAGAGGCCAGGTAGAGGAAATAATGCAGACAGGGGTGGTTATACACTGTATGGTCTAAGGTTGGCTGTATATGGTCATTCTATATATGTAATATTAATGCTTTCAGTCAGATCCATCTTTTAGTTGTTTTTTTTTAGTTGTATTTTTTTTTCTCTTTTTCATGAATTGAACTCAAAACACACATTTGGGGAGGTGGAGTGAGATTCTATAACCATAAGTATTAAAAGAAATATATAGAATAAAGTACAAAATAATACCAAAGAATACCAAAGATTACAATACTATAATGTGTATTATTAATATATCAGTGTCATTTTTTAAATACCACTGTTATCCTCAATACTGTTGCTTAGAATAATAACATTTGCTTTTCCAAAGTATTGAAATTTAAGCTTTAGTTCTCTTTTTCTAAACCGTACTGACCGTGACCTATAGCAGCGATGTGCTGTAGCAAATCAGCCTAATAGTTAATGTTGAGGAATCATTTTGCAGTAATGTTTAACAGAGATTATGTTTATCTAGCACAGAAAATTGCACACAACCCCCCACCATGAAAACCGACTACAGTGAGCCTTTTTTCCGTCCCTCAGCAAGCTGCCCTACGAAGTGACTCCCGAGCAGGCCATGTCACATGAGGAAGTACGCAGCAGGCTGGAGGCGTCCAGTCTGGCGCTGCGGTCTGCCACAGATAAGGTCTTGAACTCCATTGTGTCCTCACTGGATAATATCCCGTAAGTTTTAGGGCCTGTTCAGTGTCAGAATCCACTTATCGTTTGTGTTCATTATTACATCGTGCTCGTCAGTGCCTGAGCATTTCAGTCTGCATGAGTTTGTTGGTATCTAGTGTCATTTTCTGCTTTTTTTAAAAACAGATTAATTCTAAGGAATAATAAAATGGGAATGCGTTTTTGAAGTTTATCCAGCTATCCATAAGTGATGGAATTCAGTTTCTGATTATATTTGAAACTGTCCCTGTTATTTTGTCCACATTCTGCCTCAGTATTGTTTAAACAGGAAATGCCTTCAGTCAAAGAAGCAAGATGCTTCCAAAACACAATTGGATTGTTGCTTTAATCGCATAAATGTATACAATTTTATTTAAAGTAATTTGAGAAAAACAAAAAGAGTTCCTTCTCTGTACACGATTTTTTAAATGATTTTATTTCCTAGAATTTTTATCTTTTGCATTCAATATTTAAACATAATTTTATCCCTTTTTTAAATATATATTTTTCTTTTTTATTCTTGTGTTGAGTGCTTGTCTCTCCTAACTGTATACTATTATTCAACAATATAATGAGAGCACCATGACTAAAATGGGCTAGACAGGACGTGATCATATGCTTTGGCTTGTCATGTGCCACACACTCTGGTTGTTTAGGTTTCAGCTGCATGCTGGGACACAGTCTTTACTAGACAATAATTGCTTTGGAGCAAGCAGTCATCTGGTCAGTTGCTCAAACACAAACACAAGTCTGCTTTGTGCTTCATTAGCCACACCCAAGAAACCCAGATCTTTGACTGGGACATGACATTTATCTTTGGATTATCCCTTTAATTAAACCAGTCATAAAACATTTTTTTTTTCAAACATTCCACTAGATGGTGCTAATGTTTTGCATGCAGGTATGTACAGTAAACACAGAGTCGCTGAAAGCCCTCAGTTCTTGCAGTCAGTACTTTAAGTATCATGCTTCAGAAGTCTTTGGTTTTCCCTGTCATGAGCTTGCCGTATCATTGTTCCTATGGTTCATGGAAGCATGTTGTTTTGTGTTTGATGTCCCATCATTGCTTTTTGTTTTGCATGTAGTTATGGCATGAGATACATAGCAAAAGTTCTGAAGAACTGCCTCCATGAAAAGTTTCCCGATGCCTCAGAGGACGAGCTGATGAAGGTGATGTATAGATATATATGTATGTTATTTCATTTACAGTACAATGTGTTAACATTTTGCTCGCATGGTCGTTATTCTTTATGATCGCAGGTGTGCTGAGGTGAGTGCAATGTCATTTTTCCAAGTTTTTAATGATGCAGTCTCCTCTTTTTCTGACAGATTGTAGGTAACCTGCTGTACTACCGCTACATGAACCCGGCCATCGTGGCGCCTGACGGCTTCGACATCATCGACATGTCAGCGGGGGGGCAGCTTCACGTGGACCAGCGGCGCAACCTGGGATCCGTGGCAAAGATGCTCCAGCACGCTGCCGCCAATAAGCTGTTTGAGGGCGAGAACGCACATATGACTCCGATGAACAACTTCATTTCTCAGACATATGAGAAGTTTAGGTAGGAAAAAAATACTGAACAGAGTATTGCTCCTGGCTGTTATTATCCTCTTTGTTTTGTGTGTAGGTAAAGCTGCACATGCAAAAGGTAATTTTCCTTCCAATAACAAAAATCAAGAGTGTGAAACAATAAAATAAGGCCTGTTGATGAACACATTTCACCTCTGAGGTCAGAACAGGTCGAGCTGACATGGAAGTCGCGATATTCCTGGCAAAGACAGAAATAATTATTTGCTGTATCAGCAGCTGGGAAACACGTTCACTGGAATCAAGTGAAGTTCAGACAGTCCTGAACAAACTGACAAATAAGAACGGCTGGGCCAGTGTGTGTGGATTTATCTGCCCCACATTGCCAAAGGGGTTGACTCATCGTTACTGGAAATCCACATAAACCTTCGTCCGTTTTCTGGAAACAAGTCAGCGTGAGCAACGTGGCCAAGTTCAAAAAGTCACAAGCTCATATTCAGCATCACTTGAATTCTTGTGATTGTGTTAATGCCATTATGTCTGTCAGAGTTGGAGACTAATGTCCACTGATTTTTCTTCTTGCAGGACATTTTTCCAGTCAGCATGTGATGTCCCTGAACCCGAGGAGAAGTTTAATATTGATGAGTACTCCGACATGGTGACTCTAAGCAAGCCCATCATCTACATCTCAATAGATGAGATCATCAATACCCACTCGGTAAACCCAAGAAAATGACTAACAGTCTTTGGACCAGATATGAACTTACCTGAGGGTGTTATTTAATACTTCAGTGACTTATGATTCATCTTAATGTAAAAGATTCATCCTTCTGTCAGTCAGTGGCAAGTTTCTACTGATAGTACGGCCATAGTGCAGTATTATTTTAATATGAATTAATTTAATTTGATTCTGCAACTGGTTTAATGTTTAACTTTAAGTATTTATCACTTTTACTTTCTACTGAGCTGCAGCAGCTGTGCACAAGTTCAAACAGCCTGGTTTGAACTAAATTACTAACTTAGTGGAGCATAAACACAGTTTAAGTTAGTTTCCTTCTAAAGTTGTCGATGTTTATGTTTCATAAACATAGTTTATGATCTAATTGGCCACAAGAAGTGAAGTAGTGTGAGTATTTCAGGTGAACTTTACGCCCCTGTGGTGCAGCTTTACTGTCAAACTAACTAGTTCCAGCCAATCATTATTCAGGGAGAACTGCCACACAGCTGCAGCAGGCTGCTGACACGTTCTTCCAGCACCTAGTTTATCTACAGTTTTCATGCTTACATCCCGCTGATGGTGGATGTATGTCGCCCCCTGTTGTTAGGAGGTTTCACCGTCTCTGGTCCCTTTCTCTTCTCTTCTTTTTTATCACTTGTTTCCCACCCTGCCACTTACTCTCTGCACGCCATGATCCCGTTTCCTTTCCCTACATTTCCATACTGCTTCCATGAACAGGGGGTCGTGGTGGGTTAAAGCCACCTGTGTCCTTTTTAACATTAGTTTCACTCTACACTTATTCATGCGAGGGCTAACAATGGAGATGACGTGCATGTCGGTTTGAGCAGATGTTCCCTCAACCTTCATTTTGCACACAAGGATAATTTAGGAATTTCCTGTCTGTTGTCTTTATGTGAAGAAAAGCAAATGATCTAAATGAGGACAGGATTCATTTTACTCTCATGTATTCCTTTATTGTATCATCTTTAACTTGTAAGAGAACGTGTGACCCATAAATCTGTTCTGCTGTTTCATTCAACATGTCATAATATTTTCTCAGTCACACAGTAAATACTGAAGCTTTTTGTTCAGGACTAATCCCATCTGTATTTGCTCAGCTGCTGCTGGAACATCTGGAGGCCATCTCCCCCGACCACAACGACCTGCTGCATGAGCTGCTGCAGGACCTGGGAGACGTCCCTGATGTGGAGACATTCCTCGGTACTGTCAAACAAACAGTTATTTAAACACGACGCATTTATCATCCGTTAATCACAAGTTGTTTATAGTGTATTTCTCATTTTAAACCCCCTGCTGCTGTACTTCAGGTGAAGGATCAGTGGACCCAAACGACCCGAACAGAGAGAGCGCTCTGAGCCAGCTGGCCAAGACGGAGATCTCTCTCACACTAACCAGCAAGTTTGAGCTACTGGAGGGAGACGACAAAGACTTGAAGACGCTAATGACAAAGTAGGTTCATTTTGAGACGAATCATCTCAGTTTGGGAGCCATACTCCAGTCTTGGATGTATCTTTAAACTATTACCCTGGGTTAAAATGACTTAGGAGCACCTAATATAGAGGTTGGGGTTGTTACAGTTGCTGTGTGATGCACTGCACTTAACCCCTTCCTAACACAGCGTGTGTTTTTTGAGCTATCACTCAGTAGCGTGTCTTTGTTTCCTGCTCTTCTATCGTTTCCTGTCCAAAGAGGAAGCGGTTTGGTGGCCAGCGTTATCTTGCCCAGAAACATGTATCCGTCTGGATGTGTTTCTTACAGGAGGCTGTGTTGAAGAGTTGGTCTCTTACTTATTTTTTGGCATAAACAGTTTTCAGTTAAATAAATGTGAATGCAGGATTTCTTGTGCTCAGTTGTAGGAATACAGCATGGGACATTGAAAAAAGAAAAACAGCTCAACATTTTTCAAATATTTTAGGAAATTTATAAGAATGGTGAAAACTGTTTCGCCAAAATACACCTCTTCCATACTGATACTTATATCTTACATACATATAATGGCAGTAATGGATCTACGTCTGCTCCAAAAAAGCTTTCAAGGACTAGTTACCTCTAACAGACAAATAAAACCATGTTAATGGTTAATTAAGAGAAGGTGATGTTATATAGGTGAATTTTGTTTTCTGATTGTGATTGAAGGTCGGGAATGACTGGGATGATTTTCTGTCATCACATAACAGCTTCATGTTACACCTGAAATAAAACAAAAAGCTCTGTCTCTTAAAGATTTTCTTATTCTGTGTGTGTATCAGGACAAAAAAGCTTATAGTGGATGTGGTTCGGATTCAACCTGGGGAGACCTTGCCTGAAATTCTGGTGACCCCGGCTACTGTCCCACAGGTGGTATTTCCTCAAACATCACACACATCAGCCATTTCTTGTTAAATGAATATCTACACTGACAGTTTTGCTTTTTATGCATTTCTCTCATGGCTTTGCTCCTGAAGGAGTCGGAGCACACTAAGATT
The DNA here is from genome assembly GCA_903364295.1 of Serranus cabrilla. Classification (NCBI taxonomy): domain Eukaryota; kingdom Metazoa; phylum Chordata; class Actinopteri; order Perciformes; family Serranidae; genus Serranus; species Serranus cabrilla. The sequence continues at coordinate 266,703 of CAFUXE010000422.1, read as the reverse complement.
GTGGAGCGCCGGGCGGTCCAGGACGCTCAGACGCCAGAGGGTCTGAAGAGCAGCCCGGCTGTGCTGGAAGACAGCCAGCTGCCTCTGGAGCAGAAGAAGAGGAAGATCCAGAGGAACCTGCGGAACCTGGAGCAGGCCGGCATCATCACGGAGAGCAACAAATACCAGGACCTCATCAATGACATAGCAAAGGTACATCAGCAGCTCTGCACTCACACAGTAACGATGCATGCCTACATGCGTTGAGGTTCTGTTCAGTTTGCGAAGTCCAGCTGAAATCCTGTCATTGACAGGACATTCGCTACCAAAGACGCTACAGGCAGAGGAGGAAGGCCGAGCTTGTGAAGCTCCAGCAAACACTGACAGCGCTGAACTCCAAAACAGCCTTCTACCAGGACCAGATGAACTATTACGACACGTACATCAAGACCTGCCTGGATAACCTCAACAGGAAGTGAGAGATACCTTCTCTCCACACCACCATGTTTTTCTACATACCTCTCCTCAGTCTGAATATTCACCCATGTGTCACTGTGTTTTTTGTGTCCAGGAATTCACGCAGATCAATAAAACTGGACAGCAAAGGAGACAATAAGGGCAGTAAGAAGTGGAAGCCTCCATCTCTGAAATACACCGGAGCGAGGCTGCATGAGAAAGGAGTCATCCTGGAGATCGAAGGACTTCAGACAAACCAGTGAGTTGAGCTACTAATGCCGTTTTTCTGTCTTTTTTTTCTTTTCATTTTTCTCAATTTTTGGACGTACTATAATATCCATCAAATCCACCAAAGCAAATTTAATTTGATTTGAGTCCTATCGACAGTTCCTGTACTATGTAAATACTGGTAACTTATCACTTTGTTTTTGTATTTCTGCAGTAAAAGGGACAAAACATGTACAGTGGTTGCTGTGGTTTTGTGCTGTGCCGTCACTTTTTGTCATCTCTTGTTATTCTTTCTCTACTTTCAGGTTCAAAAATGTCATGTTTGACATTTCACCCACGGAGGAAGTTGGAGATTTCGAGGTGAAGGCCAAGTTTATGGGAGTTGAGATGGAAAAGGTCCAGCTTCATTTCCAGGTAAACATTTCCCAAATGCGTTAAATGTCCCTTTCCACTCATTTGCTCACTGGCAGAAAATATCACAGAAAACAAAGCAAAAAAAAAGAAAAACTCTCCAGAAAAAGAAAGAGAAATGTGAGAAATTTAAATTTGATGGATTGAAAAACACTTTTAAATGTTCTATTTAGATTTAGAAAATATAATTTTATATTACAGGAAGTTAAATTGAATATAAAGTTGTTTTTTTTTTTAATTAACCCATGATCAGATGTGGTTAAAATGTGGGAAACAACTGTTTTAAGAAGTATGGATGATTAATCTTTTAAACACTTTTTCTACTGATGGAGGAATTGTCTTAATTTTGTAAATAAAACATTTTTTTTTTGTCAGGGTGCAATATTTATGTTGCATGTAAACCTGCCAGATCAGCACATTATGCCTATGAATGAGTAGTTGTCTGTGTGTGTGTTTCTCATTGTGTCTCTGTGTTGTGTGTCCAGGACCTCCTCCAGCTGCAGTACGAAGGCGTGGCCGTCATGAAGATGTTTGACAAAGCCAAAGTCAACGTCAACTTACTCATCTTCCTCCTGAACAAGAAATTCTATGGAAAATAAGAAAGAACAGAACAAGTGGGAGAGGAAACAGATTGTGCCTTCTGACAGTACTGAGTTTGTTGAACAAAATTAATTTAGTCAGAAAACATCAGATGCTCTGATTATAATTTGATGGATCACACCAAAATGAAACGTTGCTGTCCAACTAGATGTCTGTTCTGTATTTTTCCATGTGCTGATTGTAAATGTAATGTATTTTTAAAGATTTAAATTGTAATGATATTGATGTTTTGTATGTAAAAGCTAGGAAACACATTGTTATTGTTACCTTGTATGTTGAAAATTGAACTTTCCTGCCGCCCTGCATGGCTATATGAAATACTGTAGTTTACCAGTGCCTTTTACTGTAATTAAAGTGTGTAAAGAGACATGTTTTAATTAATAAAAACATAAAAAAAAAATTAAAAAGCTAAAACTATTTTAATGTATTATCAGTATATAAATGATTTCTAATGTTGCAGAACAAATTACACGTCTACAATTATGTTTTTCTTACATATCAGCCATATTTTCTTTTTTAAATCAACTACTTTTTCAGTGCAAACATCTGCTGATCTTCCACTTCTTTGAGGACAAAAAAAATGTGAATATGAAGGTGAATATTTAATGGGAGGAGATGTGCAGTGAGTGGGAGGCGGAGTAAGCACTCTGCACTGTAATAACATGTTTGATGCTGGCAGGAAAACCCTTCAGGCAAACTGAACATTTCAATCCACTCGTAGGTGTAAAATATTTGGAGGAATACAGTGAAGCCATGGTTCGTCTGTCAGTCGGGTTGTTGCTATTGTTTTCTCTCCAGAGCTCAGCTCTCTCATCCCTAAACGGTAAGTTGCTTTCTGATCCATAAACTATGTAGAACAAAGTATTATATACATTTATATTACTACAGTTTGAACTCTGGGTTTTCAAATATAACTTATGGTAACATTGTATTTTTTGTAAAAGCTCTCTGATTGAAAATAAATGTGGGATTTCCTGCTTTTAAAAAAAAAGTTGCGTCTGTGGCTCACTGGTAGAGCACATACCATTAAGGCTTAGTCACTGCACACAGTGGCCCCGGTTTGAATCCGGCTCAGAGCCCTTTATGGCAGCCACTCTGTCACTGTATTTCCCTACCAATGTCAGAAAAGGTTGTGTTGCTTCATCTTACTTTAACATTAAAACTGTTATTTTATGGCTATAGGAAGGCTGCAGCTATGACACACACATAGTTTGGGAATATGTATATGAGAAAATCTTTAAAATAATATTTTAAGGCAAATATCTAAATTATTCTAAAATATTTCCATTCTATAAGTGTACTCTGATGCTAAAGGTGTGCAGTGCAGTATAAAAGTCAAGAGTTATGAAAGTATTGTATTACATAGTGTTTTTTCTCATTATTTCTGTATTTATTTAGATGTAGAAAGAAATTGTTCACAGTGAAGTCTGTACTGTAGATTATCCAGAGTAAAAGTAAAATAAAATGGCTAGATGCCACTAGAGGTCAGTGTTAGTCACCTTTTAAACGAGTGGGTGACAGAGTGCTGTACAGTATATTAGAAAATCTATCAAATAATATTTAAGGCATATATCTGAAAAAAAAGTTATGAATAGCATTTCCCTTGTCTGTACAAAAGAAAATTAGTTGCTCAGCTTAGTTGTCAACATCTATTTCTGGACTTATTTAGATCTTAAAAGAAAGAAATTGTTAAGTAAATAAGACCTCTCATATGTAAAAACAATAAATTATAATACAATATCTAAATTCTATAACTGTATTATCATGTTAAAGGTGTGCAGTGCAGTATAAAAGTCAAACGCTATGAATATATACAGAGTGGTTTCCCACTGTTTCACAGTCGATAATCCAGAGAAACTAAGATCTAAAACTCTGCATGGCTAGATACCACTAGACTAGAACTGTTGAAGACTCAACCCTTTATAAAATGTGTGTTACAGGATGCTGTATATGATAATAATTAAAATGAGAAAGAAGCATGTTTGCAAAGAATGTTTCATGCTGTTTCTCTGTGTCTTTTCAGGCTCAGGACCCTTCCTGCGCACCTTCTCTGGTCACTATGTCACAGTCAGTGAAGAGCCTGCGGACTACCTCGACCTGTCCCTGTTGGACAGCTGGAGGGATGACGGGGGCTCCGGCTCAGGGTCCGAGCAGGAGCCGGTGAAAAAACACGGGCCGCACAGCCACCCTCACCCCCATCCCCGCAAGCACTTTGTCGTCTCAGCTGAAGTTAAAGGTTTCCTCCAGGGCTGTCTCTCCACCCGCTTCGTCCCGACCATTTACACCCTCGTCTTCATCATCAGCGTCCCCCTCAACCTTGTTGCCATGGTGATGTTTTTGCATCACGCGCGCCCCAGGAAACCGGCGGTGATCTACATGCTGAACCTGGCCTGCGCCGACCTGCTGTTCGGCCTTCTCCTTCCCTTCAAGATCGCCTACCACTACCACGGCAATAACTGGATCTACGGCGCCGTCATGTGCAGAGTGGTCACTGCAGCTTTCTACTGCAACATGTACTGCTCAGTCCTGCTCATGACGTGCATCAGCGTCGACCGCTTCCTGGCCGTGGTTTACCCCATGAACTCGCTGACTTGGCGCAGCCCTCAGACGGCCTCGGCCGTGTGTGCTGCCATGTGGCTGCTGGCCCTCGGGGGAGTCTCCCCTCTGCTGATCTCTGGTCAGACCATGTATCTGTCAGAGCTGCACATCACCACCTGCCATGATGTGCAGGATGTTGGGACACTCCAAGCTTACTATCTTTACTTCTTCCCCATCTACTCCTCCATCTTCTTCTTCGTCCCTCTGGTCTTCACTGTGGTCTGTTATGTGCGTATTATCCAGGCTCTGGCTGCAGCCAACGTGGAGAACCGCTCCAGGAAGACCCGAGCCGTGATCATGGCTGTGGTGGTGCTGGTGGTGTTTGTGGTGTGCTTCACCCCGACTAACATCATCCTCATGGTTCACTATGTTCAGCTGTCACACAAGTCCAGTGACAGCTCCTACCAGGCGTACCTGCTCTCCATGTGCGCCGGCAGCCTCAGCTGCTGTCTGGATCCGGTCCTCTATTACTTCGCCTCCTCTCGGTGCCAGAAGCAGGTGGCAGCACTGCTCAGGTGTAGGCGCCTGGCACTGGCAGAGAGCAGCTCAGCAACACAGAGTACAAGAAGCAGCGGGCGGGGAGGCAGCAGCAGGTCATGCAAGATGGAGAGCGTTCAGACTGGCCTGGGGAGCCAATACTGCAGGCTGGTGGCTTAACTCGGAGGCCGTGTGGAGCCTGGATCGGAGACACTTTTCAAACTTGCACACGCAGTACAATGCATCAGAGTCAATGGGCCTCATGCAGCTGCATTCTCTTCAATCTCAGTGTTCATATTTTCACTAAACATTCATACTTCCGCTCTTATACAGACAGTGGCGTGCACAGACTTTTTGAAAGGCGGGGGCGAAAAGAAAAAAGGGCACATCAGCACGTTCTTGCTACTAAAGAGGGCACTTTAGGCGCGTTTTGCCTCCCTAAATTGTCCTCCCAAAAGGACCATTTAGAGCACATTTTGCCACCCAAGGGGGCACTTTAGAGTGCGTTCAATTGTTTTACAATTGGGTCTTGTGCACACCACTGGTCGACACATATTATAGCATAATATGGCCACAAATGTCAGAAAATCACCATTTTATAGGAGTCCAAAAACTTGAAGAAAGAAAGTCATACTATAGCATGTCGAAAAGTTTCATGAAAAAGTCATACAATTTTAAAATGCCCTGAAATGCTCAAAATTTTCTTATTATACTCTGTTAATACATGTAGTAGTGTAGTTTGTGAATAAATGACAGAAAACAATTTTTTTGGGATGTCAAAACTTGAAAAAAAGCCATACTATAGTATGTTGATTTTTGTGCAGCTTAGGTTTATTTGGTGACTCTAATTTGCCCGTGGAGTGAATGAGAGTGTGAATGGTTGTCTGTCCTGCTAAAGACTGGCGTCCTGTCTATGGTGTACTCTGCCTCTCGCCCAATGTCAGCTGGGATTGTTACCTTCAGCAGTGGATCGCTGTTCAGGTTTGCTTTGTGGGTGAGAGTGAACTTGGACCTGCTCAGAGTGGCCTCCAGTGAGTACCGGATCTTTCCAAATGAGCCTTTGAAGGTGGTTGGCAGGTCTCTGCAAGACGGGACAACACTATGTACAAAGTGCCAGTAACACGATACAGTAAAGCACTGTATTTAGATTCATCACAATCAGAAACCAGAATCAGAAATACTTTATTGATCCTCTGGGGGAAATTGCTTTGTTACAGTTGCTGCTGTATAAGAATAAAATATAAAGTAATTCTGTGAATAAAGGTCAAAAACCATGCAACAATATAAAATACAAATGCAGGTCTTAAGTAAAAACCTTGTCAAGGGGTAGTGGGTCAGATATTTTCAGCTTTATGTTCAGAGCCCCTAATGCACATTCTTCTGTTCAGTTGGCCGGGTACATGACCTCAGTATATCACTGACTGCAAAGATTTGGAATAAGCATATACTCCCCCTATGTATTAGATTATATTAATGGCTGCTAAATCTAAGATTCATGCTGGCATGACTGTGGCAAGTCAGATTCATTGGTCCACCTGCTGTGGGACTGCCCAGCTGCCAAAACACTCTAATCTAATTGTAAGTAAAACCGCTAATAGTGTAAGTTTTTAAATGTTAATTTTCCAGTATTTCCAGAAATTATTATTTTTTAATGTATGGCTGTCTTTTGACTTTCCCTGCCAAATGTCTGTTTCATACAATGACAAAACATATAACGTATATAAAAACTCTAAAGAATACTAAAGAAGCTTTGCTCAACAATTCAGTCTGGATAAAAGCTTTCTTCTAATACTGTAAATAAGTTTCAAATATTAATCAAACCCGTAAAAAAAAGATTAGATGATGTGAAACCACATCTGCCAGCCATCAGAAGTTAGTGAATATTAACTTCCCGGCCCGGAGTGACTACCAGAGGAGAAGGCTCTCTCCAGGAAATGAAGCTGTGACACTTAATTAGGCTAAAAAAAGAGTGAATTTAGTTTACGTGGTACTCGCAGTGTTTTCTCTGCTGAAGGGAGAGAAAAGTAATTTGGCATTGAATCAGTTCAGCCGAGCATTCAGTCTTTTGTATGGTAGGTCTTTGTCATCATCATCATCATTAAAGTGCACATTTACCCTCACTGTGAAGAAATAAACTTAGTTAAGATAAAAAAGAAAAAAAATCTTTGCATACTTTTTGAAATACCTGAGACAATCTTTTGAAGAGGCACATACTGCAACACATTTACACACTGTAACATATTCTCCATTTGGTTACAAAATTCAAACTGTAAAACATATTTCTCCCCATGCTTCGATCAGTAGAAACAGACTGATTGAAGGCAGTATGATGCTACAAGGCCGTTTCAACAGTGATTAACAGAATGATCATTTTCACTCACAGTACTGAAGTTGGGGCGACACGGTGGTTTAGTGGTTAGCACTTTCACCTCACAGAATGACACAAGGCGGTGACTCTAAACTGGCTGTAGGTGTGAGTGAGAGCGTGAATGGTTGTCTGTCACTGTGTGCAGCCCTGTGACAGTCTGGTGACCCAAGTAACACGTCAGACTGAGAAATATTCGTATGCAGTGAACCAAAAATATCCCACCATCATGTCAGATGAGCTACAATTAAAGTCGCATATAAGGTGGTGGGTGAGGCTCAACAGGGGAGTCACACAGGATGATGGGAATAAGTATTGTGAGGTCAGAGGCATATCTCACCTTGAGGCTCACCTGTAGGAGACACAAGAAAACACAGAATAAACACACTGATGAAAATCAAAAACAGATACAGGAACTTCAGGATCAGATGTCTTTAAACTGGCAGTATTTCTTTTTTTGCCACTACAGCAACTTTTTCATTGCAGTCAGTTTCTCCCAGTTAGAATTCACTATTCAGGTTTTTATCAAGAGTCAAATTCTTGCATAGGTCTCCTCTCCAAAACGAACAAACCTACTGATTAAAACCAGTTAAAAAACACAGAATAAAGCCGTTTCAAGATTAAAATTTCCCTGATGCTGTTAAAACACGTCAGCAGAGGGGCCAAAGTGCTGTTAACATTTGCTCAGCTTGTTTCTCTGATAACTTCAGATCCAGATGTTTAGAGGATTTTTTTTTTTACCAGAAACCAGATTTCTGCAGAGGTCCCCTCTTTCAACCGGTTGAAACCCGCTGATTGAAACCGGTAAAATCACTGAATATAGCCGTTTCACCTGCTGCTAACATTTGCTCTGCTTGTTTCTCTGATAACTTAAGATCCAGATGTTCAGAGGGGTTAAACAGGAGCTGAATTATCTGTAGATGTCTGCTCTTCTTTTAAGATCTAGACATCTAATGACTTAAATCCTTCATTCAGTTAAAATACAGTTAAAAAAGGCCAAGATCTGAAAAGCGTTTTATAAATATGTGGCTTAAAACTACATAAAAAGTCAATTTAGAACAGTTTCTCACAACCACGGCACTGATACAACCACAAAGGGGAAGTGATGCCACAAAACAGGGGACGGACAGAGGATGTTTTGGAGAGAGATTTCTCTCGGTTTTAAATTGTTGGACACATTTGGTAAAATGTCAGTACACAACTCAAAACTGAATGATTTCTTCCAGCATGTTTGTCACTGGTACCAACCTCAATAAAGTAATCAACCACAATGATGCTGCAGTTAGAGATGGTGAGCGCTGCATCCGTAGGAATGGTGAGCACGATCTCAGTGTGCACGTCAGAGGTTTCAGCACAGACGGGTCGTCCAGTCACTGACGCCAAGTTTTTGATAATCATCCTCTGGCTTCCTTGGTTTAAGGTGTAGAAAACCTGTTTCTGTTGCAATGACACCTTAGGAGTAGCTGTTCGTGATGAACCATTACTAAACTCACAGATTACTTTCACAGTTTCACCTGCAGGGAGAACAGAAACGTTTGGGTTATTTTCATCAACATCTTCAAACCATCATGATTATTTCATTATACAGCTGGATGGATGGAAGCTGTACCAGGCATGAAGGCTTTCTTCTCTGTGCTGACTTTCATTGTGAGAGGACCAGAGGTACACCAGAGGCAGCACAGGGTCTTACTGTTGGAGCCTGAGAGAGGAGCCTGCAGGAAAATGACACAAAATCATGTGATGGATCTTTAAATCTGTGTATTTCTTATCTCATGAAACAGATATTTAAGGATGGGGGGACAAAAATCAACCTGAGCAATGCAGGTGATGCAGGCATCATGCACACTTCTCTTCATGCACTATTCTAGTTGTGTGATAATGGATCATCAATCAAGCTGTAGCATTAAAATACAACTGAGAAGTTAACTTTATTTTTTTACAAGGCCGACTTTCATTTCCTTTATACACTGCATTGTGGGACTATAATATCCCACAAAACGAGGACATGTCTTGAGATGTCAGTATCTAGTTTTCAGCAGCAGGATTTAACAACTAACATTTACTTGAATACTCTAATGAAGTAGGCTTACTTACATGCAGCTCTGGCTGGTTGATATCAATGCGGTGGACGTAGTTCAACTCTGTGACAAAGTCCTTGGCCGTGTGCCATGGTCTGTTGATGCTCAGTGTTAAGGTGTAGTTTATCCTCCCAGAAACTCCATTGAAGGTGGATGGAAAGTCCCTGTATCGATACAAATAGCTTTTAAAAGGGATACTGGAGATACTGATGCAACCTAGAAAACATTTCCAAACAATCTTATGTGCTAAAGAGAACAATCTTTAGGTATCAAATCACATGGTAGCCTCGGTTCAGGTTTGCATCTAAATAAAGATTGGATTTTAAGTCGAGCGTAAATACAAATTACTTAAATAAAATAAAAAGGTCAAACCGGAAACGTGCTCATACACACCCCTGTGGAAGCTGGCACGTAAACGGGTACACATGGGTCCCAGGCTGAAGTCTTGTTGACCCACCAACAGCTGCAAGCAAAAGACAAACTGAGTGACATTTAACAACTACTGGCCTATTGAAATGCATCCAGATGGTGTCCAGTGAGCGCATACCGTTGTTTTCTTGCAAAATCACGCCTTTTAATTTGAAGAGGTCGATCTGTGCCGAGTGTGTTCTGCGGTTCTTCCTACTTCCAGTACTCCAGCTCACACGAGCCTTTCCCTTCAGTTTCAGCGTTATTGAAGTGATCTTCGTCTCCTTGCTGAGGTCGAAGGAGATGTGTCCAGTTAGCAAGTCGCCACTGGAGATAGTATTCCTCTCATTTAAAGCGTTAATATTAATCTTAAAGTTCCTTATCGTCTGCTGAAACATCGTGACATCCGAGTTTTGTTCGTTGTTGTTGTTTTTTCTCTTCTGGAGATAAAATATTCTAGTTTTACAAAAGCAAAAGTTTCCATGTTGTAAAAATGCACATGGTGTTTTAATGCAAGTCGATACGCAATCACATATTTAAATGTTAAATGGCAAAAAGTATAAAACAAGCGGCTCCCGAAAAAAAAAACAAGGGACCGCGCAGGCGCAGAACGTGCCGGAGGACCAACCCTGATTGTG
>CAFUXE010000422.1:219249-238883 GCA_903364295.1 Serranus cabrilla | reverse complement strand
AGAGAGAGAGAGAGAGAGAGGTGGAGCTAGTCTGGGAGAGGCGTGGCCACGCAGCTGTCACTCACTGGCGGTTGCCATGGCGAGCAGGCGGTCCCGAACAGCGGGACATCCAATGGGAGACGACGCTGCTTGTGTCACCATGGTGACGGGGCTGTGCCCAGGGAGGTTGTGATGGGTTGACAGGTGCGTGACAATCGGAGCTCTCTGCAAGCATGTACGCCAAAGGCAAGAGTAGCAACGTGCCGTCCGACAGCCAAGCCAGAGAAAAGTAAGTTTTATTCATGGGGGAGGAAACCGCGGCTGTGAGGGAAGTTCATGAGCGGCCAGGGGCAGTCACACACGGAGCTGCGGTAGGGGAGGGCACACGGCGCTACACTCAGCGGCATGGAGCTCTCTGCTCAGCGCTCTGCAAGGCTTGGAAAGTTGACTGCTTCATTTATTTGAAGAAAGATAGACATTTTGTCGGCGGGGCTTTTACTGTAATTAGACAAAGTGGGTTAGAATGCAACGCGCAGTTTCTTCTTCACTGGTTAATTTCAGGCTTTTCTTGTGATGTATTGGCATTCCTGTGCTTATTGTCTTTCCGATGTTACTTCAACATTAATTTGCAATTGTGCATTTGTTTGGACTAAGTGTGTTTTACATAGGCGCTGTGTGTTTGCCTGTCCCCGGCTAAGTAGCGTTTTAGCAGTTTTGTAAACATGCGGAGCGAAACTAGACATCCACGGCAGTCTGTCGGCGGTGGAAGCGGCAACAAAGTCCACGCATTTGGCTGCCCGCGAGCCGCCGTGCGTTTTAAAGGTGTCTCTTTCTGTGTTGCGTTTAATGCCCAGCTTCCTTGAGTCCAGTCACCGCTACAGTAGACATTTGTGACAGGAGACAGTTATCTTGTCTCCACATTTGTCGAGACAGACCGTCGATTTTTTTTTATAAAGCATATTGTTCAAATAGGAGCTGATGCACAGCAATTTCTGTTTACATTTCTAAATGTAAATGCTTGTCATGGTTGAGCGGTGCTATCTGTCCATTGACAGTCTTATCAGACATAACACTAATTAGGCTTTTTCCTTGTTAGACAAGAGCTTTTACATTGCAGAATTAAGTCACTTTTGAAGGTACAACTCAGTAAAATATTGCTTTCATATGAATGTGCATGTTGTTGCTGTTACATGAATTTGTAAAAATGTAGATGCAATTTGGCACACCATCTGTTTGTGCTGTTTTTTAAAAACACTATATCTTATCAGCTGTAATGCATAAGATGTGGAAACTAACAGTAAATTCAGATGTTCCCAAACTAGGTGCCTCAGACATCCTGTGTGAGAGCGATTTAAGGTGAAGTCCCTGTTCAGTTGCATTCAACCAGGCATGGCTGCTCACTACTTTTTTGGATGCTCAGGGTCAGATGGTCAGTGAGCACAGATCATAGATCAGCACCCGCTGGGAAGGAGGTGCAAGTATTTATTGATGATATGCCTCTGACTGCTACTGGTCTGGGATTCAGAGAGGGAGAGTATTTACAGATAAACTGTGTTAAACTAGTATTTTTCAGTTACTGCCACCTACGAGAGTCCATAAAATACTAGATTAATCATATCCCCTTTTCTTCCAGCTACTTATTTATTCTGTCTTTTGAATCTAGTTCACTCATGTTTGTCAACAGTGTGATTGAGTGTCGAGCTCCATCCCTTGAGCCCCATTCTTTATCCTCCGATCGATATGAAAAGAAAAGGACCGACCAGTGTGGCTCTATTGCTGCCTTATTGCGTGCATGCACTGACATAGGCAGAGATGGAAAGCTTCCTCCAGGCTGGGAAGATACTCTGTGTAAACACATGTAAGCGTGTGTGTGCGTAGGCATGTATGTGATAAGCTTTTCTATTTGGAAAACACAGAAGATACTTATTCTGGAGAAGTGTGACACAGGAGTCCCCTGAGAGTTTGTAGAGCAGCACCTATGATGAAGAGACTTGAGTTCACATTTTGATATGGCCTATAAGTGGGTTACCTGCTGTCTTTAAAGCAATTTTAAACTTTGTTCATACATGTGACAGACATGATCTTTTTTTGAAAAAGACCTACTTTTAGGAGCTACTTGGGAGTTTAACATCCATGTACACCTGGCTTTGTGTGATTGACCTTCATTTGGGTTATTGAGCATGGCATCACAGTCACAAATACAGTAGTTTATTTATTGTAAATGAACTATCTACAGTGGTGATGTATTACAGATTTGAGATCAAAACAGGCAAGATTTTCCCTGCAAACACCAAACTTTTTTTTTTAATCTCACTGCCTGGCTTTGCATTTATTTTCGACTTCCGTGTTGTTGCAGATCATTTCGTTATGTTTGTTTACATTTCCAGGCGAGAGTTGATGTTCCATTGGGCGTTAATGCCAAGGCCACAACAAAAGAAAGAACAGGGCGACAAGAAAACACCAGATGAAAAGGCCGTTGAAGGCAAAAATCAGCCGAGGCAGAGTTTCATTCGTCTCTTAACAAGCAGCCTTGTTTATCAGTGGTGTGTATCAGAGAAGCAGAGCAGGCCCAGCGCCGCCGAGTCTTCAGTTGTTTCTCATTTCTGCAGCGCAGCGGGGGATCAGAGAGTGGGAGAGACGGAGGGCAACAACAGATTGAGGGAAAGAAGGAGGAGGGGAGAGAGCAGGACTGAGGGAATTTGCTGGATCATTAGTTTACAGTGTTGTAGTATTGACCTCAGGATGGACCCCCGCAGACACGGGGCTCTGGCATCTCGCCCATGTAGATGTAAAGGAGCTGTAAATGCAACTGACCTCTATGCAACTCTGTTCAGTGGTGTGTGTGTGTGTGTGTGAGATAAGAATCTGATTTGTGCGCCGTGTCCTTACTACAGATGATTTTGGGAGTACACTTTTTGCCTCAGCAGGTTATATCACAGATTTCCAAATGTTTAACCAGTGGTTTTGCGGTTTTCATACTCGCAGCTAAAAAGTAATACAGCAGGATAAAAATCATGATTCACAAAATGTGTCAGTTTTTAGAATATCCTACATGAAACACTTAAAAAGGTTTAGATTTACAGTGTGCAGAATCTGCCTGAGGTCACCAAACCAAATAAAATGAGCTTTATTTTCATTGTCTTTGTGTTGGAAATCATTGCAACATAAACAGCTTAGAATTATATAATCGATGTGATTAATCAGCAAGCTTTTAATAAAATATGATTGATGTTTTTCTTCTTAATTGAAACATACTGTATGTTAGAATACACCAGAGGGAATGGGGCCAGGAGGGAAAATGATTTTCCTGGCATCATTATAGTTAAGCCCATGAACCTGACATTTCTCCAGATTGTATATCCTTTGCTGCATAAATTATGTGGTAAGAAAACACTGACTAGTAGACACACATTTCATGAAGTGCACTGAAGATGTGGCTGAAGCTGTTATCACTTATTGATTTCCTTTATTTAATCTGTACTCTTTGCAGAGGAGGATGTGCAGATAAAGAGAAGCAGATGAGTATGAAGCATGAGTCGATCAAAATAATAATCATACATAAATAAACGCAAACATGTTGTCTCACTTACGTCTAATGGTATCACACTACAGAGATAGTTCAGGTTGATTGTGCCACAGTGATGAGATAGCTGCTTCTGAAACGTGCAGCAGCTCAGTAAAGGTGCACTGAATTGTGTTTGTGTTGCTTAAAGCTGTAAAAAGTCAACAGAAACATGTCTGTGCAGGAACAATGTCCCTGACAGAGCCATCAATAGTTTAGATTAGGACCATTTTCTTCAGAAGAAAGTAGTTCCACTCAGTATTTCAGTCAGGATGAACTCCAATCTGAGAGAGAAAGTATTTTTATTGACGTGTCCACAATAGGTTGCAAAATGTGAACCAGTCTTTCCCATCATTAGCCGTTTATTTCTAGGAGAGAGAAATAAAGCTGGGCAATATAACCAAAGTCTTCTATCCCTAAAGATTTCCTCTCTTGGTAACTATATATCACAGTATAGCATGTTTTGATTAAATAAATGATTTATTATTATCATTTATTTTTTTCACCTATTAAATTAAATACCTTAAGAATAAAAAGTTGTGAGTATTTTCTCATTTCCTCAAGAACTTAAGTGCAAAATGTGAATTTCTGGTAAAATTATAGAGAAATAAATACATACTAGGGTTGGGCAATATCTAGTAAACTGACATGGCGGTATGTCTAAAGTGAAACATTGTGATGGAAGATGATATTGTTGTTTTGTCTTTCATTTGTATGTTGGATATTAATTAAATTTTTTTTTTTTTGCACTTTTGAGCCTATTCACAGCTGATCCTCACCTACTCAGCTGGTCTTTCCTGAGGCTCCTTTTCCTCCCTATAAATGATGTACAGGTCAGGATTTTTAAAATTTTTTACCCAACCTGAGCCTGATCGCAAACACGTGTCAATCAACTCCCAGACCCTGAACGGCAAACCACAACTTTATGCATTATAGTATTACTATTTTCAGGAATAATGACTGAGACAGGGAGTTTTATAATGGGCTCAGTAGTTGATGACTTCTGACTTGTCCCAACCCTACATCAGATTTATGCTAGTATGTAGTGTATGCTGGTATCAATTAGACATTGTAAGTGTTTGTCACGATATCTTGATATCACCATGATACAATTCCATTGAAAGTCAAGTAACTCTGCTATTGATATTGATACTCACCCTAGTGGTGAAGCCGTAGCTACAATAGGAGTTTGGTTTAGACCCAGGTGGTGATGAAGAGATGAAGGAAATGCTGAAGATCTGCTGACTGCTGTTGAGTCAAACCCGGCCCCTGGTTATGATGAACTGATGAATGGAGTGCAGGAGGTCTTTGACGATTTTGACTAAAATGACATCTGACAGTAGCAGAGAGGAGAACATGGTTAAAGTTTGACAACAGCGACATGATTGGCTGACAAAAAAGAGTGAATGCTACCAGAAGCTGATTCAAGAAGAAGCAGTAGGAGTGAATTGTGAATGACTGAAGCTTTAAGAAAGTCTTCCTGGCTGAAGTTCCACTGATCTAGCAGCAAGATGTTTGGATTCTGCTGAGTAACTGGGACATCTGCAAAGAAAACCGTCTGCATCGCTAGACACCACCACATAATCTGTATTTTATGATTTGTTTGAAGGTTCAGGACAACAGATAGGAATACAAAGTAGTCTTCACACCTATGTTCCTGTAGTGAACGCTCTCTGGCTCTCAGGCAGCTACACTGTTCAGCTCTCTTCTCTCTCTCTCTCCGGCTGTACCTGTGTTACGGTCTGCACTTGATTTTGATTCGGAGTGACAGTACACGACCACTGACTGTGTACTGCAGTTGTTCAACGAGTGTAGGTTTCAGTCACTGGCAGTTAGAGGACACATTCCACATAGTTCTGGGGTTGCGGTCCTGAGTGAGTTGCATTGCAGCGCATAGTACACATTCCTTTTTTTTCTTTTCTGTGTGTAATGAATCATGGAACAAACACTGCTTAAAACACACACACACACACACACACATGCTTGTAAGTCTTCTCGCGTCTCTGTATTTCTCTCCGGCTCACAATCACATACAGAACATATCTGGTTGTGTTGACTTTTTCCTAGAAAGTAAAACCTGTGTTTTATTTGTGTTTTGCTCATCAGATTAATAAGCACAAACTGAAAAGGCCATATATCATAAGTGCCGTTGTTGCTCAGTCTGTAGCTCAGGTGCCAACCATAAATCTGGTGCAGACTTAAGCATTTCTAGTGCTGTAAGGATCATCATTCTGCACACATACGTACCCACACATACACACACACACACACACACACACTTCTGAACCGAGACACCTCAGAATCCTGCCAGGAGGCTGCCAATGCAGCATTGCGCAGACTGAGGCAAAGCAGTGCATGCTGGGAGTGTTTATCCGACAGAAGCAATTCAGGCTGCCACTCTGGCTCTGACAGTGAGTCGCATTACAGGAGAACTACAATAAAAATAGAGCAGTATCTCACACACACACACACACATAGTGTGTGCTCACAATGCCTTGCATCGACTGTGCAGGGAATCTGATTTTGGCCGTGCCAGCTGCCACCTTATGAATGTAATTGATGAGTTTTTTGTTTGTTTACTACATCCCAGTGTCCTTGAGAAATGATAGAGGCGCGCTCATTAGAGGAACGACAGAGTTGGATCATTTGTTAGAGCAAAAAGAAAAGAATGTAGCCAGGGGATAAACATATGTTGCTGGTCTTGCTGGGTGAAATGAGAGGCTGAGTATGGAAAGCGAGCATCAAGATAACACATTTAAAATTCACTGCGAGTTCAACAGCTGAGAGGTTAAAAAAAGCAGCGGAATGAGAAAAAGATCTAAAGAGAAAGAGGGAGTTTTTTGTGTCCAGGTCAGACGAGGTCAGGTGATATTCTGCAGGATCTCATGGTCTAATGCTCCGTAATGGCTGTGTGTCAGACCTCTGCACTCTACATGCATCTCACTCTCTCTATGGATCACTTACACTGGTAAGTGGCCACACCTGGTTCTGTTGGCTTAAGTCCAGTGACGGAGTAAAAAGCCCCAGTGAGAAACCCCTTAACCCAAGCATAAGAACCCCATGGTGGGCCTCAGCTTTAGCCGACAGAAAACAATATAAAAGTGTGTGTATCCGTATCCGCTCTTTGCCGCTTTGGGTCACCAGAGAGCGTACTGCGTGTGTAAGTCTGTAAGCCCATCTGAGCTGTCTGCTTACAGCACTTTCCCCATATGTTTCATCCCTCAAAATCAACCTCCATCTGTCTGTCACGCTGCCTGTGTGAATGTGAACTACAACATCCAGTGATCATTACACAGCTAATAGCCTCTCCAGCTCTCTTGGGATACTTGTGAACAACTGCGAGAACACAGAGAACTGTCACCGCTCTCCGTTGTTGTCTCTCAGCAACACTGACGGTCAGCGAGAGATATCGACTTAAAACTGCTGCCGATGTATTTAATCCTCACAGCGTTTTAGATTAGCATCAGTCTGGGATTACAAGAAAACCAGAGAAGAAATGGAGCTCTGATATGTTTTCATTTTTTTTCAGGGTATACAGAGCTGTCTTCAAACGGAAGTGATGATGACAGTTTGACAAGGCCTTGATAGAAAACACTTTTTAACCTGCTGAACACATAGAGGCTGTTAAAAGTCCTCTTTTATCTGCTGGCATCCCTCCTAGTCTCTCTCTTATCCCCGCTGCCAGAGATGTAACTTGCCACAGAACTGCTATCAAAGCAGCGGCCTCTTATTGAGCTGTGTGAGGCGGGGGGGGGAGACAGCCTCTGATCGACGCGGCAGAAAAAGAGGTGACGTGTCAATCAACAGAGAGGACCCTGTAGAAGGCATTCTCACAGGACGCCTTGGGGTCCTTGAGAAGGATCGACGTGACAAAGGGCCTCCGTCGGCATCAGATAGCATGTGGTAGAGAAGGGGAAGAGAGGAGGACAGGGCACAGCATCCTCAAAGTCTTTTATCACTCCTTTCTAAAGACGGAGGGTAAGGATGAGTGAGTTTATCACCTGGTGCTGGTCCCTTTAGACCCAATAGGTGTCCCTGAATGCCTCTGTTTTAATGAGCAACACGTCATAGCGTTACTTTTTCCTCAGTTATCTTCAAGGAACCCAATCTTCCTTCTCTGCAATAGTTACAGTGTATCAGGTTTATCTCTGGGATTGAGACAGTGACATTTGGGGAGTGGAGGATTCACTTCAGTGCGCTGTGGATGAGTGTGAGACAAGAAGCAGAGACGGGGAGCATTTTATCGTATGCTTTGTTGGCCACAACTGTAAACTGCGATCCGTGCTGTCAGGCTTTGTTCATTTTGTTAGTGGTAGTGCTTGTGGTTTTGTTAGATTTTTCTTTTGTTGTTGCTCCTGGTGGCACCAAATATGCACAGCTTTGCTCCAAACCGCAGCACGGTAGGGACGCTCCCTCAAAGCACTTCCTGTAACATGAGAGCTCCAGCCAAAAGTAAATGCTGTCGGTGGGAACAACACTTACTGTCTACATGCTCCGCTGAGAAAAGCCCGGTGTGCTGCTTTTATTTTTCTGATTTGCGAAACCTAAATTAGTTAAGTGTGCTCATTTATTTACTTTATCTATCCAGTATAAGACAACCCTGATTTAAAAAAAACAGTGTAAAACGTAAACATAAACGGATTGCAGCAAATTCACAGTGTATACAACAAATATATTGAATATAATATAAAAAAATATATTGTGTCTGTACATTTTTCAGTTGAATTTACAAGTAAAATGAGCAAATATAGCATTCTGTTTTAGACAATGTCCTTTTTGGAATTAGGGTTGTTGGCATTAGGGCTCTTAAGTGATAAAGAAATCTAATATGTTACCTTCTTTGTGAAGAATTAATCTAAATTAATCAGATATATCAATATTTGCCATAAGGAGCATTTAAAATGGATTCGGGAGAATAAATGAATAGACTTTATACACTTTAAAATGTAACATCTCTTTTTATTTCCCATGCATTTAGAAACTTTTTCTTCACTGTTCATGTGCAAAAAGGGCCATAATTATCAAAACTATGCAATCTATTTTAATATCAAGTATATATGTTCAGTGACATGGAGAATGGAGTCAAGGGGAATCTGAGAGGGTAAATAATCTTTTTTTTTCCCCTCTCTAATTAAATAACAAAATCAGCATGTTATTTTGACAGCCCTAGTGTGAATGTGTGACAGTCATCTTTTCCCCTGTTTTTATCAGCCAGCTGCGACACGCTCACTTTTACTGTGTGACTTCTGTCCTTGTGCCCACAGTGTGGTGTGAGTTGCATTGCTACTGTAAGTGCCATAGTGTAACTGCGGATGCTGCTGTGCCTCCCCTGCCTGCTGAGTGTAGTGGAGGTTGGTTGGAGGCCTCTCTGCTGATATTCCTCCATCATTGATATGCAAGCTGCATCGCACAGGCGCTAGCGCAAGGTTAAGCATGCGTGACGGCCAGGCTTAGGAACTGCTTCAGACTCTCTCTCTCTCTCTCTCTCTGTATCCCTCTCTCTCCTGCACACACATATTCTCTTACTGAGCCTTCTCTCTGCATAGTTCCCACTTCTTCTATTCCTTGGCCTCAATTGTCCCCTGTCTGTTTTGTGAAGTTAAGCCACAGAGTTCTTCACTTTAATTCTCCATAAATGTACCGTCCTTACATGACCAACGTACGCGGCGTCTGTCCACTGATCCCTATAAAGTCCTCTGTGACATTTTCCCCCTCTGAATGCTAGGCACTATATCCTCTCGCTTAGGATTTAAATCTCTGACATTGAGTTCTTGACTTTTTAAGGTCCACTAAATGCCGTTTTTCAACCGTGGAGAAGCAGGAAGGATAAATGAGCGACACGCGGTGCAGAGCAGGTCGACAGTGGGTTTGTTCGTCAGGTTAGCTCCACTGTTGGAAGCTAACTAACTGGGAATAACTTGTGCACGTCTTTTGTCTATGTTTTTTTCTTGTTTTTTAAATGGTATTATTAATTTATAGACATCTCGGTGCATACATTTTACTGCTAATATATACAACCTCATCTTGCAGCAAGATGTATTTCCCTGAATGGTTAGTCATTTATTTATACTTCCTCTCGAGCCTCTGTGCAGGCCTTAATAGCCTCACATTCTTCCCTAAATTGCTGTAGATTGCCTTCATCTGTATCAGTTTCTTTTATCTCATCTCGAAGCTCTGTTGTTCAAAAGAATAGAGGCCCATTAGAGCCTGTAGAAAGGAATTCTAATCCTGTAAGATTAGAGCAATGCAGTCCTCCAGTCGTCTCCTGCTCCTGCTGGTTTTATTGGAGTTGGTGCTGATTGTGGAATGTTGCATTGTGTGAGCTGAACAATGACGGTGTGTCGCTGGACGGTCTCCGGAGCTGGCGGAAGAGGGGAGTGTCCCAGGTCCTGCATACTACTGTACAGGGACAGGGAGGTGTGTACTGTAACAAGGAAACACCTCAGCCCCTCTGAGAGAAGGTCAGCAGAGTAAAAGACAGGAAGGTGTGAGCACCGTCCAGAGTTCTCATGACACATGCCACTATATCAATAGTATAGCAGACAGACAATCTCACTGCTAAACTAGCAGGGGAGACTTGGGGACGTGGCTTCATGTGTCCACGACAATGCACACAACATCCTGGCTGTGTGAGAGTGCAGCTGTCCTTGGACGCAGCCTGTGGAAAGTATGTCCGAGCCTCCTGGATGGGGAACTGGGACTCTGCAGGCAGCTTGTTTATCAATGGTTAACAGTGAATGGTCGGTTAACAAGAATCAGTCAGAAAAAAAGGTCTAAATTAGCATCCCTGATCTTACATTGTCCCTCAGAATATTGATATTACGAGGACAAACTAGCCTAGTAGTTTAATTTTCAAGGGGTTTTGTTTTAGTAAGAATAAAAAAAAGAGTTTTTAACCAACTCATGCAGCTAACAGCTCGGTTTCAGCTGACAAAAATGACAAGCATCAGATAGAAATCAGTGGCCGGCCTTCATTTAAAGGTCAGATGTTCACCCATTCAGTCGGCAGATTATTAGGCTCTCCCGGCTAAAACTAATGGAGTCTAATACAACAGCCATAAACGAAATACTTTGCATGAAGCGCTTACTACTTTTTATTACACTAAATCACCTCCAACATCATGCACACCAGTGTTTGGGCCATTTTGTTCAGTATACAGAGCTGGGAATTTTTTTGCTCCATGTACAACTGCTTCACTCAAAAGCCATTAAACTCCCCGCTTCCTGCGAAACACTGGAAATAGACTTTAAAAGAATACAGTAATTAACCTCGTATGATCACTAAGTGTTGTCATCAAACTCTTAAGTTCTCTCTGTAAACAGCAGTTTAATATTCTGGGCTTTATGGCTGTGTTGCATTCAAGATTTACTGTAATAGCTTGTAGAGAAAGTTGAACAAGGAAAACACTCCTAAAAAATCATTGGTGTTCTTTCAGCTGTGAAATTAAACAAACTCCCCATGAGAGGTGACTCAATCTAAACAAATCAAAGCCAATGAAATGGAACTGGAATTAAGAAAGTGATGGATTTGCCCCCGCTTTTATTTGATTTATCCACTTTACATGTTCTGCAAACAAATTCCACTTGTAGAAATATCTTACTGGCTGAGGCCGTATGTGTAAATGACAGATTTTTATATAAAGGGCACGACTGGATTTTTGCTCAATTAGTGTGTTAGTAAACAGCGCGCCCCCAATGTTTCTCCCTCTCTCTGATAAGCTGGCATTTCCTGTTATCTCAGCCCTGGGCATTGTTGTCTGCTCTGTGAGACAGTCGAGTCTCTGCTCTGCTGACAGAACAAGAACTGTTTCACTTTGTCTGATTATGCCTGTATTGGGTGGGGGTGGGGGGGTTGCTTCCTTTTTATTGTATTGTCTTTTCAAGTCTTAGTTGCAGCTGCACTAATTTGCTGTTTTCAAGACGTGAGTGGGGAAGTGTATCCAGACAGAGCTGCCACCAGTCAGTCAGTACAGTCTCACACACCACCCACTGAACAAACGGATAGACGCACAAACACAAAGCCAAATGATGGATGTATCAATATTCTTATTCCATCAAGGCTTACAGTTCACTTTTGTTTTACTACAGCCAGTGAATAGCTTTACAACTAGTACTGTGAGTACACCTAATCTACTGAATGGATCTGTACTACTCCACATTATGAAATAATTATTTATTCAAACGGCCTCCACAAAGACATTTGAGCAGTTAAACTCCACTACAGAACTTGGTTTACACATAATTTACATTTAGTTAATTTTCTATTCTTTCCGTTAGACTTTGATTCTATTCGTGAATAATTTCTCATGCCCGGCATATTGACAAAAACTCAGTTTGGGTGTCGTCTTTTGGAGTCTGTGCTGTCACAGGGTGGAGGTTTGCAGCTACAGTTGGACTTGTGGTCAGAGTTTGTTGATAAGTTATCAGTCTCCGTCCTGTTCAGCTTGGGTTACTGTACGAGCTGATATTATTCATGCACATTATTTTATTCTTATAAAGGAAAAAAAGCATCTTTAGAAAAAGCCAGTCTTTATTGTAGTGAGTTGCAGATGATTCATTGGTCTATCAGCAGACATTTTTATCATGAAATGTGTGTTTCAGAGAATAAGTAGACCAAATAATTCCACTTAACCACGTATGCTGATATAAATTTAAAAAAACGAGCGTTGTTGTTTGTGCACAATTCATAACTCAGCTATTCTAATCTTTGTTGCTTTCATATTTGTCTTTCAAGTGCGTGTATACAGCACTTATGTTCACCTCGTGTTGGACTGTCCCAGGGGTGAGGAGGGGGAGGAGAGGATTCAGGGATCTCTACTTAATGAAAGGTAAACACAAGGTTTACACTGAGGTGAGCCAAGGAACGCAGGAGTCTTCCTCTCCTCCAGGATATGAGCTTCATTCTTTCGACATTTCACCCTTTTACCGGGCGAATTCCTCTCTTTGCAGGAGGAACATTTCCCTGAAAGCCACATGTGAGATTTTGCGTCTATTATGTGAACTATGAAAAGCATTTCCTCTTAATGTCAGCTGATTGCAGGACACGCTGTACAATGCTGCATGTCAACATCTTTATCCCTCGAGTTCAGTTAACTGGCAGCCTGTATCAGCCACCTGCGTAATGTCACAAAGATTTTATTTGTGTCTGGCTCACCTCTCACACAGTTCTGAAGTCGGCCAGCTCTGCTCACCCAGGCTACACCAATCTTTGCCAAGCTGGTGTTGAAGCATTCAGGCCTGTCACCCAGCCAATGCTCCACTAAGGGCTTTACTATGTGTTGTGGAAGTGAGAGGGATAAAGGCTACGACAAACATTTGCTCAGTAAAGCAGCGTGTGAGACCGTCTCAGTGGAGACAAAACAGAGAACACGAGCAGATAAAGCGCGGTTTATTTGAGTACGTGTGTCTCTTCTCGGGCTGCTTCCATCGTTGGATCATGACGCGTGTTTTGTTAATCTTCAAAGCTGGAGTGAACTTTTCACTGCTCCTCCCAACTCTCCACCGCGCGCCCAACCTGCGGCTGAAGTCTACGCCGAGGCCAGTCAGCGTCAGGGAGAATACACTTTGTATGAATATCTCAATGCAAGTACTCTGCCTTTAGCAGAGGCCATTAGAGAGACCCCAAGGGATGCCACGGGAGGGTAATGGAGAATATAGATTTAACTTGTGACCATCAGCAAAAATACCAATTAGAAATGCATCAGCGAGCAGTCAGTGATAGAGCCACAGCGCACTGCCAGTTGGGGATTAATTGAAGGCAAGTATTTGACTGAGATATGGCAAGAAGTTGAAGAAGTCTAATGGAAGTCTTTGTACAGTCTTGTCACATTAAGAGCATAATTTGTAACATTTCCACCTTAAAGTATAAAAATGTTATATATTTTTTGTTGAGTTGGGTTCTTGCATTATCTCATTTGTTGCTAATGCTAATTTTAATCAAGAGCGTGCTCCATGTCCTTCGTTATTGGCCAAAACGGTCATCAGTTGACTTTTATTCCATTTTAAGTCATATTTTCATGATATACTTGTTTTTTTTTAACTATATATTTTAACCAGATGTCGGGATGTTAAGTCATCAGAGTAACAAGCTGAGCAAATGTTAGCGGCAGCTTGGTTCTAGCCCCTCTGCTGGTATACTGAGCAGCATCAGAGAAGCACAGATTTTTAACTTTGCTTTCAACTCCTGAACATCTGGATCTTAAGTTCTGGATCCTGAAATCAGAGAAAACGTCTTTGATGCTATTTGAGACACTTGCTGTAGTTACATGATGCTATTATCACACGCTATCGACTAAATAACAACACAAAACCCCTCAAAGACCAGCTAGTTTGTGTCTTCAAGGAATGGTCTTATTCACTGAGTGCAGTGCAGGTTTCCGTTCCCATCCTCCCAAGGCCAGTTCACTTCCACTTGAACAAATTTTGCATTAAAGGCATGCGCCAGACTAATACCAGCTCAGTCTCTCTCAGGGATCCTCTCTGATAAAGGTGTGTGACAGCGGCAGGCATGTTCATAATGTTGTCCTTTTCAGTTTCGCTCACAGGCTGCAGCATCACTCCTCTCCTGCTCCGTCCTGACCTCCCCTCGCTGCGCTTCCCAGCTCCTTTCATTAATCATTTACTCTCTCACTCCTCTCCGTCTCCCTCTATCTCTCTTTCTCATTCCCTCTTCTCCCTTCCTCTCTACCCTTTAGTCCTCTTGTTGCTGCTAATCTTTATCTCTTTATCTTCCTCTCCATCGCTACATCTTTATCTCTCTGTTGACTGGTAAATTATCTATCTTTGTCCTTCCCTCAATACTATCAGTGTGTGTCATTGCCTTTGCGTTTCCATAATCTTCCTCTTTTCTGGCTTTTTCTCTTTCAAACTGTGTGGGTTTGTACTGTATGTGTCTGTGTGTATTGTTTGCAGAAGAGTTAAAAGAACAGCTCAAACAAAACATCTCCTGTATGCAGCTAACAGCACTTTCAAACACTGAATCCGCTCGCACCTAGCCATCCAGCTCCCCTGCACATGTTCATTAAAACTATACTTTTGCTTAATGAAAATGCATCCGGGATTAATCCACTGGAACCTGATTTTCCATATAAAGTGATTTGGCCATGATCCTGTCACCCTTCCCAGACAAGGTGTGTGCATAAATAGCCCTGTTTTGAAGATGCCCCTCACTGTATAAAGGCTCCATAATCCCCATGCTTGTTTGGGCTGTTGTTTTCCTGAAGCCCTGCATATAGGATGAATTATTCAGCATTGTAATGGGTCTATATTTGTCGTTGTTTATCTTGCCTCAGTGCCCCCGCCACCCTCATCGCTGCCCTACCACCATCTCTCTCCCAGCTTTCCCTTGTCTGTCTGTCCGTCTGGCAGGCTTCGCCCCCTCTACCCGCAGAGGATGCTCCACTTTAATGAATGAAGTGAAGTCATTTAGCAAGGCTCTTAATGGCACATAAAGCCCCGCTGCTAGGCTTGATTAATCAGGGAAAGTGTTTGGCTGTCACACACAGGGCTGTCCTCAGCAGGGGCGGCAGCTTGATCGCTGCGCTCTCTTTTATGGCGGGGTCCCTCTCTATTCTCGCCAGAGCTGTCTGGAGCCCGAGCTGCCAACGCTCCCCTCATCCACAGGTGGCATCTGTTTGATGGTGGGCTTTTCGGAGGCTTGATTGCAGAGCGAGAGTCTGTCTGGCTTTGCCGTAGACTGCGCGTGATGATGATGATCATGTTGATGATCCAACATCTGAGTCAAAGACAGGTGTCAGTGATTCGCGCCGCTCCCTCGGCCTGCAGCTCCGTGTCGAGGTGTGAAATCAGAGGGCAGTGCTGTCAGCAGGCAAGGATACGAACTAAAATAAGAAAAGCACTGTAAACAGGTCTTTACCTCCGCTTCATGCAGAAAACAATCATCATACGGTTACTTTAAAGGGGAACAAAATAATCGAAATGTCGTAGCACACTGGTATATAGCACAGCAGAGTAATATATAAGCAGAAGAAAATACAGCAAGGGTGATAAATCACCCAGTAAATATAGCAGCCCATATTAGCTTATAGCCTCTTTGCATATGCAACATACATCAGCGTGCTTTCCAGATGGAGGGCAGGCAACTGGAGCCAGGTTCTGAGCCAATAACTAGGCTACCACACCGCACAAATGACTATGATTTGCACTGTTTACAGCTGTTCCAATCAATCAAATTGGGTAAAGCAAGAGCCCGAAAATAATAGTACATGCAAGGGAGAAGTAAACAAAACCTGGCACAGAGCACTTAAAAATCATTTTTTCAGTGTAAAATGTGAAAATTGCAGCGTGTGCGGCAACCTGAAAATGAGTATAACATATCCCCTTTAAAATGTGTGTGGCTGTATATTGTTTTCTGAGTTCCTCACTTTCATGTTTAAGCTTAAAAATCCAAGTGTTGGTTATCCTACAGAACCATCTGTCTTAAAGCCTTAAAGACAGACCTGTTTTAATTCTGGCTGGTCTATTAAAGCTGAGGCATGTTGCGTAGCGGCATTCAACATGACTCAGTCTTGTACCGGGTAGCTTTTGTACTTGCGGTTACTGCTGTCACTGCCTGTATTGCATCAGTCATATATGCTGCAAAATTATGTAACATATGGCAAGAAAAACGTCTCAAAAATCATGACAACATAATCCTAAAACAAGCTGCATTAGCAAAGAGGAAGCGGGAGATTTTTTGACTGAGAAAGCTCATGCACATCTTCAGTTTCTGTGTAGGAGGAAATGTCCATGGGCAAGAGAAGAGATAATTACTGCACACTGTCATTTTGCTTGCACTAAACTCTATTAAGAAACAAGTTTTTGTCCTTAGACCTTTATCAAGTAAAGCTTTACCTGAGGTATATTTTCACAAACACTGAATAAAAGACACAGAATGGGTTATTTGATTAAGAACAGCACAAATACATAAAAAAAATAATGCTGTAAGGAAACTTAAGGAGCTTTACCAAACTACAGTTTACTGCGGGTCAATTTATTGTAAGGTGTTACTGGTATTTTGTCCATTTGAAATTGAAAGTCATCACTTTATTTCCCCTCATTGCTTTAACATTCTGTAAAGTATTCCATTCACTTGAAAGCAAAGTGCTTCAAAGACAGTAAAGCTCTCAGTGAATACTTTAGTGTCACTTTTACCAACATTATTCTTTGCTGTGAACACACACGGCAGAGATTTAAGACGGCACATTAGTCTTTTGTAGTAGGTAAGCATATCCAGGAGATAATTACAGTATTTCAACTTCCTGACTGTGACTTACTTCAGTCTAGGATTACTCTTCCATTGTTATTACCTCTCACACAGAATCCATTGAAATTCATTTATACAAATATAATGAAATCCAGTGCATCCTCTGCGGCGTAGCATGCCTATGTATCTTTCATTATGTCTATTCTGTATGTTATGTTTGCAGCACAGTGTGTAGTCATTTTCTTTTTTCTCTTAGAGAATGGTAGGAATCAGGTCTACTTAAGCCTGGCTGTTTTCGTTGCAGGGTTTTGTGTTAATTTGCAGAAGGAGGTCACAGCAGGGTGCTTGGCTAACCGAGACACCGCTCAGTGAGAATCCTCAACATTAGAATATGAAAGTTTACAGATCTCACGAGTATTCATCTTGGGGCTCATCCGCTAGCACCCATCACCTCCATCCTCCCCATCTGCCTTTTTTTGTGTCTCTCTAATCCCCCTTCTTCTCTCTCTTCTCTTCACCAGAACCTTTCATCTCTCGCTGCTACGCTCCCGTCAGCCCATCACTCTCCTTTTTCTCATTTTCTCTCTTTCTGTAATTTTCCTCCTTGGAGAGGAGGCTGTGTTCCACTCTGTAGGTGTTTATTTTTTATTTTTCATTCTCTTGTCGATCAAGTTGTACATCAGAAATCACTTGTCCATTTTTTTCTCCAATCGGACTGACGAATTTCATTTCATTAAATTTTTGCTTGCTAATAACAGACTTCAAACCCATTAAACAAAATGTACTTCTTGGAAAAACTGGAGAGTTAGCTTTAGAGACCAGAACCGGTTTGTGTCCAGGCTGTGAACATGGTTATTTCTGCTGTGAAGTTGGATCATTTTAACATGGGGGTCTATGGGAATTGACCGGCCTTTGGAGCCAGTCTCAAGCGGTTGTTCAAGGGACGGCAGTTTTTGGCATTGTTGGTTAGTAACAGCAGATCGTCGCTCTAAAATTGGACTTCCTATAATGCAATAATGAATATTAGATATGAGTCGCTTGTAGTGATAAACCCCACAAAATTAACAAATCAACTGTTTAACAAAGTGGAGCCAGATATTCCCACATGGGTTGGTGAGAGTAAAATTAAGCCAAAATACAAAACTTCAGGTGAATGCTAATGCTAATCAGTGCAAGTTAACTTTTTAAGGTGTTAGTGTCGTGTTTACAGCTTGTTGCACTGCCCTCAAGTGGCCAGAAAATAAATGATTGCAGGTTTAAACATCCAGAAATCATGTCATTTGACATGCAACATTTAACAGCACTCAGCTCACACTTGTACAGTTTACAGTGTGTGATAATGACACACTACAGTAAGTACAGAAAGGGACAAGACATCTTCCTCTGACTGGATCACACTCTAACTGCTGCTTAAGAGACAGTTTGTATTCATCACTTCCTGCGGGTAGAGATGATTTCCTGCCTCTGCCCACACCCAACACCAGAATTTAATTTGGGCAAAGAAGGCAGATTTATAGCATCTTACTTAGAGGGGGTGAGACGTTACTGTCTCTACTGTGGTTCCACTTTGTGCCAGATAAGACCATGTTTTTCCTCAAACAGAAAAATATGTGCAGCTACAAAAGAAAACAGTGACTATGCACCAGGCAGTTTAACCAATAGTATGATGAAATATACAGCTAAAGCACTGTCAGAGCAAGGTGTTACTGGTTACTGTAATGTCTTTACATCTGCTGAGGAAGTACCTTGTGCGTCAATGATGGGGAAAGCATGTTTACAAGCAAATGTGTATTTAGGATTTTATTACTTTTCAAATATGTTATTAGGCAATGTCAGCACAGTAGCAAGTCTTGTAAATACGTCAATTAACATGCCGATTCAGATCAAAAGTATAATCACTTTTCCATTTCATCTTTAACAAGGGTGAAATAATCTGGAGCTAATCTATAACAGGCAAATCCAATCAGTGAAGACATTGTCTGTCGTCATTTGAAGCTCTGCCAGACTTTGATCGCCATGGCGGTAAATTGATTAGCAGTGATCTACCGGTCCCCCCTAAATGCTGATCTTGGGAAAACCGGCTCATGCCTACACCTTAAGCTGAGGTTGCTGTTGAGCTCCGAGCCACTCTCCTCCTCTCTCTGTACGGCTCGGTAACAAAGACGCTGGTCGCTGTTTCTGCCTGCTGACTTCATTAAGCTAAGCTCGGTATCTGACTTTTGAAGCTCGTCGGCTGTCTGGTCTTGTGCAGTCAGGGTGGGTTCGGCTGCATGTATGAATGTAATTAAGTGTTACCCACAGTAGACAAAACAACTTGAATTTGAAGGAGAAAAGGATCAGGTGTGGATCTGAAAGTCCACCCCCTCTGCCCCACCTTCTCCCCTTCACCACCCATGTATTTGCACACACACACACACGCACATGGGGAGAGGAAGCAGAGTGGGAGGCATCTGATCTCTTCAATCATCCCGGTTGCAGTTGTGATTAATGTAAAGTGCTTCTTATTTACAACACAAATTGCCACAGCAGACGGGTAGGAAATAAAAAAAAAAAAATGTCTCCAATTTCCAGGTGTATGTCCGACAGCAAGGGCAAACACTAAAAGAGATTTAATGTGAAGAGACTAATGTGGAGTCAAAAACCATTAGAAATGCATTGGCTGCCTCAGTTTGAGCACTTTTACCTCAAATTGTAATGCAGAGATTATTTAAAGTGACAGTTTATTTAATGACAAGAGAGTCTTTGTAATGCTTTCACTTTATTGTGTCAAATTTAGAGGATTCTTAACCTTGAACAGTCCCCCCGTGCTCTAATCCTCCAACCTTATCTCCGCTCAGTATTTTTGACTCTGTCAGTCATTCCAGTTCCACATAGCTGGGTGCTTTTTTT